>JAQQTP010000054.1:11882500-12365000 GCA_029884605.1 Ormosia emarginata | reverse complement strand
TTTCTTGGATACAGGAGAAAAAGTCTCCGTGTAGTCGATTCCTTCTCTTTGAGTGAACCCTTTGGCTATAAGTCTTGCCTTATGTCTCTCAATGTTGCCTTGTGAGTCTTTCTTCGTTTTAAAGACCCATTTACATCCAATGGCTTTTACACCATTAGGCAACTCAACGAGATCCCAGACTTGGTTAGATGCCATAGAACTCATCTCATCTTTCATGGCATTGGACCATAAATTCGATTCCTTAGAACTCATGGCTTGTGAAAACGTTTCGGGATCATCTTCGGCTCCAATGTTATAATCCGACTCTTGCAGATACACTACATAATCACTAGGAATTGCTGACTTTCTGACTCTAGTAGATCTTCTTAATATTGCCTCATTATCTTCTTGAGGAACTTGTTGTTCAACCGGTTGTTCAACAGGTTGTTCTTCATCAACAATTTGATCTACAGGATTATTTTCAGCAGTTTGTGGAACTTCAATTTCTGGTTGTCTAACACCCGTTTGTACCTGAGGGGCGTGAATGACAATCAATCTGTCACTTGATCCAGAGGGTTGAGTCTCATAGTGATCTTTTTCAGAAACAATGTCCTGAAATTGATCACTCCCACTGATCAAGTCATTCTCAAGAAACTTAGCATTTCTTGATTCCACAATCCTAGTGTTGTGTGATGGACAATAAAATCTATACCCCTTGGACTTTTCAGCATATCCAATGAAATACCCACTAATAGTCCTTGGGTCTAGCTTCTTCTCTTGTGGGTTATAAATTCTTACTTCAGACGGGCATCCCCAAACGCGTATATGTCGCAAACTTGGTTTCCAACCTTTGAATAACTCAAAAGGCGTCTTAGAGACAGACCTTGGTCGGAACTCGGTTTAATATATACACAGCCGTCTTTAGCGCTTCAATCCACAAGAATTGAGGAAGTTTTGTGTTACTCCTCATACTTCTCACCATGTCCATTAAGGTTCGGTTTCTTCTTTCTGCCACACCATTCTGATCCGGAGAACCAGGCATAGTGTACTGGGCAACAATCCCTTGTTCTTGAAGAAACTTCGCAAATGGACCAGGTGCTTGTCCATTCTCTGTGTATCTGCCATAGTACTCTCCACCTCTATCAGATCTCACGATCTTAATTTGTTTTCCACATTGCTTCTCCACTTCAGCCTTAAAAACTTTAAAAGCGTCCAAAGCTTCATCCTTAGAACGAAGCAAGTAGAGATACATATATCGTGAATAATCATCTATAAAAGTGATAAAGTATTTCGGACTACTTGCGTCCATGTCTGGATAACAAATATCTGTATGTATGATTTCCAATAGGTTCGAGCTCCTCTTTGCACCCTTTTTAGACTTGTTAGTTTGCTTACCCTTAATGCAATCCACACAAGTTTCAAAATTAGCAAAATCTAAAGTACTAAGTACCCCTTCATTTACTAATCGCTTAATTCTCTCAATGGAGATGTGTCCCAATCTCCGGTGCCACAACATAGAGGATTCCTCATTCACAACACAACATTTTAACCCAGAAGTAACATGCATAGAATTATAAGCAGCATCATTTTGCAATTTAATACAATAAAGACCATCAAGTAATTCACCAAAACCAACAATTTCTGATTTATTTAACAAAGTAAAACCAGAATCCGAAAAATTAAACGAAAAACCCAAAGGTGCAAGTCTTGAAACAGAAATTAAATTCTTAGAAAAACTAGGAACATAAAAAGTCTTTTCTAAACGTAAAATAAAGTTGCTGCTTAAAACTAAACTGCATGTCCCAATGGCCTCCACATGTGAACTCATCTTCCCGCCTGAATAGATGTATTGTTCACTTCCCACTGGCTTCCTTAGGTTTTCATACCCTGCAAGGTATTAGAAACATGGATTGTAGAACCAGAATCAATCCACCATGTGTTATGATTAACACGAACCATATTAGATTCATAACAAAGAAATGTAAATGGAGTACCTTTTTTGTCGAGTCAGTTCTTAAACTTTATGCAGTCTTTCTTCATGTGCCCTTTCTTCTTGCAAAAGAAACACTTTGACTCTTTCTTTATGACTGGCTGAGGAGGAATGTTGCCCTTATTTTTGGCATGATCCTTCTTTTTCTTTCCATGAACAGTCAAGTTCACCTTCTCGCCCTCTTCCATCATCAACCTTTCCTCTTCTTGGACACACATAGTCAATAGTTCATTAATTGACCACTTATCCTTATGTGTGTTATAAGAAATTTTGAAAGGGCCATATTGATGTGGCAAAGAGCACAAAATGTAGTGTACTAGGAAAGAATCCGACATGGTAACCTCCAAAGCTTTTAGCTGAGCCGCTATATCCCTCATGCGCATAATGTGATCACGCACTCCTCTTATCCCAGTGAGCTTCATGGATGAGAACTGTATTATTAGAGTGCTGACAAGGGTCTTATCAGATGTAACAAATTGTTCATCAATAGCTTTCAAAAGATCCTTGACTTTAGTATCTGATCGACGTAAACCCACGGATACCAAATAGATATTTTAGTCTTTATGAACATTACGGAGAGACGGTTAGATCTCTCCCATTTTTCATAAAGGTCAACGGCATCTGGAAGGCTGGTTTCAAATACCCTAGTGGTTCATCCTTCCTAATAGCATAATCAATGTCCATCCAGCCCAAATGGAGAAGAATTCTCTCCTTCCAAACTTTATAGTTGTCACCCCTTAATTCGGGAATATCACACTTAATATCAGAAATATTCGCAGGTTGAATAACTGCAAAGTTCAAACATACATGCTTATTATTCATAATTTGAGACAAAATAAATATCATGTTTTACCAATGTAAATCATGCCTTAATATATGAATCTAGAGACATAAAACTTGCCTGTGGGCTAAAGTCCTACTCATTAGACTCATAATGTAACCTTATGACAAAACTATCAAATTATGTTCCTTTTCTTAATTCCTGTGGGCATATCAAGAAATATAATATGATATTTCATCCTAATTAATCATACAAATATAACAAAATTCCTGTGGGTAGATCTTATTATATCACATATGATTAATTACAAGTAATGTTTTAATGTGATTCTAAAACTTAATATATAATTCTAATTAATTAAAGATCTTTGTGGCTATTCCCTAATTAATTAAAATTATATCAATCACTTAACATTAAATCATTCTTAATAAAGAGCTAAATATTTGCATAACATAATACAAATAAATTGAATAATAATGCATAAATATTATTTAGCATAATATTGCATGTACAATAATCATAAATTCATACATACAAATTTCAAGAAATAAATAATATATGCATATATTTATTCAATAAAGGAAACTATATAAGCTCTTTAATAATTAATTCTAATGTGCATAAATTATTTATCTTAATATTGCATGCTTAAGAAAGTGCCAAAATTAAACATACAATTCAACAAAATAAACAGATAATTTATACACATTAAAATTTATCAAATAATTCATGTGCTAAAATAATACAATTGCAAAAACATATACAATTTTCAATCAGCACATAAATTAAGCATATATATAATTTGTAGCACTTCGACTCTTAAAAAATGTTGATAGCATGGTGGCAGCCCAATTAGTTTTTCATTCAAGAGGTCACGGGTTCTATCCTCCCAGACGCAAAGCAGCAACCATTTTTTTTTTTTGTTTAAAACAAAAGGATTAAAACAGGACATTCTAAGAATCGAACACGCGACCCTGCTCATGCATTTCAAAGGACGCATGTCTACCGCTGCACCACTTGCGAATTATGTGATAAAGGCTGCCGTCGTCAAATATATAACAATAGGCAAACGACACAGAAGGCCTGTGTTTTATTCATCTTCAACCTTGAGCCGGGTCATTCTGACCCGGTTGCAACCCGCGAACCCGAAAACAAAACCCGACGTTTTCCAGCCATTTTTGACGTCAAAAACAATGTTTTAAATCACAAAAAGCTTAGAAAATCAATTTCAAACAGATTTCTGATTTTAGTTTGGATTAAAAGGGTCAAAAACATAATACCCATATTCTGAAAAAATCAAAAATCCATAACAGATAAGAGCAAGCAAGGCAGAGGCATATAGACAGGCTCGATACCAAATGTAAGACTAAGAAAACGATCTAAACATACAGAAGAAACGGATCAAGAAAAACCAACCTCCCGCTATTGCTATTTGATTCACTCTTCCTCTGTTTTTCAAGCTTTTCACAAACGGGTTTACGCCATTTCTAAACTCTCACTGCTTCAAACTCGATGGTGTTGTTTTCAATAGAGGAAAGGCTTGGTGACCCAAAACAGAAAAGAAATGTTCAATTTATGTCTCCCATCACAGGCTCAACAAACGTGGAAGAAAATATGGGAGCGTGGGAGCCCTAATTTTTCGCACTTAAACGTTTCTCGCTTTAATGGGATAATGGGTTGAATAGAAACAAAAAATGGACCACGTTCTGATATTGTTTTCCCAATTAAATAGCAAAAATATTTTACTCTTATCCCAACTGAAAAATAGAGCAAGTCTGTTACGAGATTTACGGGAAAACTATCAATCCTTCAACATGTCCTTCGTCAAGGGAACTTTTGTGCTGATTTTTTGGCTAAATAGGGCTCTCACCATGATGATCCTTGGACTGTTTGGTCTTCTCCGCTGCTCCGCCTCCTGGTAATTTGTTTTTTCTCAAAAAAACAAATTGTATTAGGAAAACATAACTTCGGAGGAGATGATAAAGAGATTTTGAACTCAAAGTACGAAATTGTATAGTCGTGCCAAGTGCTAATTAGGAGGTGCTGCTTGTGAATGGCATCATTAGCATGTACTGTGTGAGATATTGGATGCATTTGAAACGTCAAATTCAATTTCCAGGAAAAACTAAGCATGAAGGTTACGTGCAACACAACCTTCTTTGCGGAAGCAGCGTTATTGCATATATAACTCTGATAAAACTTCTGTAATTGTCTTTCACTTAAGCATAGCAACCACAAATTATGAAAAAATAAAACCACAACTTTAATATTTAAATAATTTTATGTGACGTGATTGTTTTTTATGTTCTAATTGTTGACAAGTTGATCATGGTTAGAATTATCAGGAGGTCACTCCTAAGAGTGATTTAGAGAGAAAGACAGTTGGGCACACCGCTGCCATCCAGGGATATCCAAATTCTTCCCATTAATATGTTGGTTAAAAGTAAGTATAATCAACAAAAAATACTTGTGTTGAACTTATTTACAAAATAACCTTTATATCAGTTGCCTAGTTGCTAGTTGCTATATTGGGTGAGGACACTCAAATTGGCTTTCTTGAGGAATTTAAGTGGCTGTTTGTATCTAACTAAACTCAGATAGTGCCATAGTAATCTTAATTGACTGAGGATTGTTGAAGCACATAAGAGCATTGTCTTCACTTTGCCTTGTTGCTAGCTGCAGAGATTTTGTGTTGAAAGAATTTTAAATGAAAGCTAACATAAAATAATACTTACATACTAAGTTATATTTATTTAGTTTAGACTAAAATGCAAGTAACTTCTTTTAATTATAGATCAATTTTAAAAAAATTTGCTGTAGTTTAAAATTTAATTACTTGACTCTTTAAATTTTACAAAATGTGTAAATTTAACTCGTGCATAAAATTTTATATATGGAATCAATATACATTATTTGATAAGTATAAAAAGTCAAGTTATTGAATTTTAAACCATATATAAGTTTTCTAAAAATTGACATTTTCTTATATTTTATCTTTTTGTTTGTATTCAGATTATTTATTTTAATAAAAAAGTTATTTAGTCCTAATTAATAAATATCATTTCAGATGAATCTTTCTTTAAAATTTTCCAATTTTTTACTCTACGATTGGCTACAGTGCCAACCATATTTTAGTGCAACTGCAAAACACTTGTTTGCTTCTTGCTAAACTAAAGAAAGAAAGAAAGAAAGAAAGAAAGAAAGAAAGAAAGAAAGAAAATGAAAAAACATACACACGTAACAACCAGTCTTCCTTACTCGTATCTGACTACTGCCATAATGGAAGCTCTATTATTTGATCGCAGAAAAGCAGCATCGATGTTTATTTTACTGCATTTTGATCTAGAGATTGCCGTTGCAACTTGCCAAGATAAAAAGTCCATATGATGATGCTTCATTGCCCTCTCCAGACTCAAGCAAAGATTGATTTTATAGCCCTCGCCCCTCAATCAAGAAATCATTCCGCCGCTCAATCTAGTGTTGGCTAGCATGGACTCTGGATAATTTTGTGGTCCAAAATCCAAACAAATGAACAATCGAAATACCTAAAATTTATTCCCTTTTGAACTAAACTGGGCCCTAGGAACGTGCTGACAACTACAAGGAAACACAGCTGTAAACCTGTTTTTTAGTTGATGATTATAAATAGGAGAAGCCCAACCCATTCAGTTACCTGGCCTTTCTTTTTTACGTTTGGTTTTGGTGCATTTACCTATTAGCAACGCCCTTTATGTAAATTTTAGTTTACTAGTTTCCACTTTCCAAGACTTAAAAGGAATAAAATTAAATAAAACTGGGTATTTTCTTAGCTAAGGATAAAACTAAAGCCAGTAAAAGCATGCATTGTTAAGGAGTTTAGATCGGAACTAGAAATTTTAGTTTTGGATGCATGCGTCACACGCAAACACACAAGCACAATTAAGTGTTTCATTTAATACATACTTAATATATGAACAACAATTTTAGTTTAGAATTGCAATCACCCCATATCTCTGTGTAGTTTTGCCACTGTATTTTTGTATTCATGCAAAACTACGAGATTATATATAGTTTTATTAAAAAAAAATGGATGTAAGCTTGCATAAATTTAATGATATAAAATATTATATGTGAGAATTATTGGTCGAAGGAATCTACTTCTATAGAGTTTAATTTCCTGTAGTTATAAGTGGGTTATGTTTTACAAATTCTGTGTTACGCTGTCACATGATATTGCTATTTTTTGTCATTTTTTTTATATATTATTCACGTAACTCTCGCATTCATATTTCGTTTTACACTTACCAAAACTATTTTTTTAAAAGAAGAATATTTTTATGAGATCGTGACTAATTTCAAACATTAATCAAACACGAACAAAGGTTCTTAAAATCATGGCCAAATAAAATGATTCTGCAATTAAAAATATTTTATGTACATTAAAATATATATATTGTATTTATATTATATATTAATATGAGATATATATTTAATTATATTATATATTATTATAATATTTTTACGACATATAAAATAATTTTATAAATAAGTTAAATAAAATTAAATATATTTTAATTAAATAAATAATATGATTATTTTGCAATAAGTTTTATAAAATAAAAAAGGCATAAAGTATCATTTATTTCGTTTCCCCCGATGGCAGTGACAAGAAACGAGATAATAAAAATTTAAGAAAAATAATGTTATTATATTATTTTTTACTTTTCATCATTTTTTATTATACTTTTTAATAATGATAATTAAATAAAAAATAATTAAAAAATTGATATAATTAATAATATAAAAATTAATATAAAAAATCATTGTTAAAAATTTAAAAACCTTTGTCAAGGATAATAAAGGAAAAAATTAAAATAAAATGAGAGAAAAGAAAATAAGAAAAGAAGAAAAAGACAAGGCAGTTACGGTATATTCTTATCCGAAAGTACTTCCAATGTGTAATGGTGTTTTGTACGGTCCTTACATATTTAGAATGATTTTGAAAAAAAATTAATTGACTTAATTATATGTATTTAAATATTTAATTTATTATCTATTAATAATTTTATGAGTAAAAAAATTTATTTATTTTATTAAAAATTTATCATATTTTTATTTTATTTATTAAATTTAAGAGATTATTTAATAATTATCAAAATTTTAAACCCATAACAAAATAGCATTAAAAAGTGTGTTTTTTCCAGCAAATGATAAGGTGTATATATCAGTTCATTGAATGATGGCACTTGGTGATGATGCGGTGAGTTGGACACCACCTAATCTATCTTCAATGAACCTAATCTTTGCAACACCCTCCTCCTCCTTCTCTGTCAACCCACCCAATAAATTTTCTCTCCTCTCTTTCATTCCCCCAATGATAATCACTTCCAACATAAAGCCCAGCCCTTTTGGTTTTGACTTAAATATCCCTTCTGTTTCACCTATTATCAATATTAGATTTCCTTAAGGAATACAGGTACAGATAATTTGTCTATTGTAATTTTGAACTTTTTTTTTTATATAGAAATAGAATCTTGTATATTTTGAAATTTTTTTTAATGTTTTCAAAGTATTTGTAGTTTTATGATAAAGAAGGCTCTGTACACTCGGGAAAAACAAATAGAAATTAATTTTATGACATCAGACATAACACTAAAAATTGTAGCATGTTAGCTATTAATAATGTCTTCTTATTATAACATTTGGTATGGATAGTTAGAATGCGAATTTTAAAAAAAATTGTTCTTATGAGTGATTTTTTTTTTTTAATTTATGGCATCCTATAATTTGAGATTGAAGCCATTTCATAAGAGATTGAAATTCTCTATCTCCACTCCCTATCTTATTTATAGTGCCATCAATAAAATTTTGTCAACTAATATAAAATATTACACCTCATCTCTATTAACACTCAACGTTGCCTGTGACAAACAGTTAAACTCAGAGCCGAAATGGAAGTAGAATCCCTAATTCAGCAAACAAAATTGGGACCTCTAATTCACAAACCCTTTGAGGTCAAGATCCCAATTGACCACAGGCTTTGTTGGCTTTGCCACTATGGGTGCGTCCTTATCAGATTGCTGCTTAACGGTGTCTAATTCAATTGGCATTTTCGTCGGTGGTGGCGTTGGTGAAACCCAGTTTTGGCCATGGTTGTTGAGAGGGAGGGACCAAAATGGGGTAATGATGAAAGTGAGGTCTTCAACAGGAGTGGCATTTTTGACGTGAAAGACATTGACGAGGAAGCAAGTTTTCTGTTGGAATCGTCATCGTCTGAGAGCTTGAATGGGACATTCCCTGTGTTGTTCGGAGTGACTTGAAGGGCGTTGAGGTTGATTATTGGAGATGTTGAAGAGGTCCTAATGACTATGACAAAACCAATATGCTATTCTCATTAATCCGTGGACCCAGCCTCAAAATAAATGAAATCAACCCCTAACCATTTCTCAAATCAAAAACCAAAAGAAAGATGAGGTGTCATATTTTGTATTAGTTGGCAAAGTTTAATTAATGAGACAAAAAGGGAGACATGAGAAGGAGACGAAGGATTTCAATCAATAGTATTATATATTTTGTCTAATAATAATAACATTGAAGTGTTAATAATAATAATAATAATACCATTGAAGATCATAAGACTTTAATCAATAGTCACCTACACTAATCATTGTTTATCCTATATCTTTGGGAATGTGTCTATTGCTCCCAATTATTTGCTACCACTTGTAATTTGGTATGAACTGATCTCTTTATAATTTTTTTTTCATTCACTTTGTACAGCAAAAATTGAACATAAAATGTGGGACTTATTCTTAATTAATTATAATTTAGAGGAATTTAGGAGTTAGGGACTTGTGAGTGAGGGGGTGAAACTCTCTTGACTTAGTTAATAGTGAGAATAAGTCATGTCGCCTATCAGAACTTACATAAGCATGATCTATTTAACAAATAAATTAAGTTTGAATTTTTTTAAAGACATATTTAATTATATAGGTTAAGATTTGAATTTTTTTAAAAATTTATTTAGCCTATTAAGCAAACTTATTTCTTTAACTTTTATATATATATAATTAAGAATTTATAATACTTACATAATTTATTAATTATATATTAGTATAATATATTTATTTTATATAAAATATAATAATTTTGTTTAGAATTATACTTATTTAAAAATAAAAAAAGATTTAAGTTGTTTGGCCTATGAATCATGAAGGCCTTTATGTAATGTAGATATTTAAATAAATTTTTAAATTAGATTATATCATATTTTTATGCTTTTATAAACATATTAAGTTGAGCTAAAAAAAAATTATGATAAGTAATATGTCAAATTCAGATCGACACATTATAAGATAAACTTAAATTTATTTAGATAAAGACTAACTTAACCAAATATATTTCCACCCCTATACACATGTATTTATTGAAAGAGTGGTGATCATTTGTACTCATTTAAAAATTACGTCAGTTTATATCCAGATTAAAAATGGGGTGTACATAATAATTTTTACAAATTAGTGCTGTCTAGTTAGTAGTGTTATTAGTTATTGAATAATTTATTAAATAAATTTTTTTAGCTGAATTTATTAAATAACTTTAAATATAATTTAAAATATATACAAGATATAAAAAAAAATTACAATATTTAAGTACAAATTAGTTTGCTTGGTGAAGTCTACTTATATATATGAAAATAGAATAATTATATTAAAAATATTGGATTAACCTAAGATAAAAGTCAAATAAAAACAAACATAGAATCTTGGACTTGTTGGCTTGATACTCTTAACACTTCCTCTTATATTGTGAGTTGGAATATTAGTGTAACAATAAATTCTCCTTCTGATATAATTTAACAAACAAAATAATGTTGTTTTGTGTGGTGAGAAATTTGTTCCGTTTTTTAAAATAGGAACAAAAAGAACGCACACTTTGCCAATTTACCCATATCATCGTTAATTATTGGATAATCTCATTGACAATTCAAACACAATAGTAAATACATATTATTAATGAAGGGTGCTAAGTAAGTGGCTGATTGTTGGCTGTGGTGGGGTAATAAAATCATGGGAGCTATTTTCCTTTATTTCCAGCATACAATCATTCACATATATTTTATAGATGCAACCAAGGGAAAGTGATGAGGAGGTGCCTCCTTTCTATCATGAATGATAAATCTTAATAATTACTGGCTGAATAAGAAAGGGCGGTAGATCTGAATGTCGTTGAAACTACATCTTAGCATTTATGAATCATTTAGGTATTAAATAATAATGCACTCTTTTGTGGTCCCTTACAAAAGCCGAAGATTAATCTTTTGAAATTTATATGTAAAATAATTTTGATTGAGTATGTCCAAAATTTATCAATTATATTAATATAAGGTTTATGGATTTTGTCATGATATATGCGATCAAAGTTCTGTAGCAGATTTATTTACATTTATTTTTCCTTCTTGTAAACCCTATTGAGCCTTAAGATATTGTTGTATTAAAAAAATGAGGGCATTTATAAATTTTTCACATTCAACCATTAGGATGCAATTAATAATATCATAAGTTGTACATATAGGATGCTTGCGAAGCAAGGTTTGTGATATGCAAAATATATAGTAATGAAGCTCTGCACTTGTTGGGGGTCAAAATCAATCATTTTGACACAGCTGTAAAGCACGTAGTAAAATACTGCAAAAAGGATTAAGTTACATGAATTTGTTGAAGAAGGTGATCGACAGCAGTCAATTGATATGAAGGTGTTTATGAGTAAATTTGATTAGAATAAATTTTAATAAATAAATATATTTTATTAATTAAATGTGAATTTAAAATTATGTGGTAATTTTATTTTGAATAAAAGTTTTGAAAATAAATTTGTAAAAATTGTAAAATATTTTAGAGAAATGGTAATTTGTAAAGCAAAAAATATAAATGTGGAATATAAAGAATAAGAATTTAAAGTGTATAAATTTAACGTGCAGAAAAGTAAAGTGTAAGAAATGTAAAGTGTTGAAGATTAAAAGTGGACAAAACGTAAAGTGCAGAAACTTAAAAGTCTAAAAATTTAAAAGTACAGAAAGTGTAAGGAAATTTAAATAACAGGACTTAAAATAAAAAAAATTTAAAAAAATATTGCATTAAAGTAAATGACTTGAAATGAAAATGGAAGGCATACTTGGAGTCAAATTCGTTAATCTGCTCGAATGAGATATTAGGATTGTATATCTAGTAACTAACCTATTGTACATTGTGAACACTAATATTTATAAGTAAACTATGAAAATAATTGACTCCTAAAATCTAGGCACGTATATGATAGTTATGCCACATATTCAACACTGATATTTTGCTCAACTGAGAGCAGCTATAAAATTTTTTGATAAAAACCAACGCCTGACTATTAACAGTTTTTCAATGTCTTCATCCAGGTGTCAAAAGTCTTCGTCGAATTCAGAACTTGTAATTTTTCCTTCAACATATAACACTTGCGGTGATCCATCACTTGAAAAATTTCTTCAATGTTATTCTTTAACTGTCAAAAATATCTCCGTCGTATATTTTAATGTTGCCATCCGACTGTCGAAAATAACATTTTCGTCGAACTAGAACTTGTAACTTTACCCTCAACAGATGCCCCCCAAAATTTTTCTTTCGACATTGCTGGAAGAAAGATGAATTTTAATCTTTATCTTCTATTTCTAATTCGACGTCAATACCTTATCAATCTTCCAAGGTATTCAGATTTTCAATTTGGTTTAAAAATTTAGCAAAAACTTCCGTAAATTTCTCAAAAGTCACAACAGAAACTATCACTTCAAACATTAAATAGCCGTTTCCCAATAAATAAGGATTATAATTACCCTTATCTAGAAGAAACAACTTTTTGAATTTGCAAAAATCACACGTATTTTCACTTCCTTCTCCACTGTTCTCCGTCTCTTTAAATTCACAAAATCATCCCATTTTTCACTCATTTCTTTACTATTCATCTTCTTTAACTTCACTCTTCGCATGTCTTTTCTGCAAAAAACTTGCTTCCCTCAATGGCTTATGGCTCTCAATCTCCTAATGAACCATCAATGGACTTAGGCAACCATGCTATTGTTCAAGACCCAGTCTTGGAGAAATCTAAGTTGTGGAATCTTTCTAAGGTAATTCTTCCTATCGAAAACTCTTTGCTTTCTTTAGATCCTCCGGCTGCTTTCTTGGGTCCCATTTTGCCCAAAGACTTCATTACCAAAGAAATTCATAACTTTTTTCCTTGTAAAAATCTCCGAGAAGAAGCTATCTTGACCTCTCTTCCTTCTATTTCCATTAGTTATTTTAGTAATTCTGAAGGGTTTTTCAGAACTTCTTCTGGCCAAATCAATGGGTATCTTGATTGGCTTCATAGAGTTCAAGCCTCTAAAGAAGCTTTATGGAGGAACATAGGTATCTTCGACTGTATCTAACTCTCACGTCATCCTATGAAAATAGATTCTTGCATGCTGAGTGCGTTGTTTTTCTTTTGGAACAAAATCACTAATTCTTTTCACTTTCTATATGGCATGATGGGTTCTACGCTCTTCGATGTAGCTGCCATGACTGGTCTTCAACCAGATAGGGAAATCATAACCCCTGTCCTCCTATCTCTGAATACCATAGATGTTTATTCAAAAGCCCCAACTTCTTTTTCAAACTTCGTCAGCTTCTACTCTACAGAAAAAGGCCCCGCATCCGATGGCTTTTCTTCTTCTCTGGTTGTTAGCCTATGCTTTATGTACCAAATCAGTTCAAGTGTCCAAATCTTACCTTCAACTTGTCAATCTTCTTCATGAAGGCAGAAATTTGGCTCTTGGTCAATTCCTCCTTACCAATCTTTACCTTGGTATTGACGAAATTGTTCAAAGCATTCGGTCTCAAGCAAAGAAAGCCAATGCTGGTGGCCCATTATGGCTACTTCAACGCTGGCTAAACGCCATCTTAGGATATTATTTGGTCGACGCTTCGCCCCCGACAGATTCTTCTGCTACCTATGGTGCAAAACTTTGCTATATTAAACATGAAAAAATCCATAAACAAAATTTGGAGAATTTCATGCATTTCTTCAGCATTTTTCATTCCATTTCTTTCAATATTGAAGACATCTATTTTGCGCTATTCACCGACTGCTCTCTTAGTCTTGGGTGGTTTACTCGACCACTAGTTTCCAATGATCCTTCCACTCAGGCCGATAATATTTCTATCTGGTCTAATTTTCTTTGTTGGCAAATCCTAGTTACTGGTCTCCCTGGTTCGACAAATAAATTCATATAGCTGCATCTGCCAAACATAATGGCTCGATAACTAGGATTTTGTCAAGCTATTCTAGCATCATTCTCTTCAAAAGCGAAAGAGCACCTCATTAATGGTCGTTTGTCAGACATGACAGATCTTGCTCGTGTGACTATGAAGAATGAGAAATACAAGCATCATTTCTTGATTTATGTATTCACACCTTATAGATGGGTTACCAAAGATTTTGTCGAACGGTGGACTAAATATTATAGTCCTTACCATATCGATATTTAGGTTTATCGAAACCACATTACTGAAACCCTTATTCCTGTGCAGGATCAGGAACTTTCAACAAGAACCAAAGGTATGCATATTCAAGATATTAGAGCTTTTGAGAAATACTACAAGATCAAGTGGGACTTCAGGTATCCTAGCACAATTGTTCGACACTGTGGAAAAGTCGTGGCTAAACTAAAACAAATGCACAAGGAAAAATGCTCTACTAACTTCATTGCGGTTTCCATAAAAAACCATTTGGCACGACTTGATCCTTTTCAAGTTCCTTTTCCAAAACCAGTGCCTCTTCCTTGTGCTCATTTCGGTTTGGCCGACGAATTTCTAGGTAAATCTACAAAGGCTAGTAACTTTCCTATTCTTGATAGGATTTACTCTGTGAGCAATATTTTTTTACAAGAATTTCAGAAGTTACTTTTATCCGTCGGTTTGCCTTATCGCACGAACAATTTGCTAAGGATACCCGAATCATCACTAAAATACTCGAAGGTACTTCTTTTTATATTATGTTGTTTACCTCTTATCCCATCTACTAATTATTATTCTTTTCACAGTAACCCCATTAAAAAGGCCTTTGGAGTATAAACAGCCACAAGAAGGAGAAGAGGAAGAAGAATGAACTTCCTCCAAAAAGAAAAGAGGCAAGAAAACTAAGAATCCTCACATCCCCAAAGCTCCAAAGGCCAAGACAACCAAAACAGTTTCGATGAAAAGTCCAGCTAAACGCAAGATTACTACTAAGCCTTCAAAAGTAAGAATTCCCAAGGTATCTTTTGTGATAAGAATTTCAAACTTAAAGATCTCTAAACTTGTCGAAACTAAAACTTTTGTCGAATATAGGTTGGCGATTCCACTCCCGTCTCTTCTGTCGAAATCATTGAGTGTTCAAGTCCATCTTGTGAGAACCCTTTAAAGGTACATCTTTTGTTACTTCTTTTTGTCTTTTTACAAAATCTTACCTTATTTTACCTTTGCAGAAGAAAAAAAAGAAGACTCAATCTTCAAGTTCCAGCCTAAAACCTACCGCTGAACTTGAGACAGAAATCACCTCAATCCCATCCAAGGTAAATTTTAATCGACATAATTATTTTCCTTGAATATTAAAACTTAGATCCTATTCAAAGTTTGATTTCTCTCCCATTTCAAGACCTAGAAGCTGAACAAATTGATGAAAATCTTTCAAGGCCCAATATCGAATTAAATACTGAAGAACAAATTCGACAACCTTCTGAGGTAATATACTTCGAATTTCAACCAATTCTTATGATTTTATTTATTCTAAAAATTTCCCTTGTTTGTCTACATAAATCAGCAACTCCAGCTATACTCGACAGTCTTGTCAGACAAAGTAATAAGGATCCTTTTCTGGAGATTCCTACCTCTCTAACTTCGGCAACACCTACTACCTCTCTGCCTCTTCCGACAGAAATTCAAGCTACTATGAACTTGGAGAAAGAAGCTCAAATCCTTCTGGATATCGAGAACCCCTCCCAAGCTGATAAAGGCAACCTCATCCAAATCTCCACAGAAGAACTTAACATGGATACTTTCATTGCTGAAGTTGCTCCTATCAATTTACCTCTATCTTCTTCGATAAATTTCATTGTCCCAGAAACAGAAAAGATTGAAGACATGGAGGTAGATTTGGATGAAATAATATCTATGTTGTTGAGTAGCCACAGAAGCTCTCCTCGATCGGCTCGTTCTTCTACACAGCAAAGGCAAGATTCTAGTGATTCTCACGTCACTGAACTATTAGCTGAGCTGAAGAACGCCTTCACCTATTCCTTTGAACATTTAAGTTCTGATCAACCTCTTCAGGATAGGATAATGGTCATTGTGACCGAGTTACAACCCCTTTGTCAACAACTGCCAATAAACAATCAAGCTTTTCCTACTACCATCAAAGACTTTCTCCAAAACTTATCATCAAAGATGCCTATCATCTGTTGAGTCATTCCTGCTTATGACAAAGAAGTTCAAGAAAAAACCAAGATCTTGAAGCAGTTAACCGACGTAAAGGATGAGATTACCAAATTAAAAGATTATCTCGTCATAGGAAAAAATAAAAGAGCATATTTAGCCAAAGAGATTGGAGATTTGACGAAAAAGCTTGAAGAGGCTCGTCGTCAACAATAAAAACTTGACACTGCGTTACAAGAAGGGATTGCCAGGCAACAAAGTATTGCTAACAACACCAAACAATGGGTTGTCGAGGCCTAAACAGTGCTGGCAAAGATAAACTCCCTTGAAGCAGAGTATGACATAGCTTATGCCGACAAACAATCTTTGGAAGATTCTTGGGAAGTTTTGAGAAGAATTTGAATGTATTTCATTTTCCCCCTTTTAGTTAACTGTTGGTTTAGTAATCTGACAAGATTTGTATGGCCTTCTAGGCCAATACTTAATAAACATTCCCTTTGATCAATTCTAATATATTTTTATTATTGCTTCATAATTCTATACGCTTAAATGCTCTTTTGACCTGTTTCTTTTCAATGTACCTCGTAACTGCGCTTCATAACTATCATAATTAATTATAATGCGAGTTACAAAATATTGTATAATAACTTTATCAGCAAAATCCTCTATATATAGTGTTCCTTGGGACACTATGATCAAAAGAGTTCATTTTGACCCATTCTTTCTCATTTCTTAACAATTTTAACCATGTCTTTTGATAATCTATTCTTCTCTCCGTGGGAAAAATGGTTTGGTTTCATATTATGGAAAGAAGGACTCTGTATTAATGGTGATACCCATCTTGAGTTTCAGTAATCATCGTAATATCTTTAATGAACTTCAGTAACCATCGTAACAACCTGGTGTTTCTAAAACATGGTTGTTATGATAAGGATGACTCATCAGGGAGTAGACAACCAACCATCATCTCGTTCAAGACAAATCAAAGCCGTCTATTTCTTCCTCTTCCTTAGTTCCCACGAACTCAAACGAAACACATGCCTCAGCTGGGGAGAAGCTTCTGGTTTATTTAGAATAAGTCTATTTTTCTCTATAATATTTTGATAACTTAAACAAGTTGTAATATCACAAGTATTTTCATGTAACTTGTAATTATCGAATATATGAATGAAATTTATTTTAACCATTCCTTGTCAATTTTTACTTCATACATTGTCGGCCTATATAACTTCAAATATTTACGATTAATAGACTTAATTCTTAAACTAGAATTAACTTCGACAATTGCATAAACATTTCCAGAAAACACTCGAACAACTTTGAATGGTCCTTCCCATTTTGGAGACCACTTTCCATATTCTCGACAACTCCTATCCATGGGCAAAATCACTTTCTAAACTAAATCGTCTTCCTTGAAAGACTTATACTTAACTCGACTGTCATAAAATTTAGCAATTCTTTCTTTCTGTCGAATCAAGTTTTCTAAAGTAATCAATCATTTATAACTTAATTCATTTAATTTATCAAACATTAAGTCACAGTAATGTTCGATTGATAACTCATCTTGTTTTTGAATATGAATTGATTGGAGATTAATTTCAACTGGTAATACTGCATCATGACCATAAACTAAATTGTATGGTGAAGTGTCCGTCGATTCTCTTGGTGAATTTTTATAAGCCCATAGAATTTGGTCAAGAGTATTATGCCAATTTCTTGGCTGTCGACCAATATGCTTCTTAATCAAACTTATGATTATTTTATTCATGGCCTCTACTTGGCCATTTGCATGAGCATAATATGGAGTCGACGTAAGCATTTTAATTTTTTTAGAATTAGCATATTCGACAACTTTCCTCCCAATGAACACCGTCCCTTGGTCGGTTGTCAAAGTTTGTGGTATTCTAAACCGACAAACTATATTATTTTCTATAAAGTCAATCACATCATGTTGGGTTACATCTTTTAAAGCTATAGCCTCAACCCACTTGGTAAAGTAATCAACTCCTACAAAAATGTACTTATGTTCCTTCGACGACCTAAGATGAATTTGGCCCATTAAATCCAAAGCTTATCCTCTAAAAAGCCAAGGTTTGACTATGGAATGTAACCCACTAGCTAGAACATTTTGTATATGGTCATATCTTTGATACTATTCACAACACTTGACAAACATTATACAATCTGTAACTAACATAGGCCAATAATACCTTTGTCGTCGAAGAACCTATTTCATTTTGTTACATGTCTGATGAGCTCTACAAATTCCTTCGGGGACTTCCGCCAAGGCAATATAAGCCTATGCTTCACTCAGGCAAGCCTCTAAATTTCCATCGACAGATTTTCTATACAAAACTTCACCTAGTACCATAAATTTCGATGCTCTGTACTTGAGTTTTCTATCTACGTTTTGACTTGAATTTTTCAAATAACTTAATATTGGCTGTCTCCAGTCATTAGTTGTTGAAATATCATTTTGTAGTATATCTCTTTCTTCTAATAAATATAAAAGTTCTCTAATCTCCATTAGATTTGTTAGAACCTTAGATGAAATTTTATACTCAGAGGTTATCTGTGTCAATTCATTAGCCTCTTCATTCAAATTTCTGGGGATATGTTCGACAATAACTTCATTGAACTTTTTCATCAACTTACTCGCCACAATACAATATTTGGTTAAATTATAATTGACACATTTGTATTCTTAGGTAAGCTGTTTGATGACCAACTATGAATCCCCAAAAATATGCACATTACGTGCTTTCATTTCTATTAGTATTTCTAGCCCGACAATTAAGGCTTCATATTCAGCCTCATTGTTGGAGCATGTATACTTGAGTTCAATCATGAACTTATTTAGAGTACCTTGAGGAGAAACAATTAGAATTTGCACTCCAACTCTATTTTGATGTCTTGAGCCATCAAAATATAAACGACAGGGTTTCAACCCGATGAAATTTATGCTATCAATATCCAAACATGAATGGTCGGTTAAGAAATCAGCAATTGCTTAACCTTTAACAGCTTTCATTAGAACATATTGTAAAGAGAATTCTGACAAAGCAATGGTCATCTTACCAATATGTACATTTAACATTGGTTTCGACAACATATATTTTATTACATCAGTCTTTGACATAACCAATACATTACAAGGCATTATATAATACTTGAGTTTAGTACATGAGAAATATAATGTTAAACAAAGTCTCTCTATTGCACTATATCTTCTTTCAGCATTATTCAAAACTCGACTAAGATAATATACGGCTCTTTCGACGTCATTTTCATCTTCTTGAGCCAGCATACTCCCTATGGTTTCATCTGACGTTGATATGTATAACTTCAACGGTCTACGAGGCACCAGAGGCATCATGACCGGTGGATTTTTCAAGTATTGCTTTATTTGGTCGAAGGCTTCTTGGTGGTAAGACTCCAACACAAAGTCTTGTTCTGCCTTCAATTTAACCAATTGAGCAAAGACTCTAGTTCTTCCCGACAAATTGGATATGAATCTTCTTAGAAAATTCACCTTCCCCAAGAAATATTGTAGTTCCTTCTTTTTCGTCAGTGGTGTAGCTTCCAGAACTGCCTTGGTTTTATTCTTGTCCACTTCAATACCTTTCTTATGAATTATGAAACCCAAAAATTTGACAACTGACACTCCAAAACTACATTTCTCTGGATTTATCTTGAGGCTGTTGTTTCTCATTCTGTCGAATGTCTGCCTTAAGTTTGTCAAATGACTTTCCTTTGTTTCGGACTTAATAATTACATCGTCAATATACACTTTCATAAATTTTCCAGTGACATCATGGAAGATAGTGTTCATTGCTCTCTGATAAGTGGCCCCTGCATTCTTTAAACCGAAAGACATGACTATCCATTCATATGTCCCAATGGCTCCTAGACATCTGAAGGCAGTTTTTGACACATCCTCCTCGGCTATAAAGATTTGATTATAACCTGAATGACCATCCATAAAACTTAACATTTCATGCCCAGATGCGACATCAACTAACATGTCTGCAATAGGCATAGGATATTCATCTTTAGGGATTACAACATTTAAATTCCTAAAGTCTATGCATACTCTTAACTTGCCATTTTTCTTGATTATAGGAACTATATTAGATATCCATTTGACATACCTTGTCGTTCTAATGAACTTGACTTTGAGCAATCTTTCGACCTCTTTCTTTATCTTCGACACCACCTCAGGTGCAAATCTCCTGTTGGCTTGCTTGATAGGTCTGCATCCTTCCTTCAATGGCAGTCTATGTTCGACATGGTCTCTGCTCAACCCAAGTATCTCGTCATAGTCCATTGGAAAACAATCTTTGTATTCCTTAATTAGGTTGATAAGTTGTTTCTTGAATTCCTTTGGCAGAGATGAACTCACAAATATGAGTTTTTTTATCTGTTTCAGTGCCCAAGTTTATTTCTTCCAAATCTTTGACATCTACAGTTTGTTTTTCATCAAGTCCTCTCTCAAATCCAAAAGGATCATCATCTATTATACAATCTGATAATACACCTTCAGTGGTATATACTACTCTATCGGCCAAGTAAGCCGACAGTATATAACACTCATTGCTAGTGCTTGGTCGATTCTTTTCGGCTTTATTCACTAGTCGAATGCCAAATTAGTCCATCAAGTATGTTTTCAAGTGCATCTTTGTCGATGACTCCATCACTTGTTGTAACTGGCTTGACATTTAGAGCATAAATTTTAAAATCAACATGAAGTTGTTGTAAATAGTAAGGGATATCATCTGCCTCTACTATTTCCACCCGATCATCAGCATTTCAGAGAATAAGTTTCTAATGGACTATTGATGGTATTGCTCCGAAAGCATGTATCCAGTCTCTTCCAAGCAAAAGATTATAACTGGATTTCGTCGGAATCACAACAAATAATGTTGACCTCACAACAGATCCGACTTGCACATTCAATATTACTACTCCATCTGACGGGGATGTCTTGCCACTAAAGTCAGTGACAATCATGTTAGTCGATATTAGATCAGATTCACTCTTCCCAAGATTCTTAAACATAGCCCTTGGGATTAGATTGATAGCTGCCCCCCCTGGTCTATCAGAACTATATTTGTCAGTTTTCCTTCTAACAAAGCCTTGATATGTAATGGGCAGAGATGAGCCTTTTGCTCTTCTGTTGGCTTCTCCAATTGTGTTGTATTGTTGAATACAATTAACATATTATCCTAACAGACAAGCCACTGATCACTAAGGTCGTCCACGTCTTCTTTATTTTCTCCAATATATTCAATTTCGTGATACCCTTCAAACTCATCAGGCAAAATTGAAATCAAGTTCACACTCATCAACTTTAAGAACTCTTCTTCATCAGTCAACTCTTGACTTTTGTACCCTTCAATCTTGAAGTAACTTTTGTCGATTGAACCATCTGATGACAAATTGCTATCTATAGCCATTATAATGTCATCCAGGTCCTTGTCCAAATCGAAATCTAGGTCGAATTGATCATTATCACCAAGGCTTAAAAGATCATCAGGATCATTCAAGGCCTCAATAATTTCATCAGCTGTTAAATCCATGTCTGAGGTTTGACAGTCGAGCTTAACCATTTGTTTCTTCTCCTTAATTATGCCGAACATTTTCTTTTTCCATTCAGTATCTTGGTCTGGATCTTTTAGGACCTTCATGATTTCTTTCTTTGACCAATCTTTAATATCTGCACCATTTTCAATTCTGAAGTCCTTGATCTCAGCTATTCTCATTATCATCTTTTTAACTTTCAATCTAACCACTTCCTTATCTTTCTTAACTGCTAGATTACTTTTCTTTGCATCTTCTTCAGCTGCTACTAGCCCAATTGGCCATTTTCCTCCAATTTTACTTGGAACAGATCCTTGCACCTCTTTTTCTTTCTTTATTTTTGCAAGTTTTTCTTGTCTGAAATTGTTATTCCCATCGAGTCATCAACTGCATTAATTATCTGCTCAACTGAGATTGCCCTTTTGTTTCTATGGATTCTTTCCCGACAATACTCTTCAACTTTTTATCATTTGTATTTTTGTTTGATGTTGGCTTAGCTTTGACTACTAAACATCCCGTTTCTGTGGGTTGTTATTTAATAACTAAGCCATCGGCCATATTCCTTTTTTTTGTGCTTGTCTCAACCTCTGCAGTCTCCTCTATTGACTTTTTGACAACGGTAAAGAGTTTAATTGCCCTGCTATATTTTGGTCAATCATAGCTCCATCTTGGTTAATCTTACCATTTTTATAATCTTCATTATAAAATGGTTGATTTCTTTGAAATCTATTCTTCCTGGCAACCACTTCCCGTCGAAGTTGCGGGTGGCATACCATTACAGAATTTTTAACCCATCTGTCCATAGTAACATTGACGTGTGACACACTAGTCCTGCCTAGTCCAACATAACCCCTGACAAATGAACTGCTTCCCACAGACTCACCAGGTAACTCAACCAACTAGCCGTTCATGTTAAACCTAGGCGTATAACTCGACCTTGGCCTTGGAGTATACACGGGTTGTTTTGAAGTATAAACGAACTGCTTTAGTTTCCAAGCTTTCTTATTGGAAACCTTCTTCTTACCCTGTGAATCACTCTGTTATTCCTCAGCAACCTTCTTTGTAGCAAATTCATCATACACTGCATTGCATCTTGGATACAACCTTACTTTACCTTTTTCTTTCTTCCTTTCAAGGAATGTTTTTAGAGATTCTCCTAGCTTTGGATAGATGTCCATTGCATCTTCCACATCAATGTCAAATTCCTACAAATTTCTTATGTTGATCATTTTAACATTTAAAGGAACATGCTGATCGACATAGAAAACTCCAGCCTGAAATAAATATGTATCAACCTTCATATCCGCCATAGGCTTGTCAGCAAACTTCAAATGCCCCATCCATGAGTACTTTCAGAATCAAATCTCTGAAACGAATATATTCATTAGTAACATGACCGAAATTGTTATGAAACTTGCAATATTTTCGGTCTTTTATTTCATCAAGTTTTAGTAACCTATGACCTTCCGACAGTTTAATATGTTTATCTTTTAACAATAAATTAAAGATTTTGTTAGTTTTTGTTACGTCGAATGTATATGTTTTTCTATTGATATAATTCATTTTCTCCTTATTTCTTGTAGGCTGTAGAGCTTGACATACATAAGGAGGACCATTCTGAAGTTCAACAATATTAACTTCAAATTCATCATTGCTATCTTCAGTCTCATTGTCGGATTCACCTAATCCGACGAATGCTACTTTCTCTCTTTTAAGGAATCTTTTTTGTTTATGAACTTTTTCAGCTTTCAATTGTTCTATTTGCATAACCTTTTCACCTAGTTGGGCAAGATCAACTAAATGTTGGTTCACTAACTTTTTCCTTAAGTAATAGTCTAAACCTCCAGCAGCAATTTTTACTATCTCTACTTCAGGAATGAGAGTAAAACATCTACTCCTCATTTGTCAAAACCTAGTAAGATAGTCATCTATGGTTTCATTGTACATTCTCTTGATATTGAAGAGATTTGTAAGTCTCACTTTCAAATCTTCCATGAAGAACTGGTCATGAAAACTTCTTTCTAATTGAGTACAATAATGAACTGAATTTGGTCTTAATGTCGAAAACCAAGATAATGCATTTTTAGTAAAGGAACTTGGGAAGAATCTCATTTTAAGGCATTCAATAGTGGCTAACTCTTCTATGTCTATAGTATACCGTGCGATATGTTCGATGGTTGATTCCCTACTTTCACCAGCAAACTTAGAAAGTTTAAGAATTTTAATCCCTCTAGGAAATTCTGCTTGGTGTACCCACTTAGGAAAGGCTGAAACAAAGTAGGGTTGGTTGGTATATCCAACATTAAACCTAAACCTATTCAACAATTGTTTCACTATTTGATTTATATTTTTTTCAACCACTTGGTACCCCCCTAAGATTCTGTCGAAACAATCTCATGACTGCACCATTCCTAGCCATTTGATCCTCATCATGTCGACGAATTCATGGACATTACCATATTCCAAGCGCGGTTAATCATTCTGCCCAGGTTGACCAGGATTTTGCTGGTCTTGTCCCACGTTCACTTGGGGTGCAACTACTCTTGCATTTTCCCCAGGCTGGACTCTTTGAGCATTATCATTGGTCAATCCTTCTATTCCCAAGGCTTGGTTTAGCTTTTCCATTTGTTGAGCCAATGCATTACAAACATTATTTGTAGTTGTAGTTTCCATGGTTGGCGTAATTACAACACCCATTTATTGAGTGAACATATGCATCATGTCATGGTTGCTTTCATCCATTTGTTGTCGAAAACTAGCCAAAGAATTCAACGTTGGCCCTATTACATTTTAAGGAATATCTCTCGATATATTTGAGAATACTGGCCCCAAATTCAATCTTTCCTGTTGAAAAGGAGTTGGATTACTTGAACTTGCAACTCCTGTTCCTTGACTATTGAAACTCACTAAGGCTGAACTTATTTGTGGTTGACCTTGTGAAACTGTTATTTGGCCTAAAGTATTGGCTAAAGTAGAGCTAAGTCCCATTTGTGCCAACACATGAGGAACATAGTTAGGTGACAAACCATATTGTGGTATAAACCTTGAATTTGAATTCATTACACTTTGGTTATTTGGCTGACTCGGTGATGACTGAGTCACTCTAGGTACCACTTATTCTATCACTAGATTACTCTGAAGAGTACCAGTTACTATTTTATCCACCACAGGACCCGCACTAACAATAGTTGAAGGTGGCACTGTAACGGCTGTCGAATGTGGCACGCTAGCATTAATTGAAAGTGCATCCGACGCTTGGTTATTTACGTTACTCATGATTTGCATATTTTGAGAAGGGCAAGAATAAACTACTTTTCCACTTCTTAAACGCATAAAACCATCTTTTATGCAAAGAGGTTTGTGACACTACGAGTTACTCTGAACTCGTCCCACTGGGCGTGCCAATTTGTTTATGGGTAAATTTGGTTAGGACAAATTCCAATAAACAAATATATTTTATCAGTCAAATGTGGGTTCAAAGTTATGTGATAATGTCGTTTTGAATAAAGGTTTTGAAAACAAGTTTGTAAAAACTGTAAAATGTTGTAGAGAAATGGTAATTTGAAAAGCAGAAAATGTAAATGCAGAATATAAAAGGCAAGAATTTAAAGTGCATAAATTTAACGTGCAAGAAAGTAAAGTGCAAGAAATGTAAAGTGCTGAAAATTAAAAGTGCAAAAAGTTAAAATGTAGAAAACGTAAAGTGCAGAAACTTAAAGTATAGAAGTTTAAAAATGCAGAAAGTATAAAAAAATTTAAAGAACAAGACTTAAAATAAAGGAATTCAAAATAACATTATATTAAAGTAATTGACTTGAAATGAAAATGAAAGGCATACTTGGAGTCAAATCTGTTAATCTGCTCAAGTGAGATATTAGGATTGTATATCAAGTAACCAACCTATTGTACACCGTGAACACTAATATTTATAGGCAAACTATGAAAATAATTGACTCCTAAAATCTAGGCACGTATATGGCAGTTATGCCACATTTTCAACACTGATATTTTGCTTAACTGAGAGCAGTTATAATTTTTTTTTACAAAAACCAGCACCTGACTATTAACAGTGGTGATCCATCTTTTCAATGTCTTCATCCAGGTGTCAAAAGTCTTTGTTGAATTCAGAACTTGTAATTTTTCCTTCAACATATAACACTTGCGGTGATCCATCACTTGAAAAATTTCTTCAATGTCATTCTTCAACTGTCAAAAATATCTTCATCGAATATTTCAATGTTACCGTTCGACTGTCGAAAATAACATTTTCGTCGAACTAGAACTTGTAATTTTACCCCTAACAGAAGGGTATCTTGACAACCTATTCAGCTAATATCACAGTGTCAAAGAAAACCATGTTGATAAGCAAAAAAGATTCAAGCAAATGAAAAATTGTGTGTATTCAATCAAACAAGTAGATTCGACAAATGAGCAACATTTAGATAAATCATGGAGCTTAAAAAATAAAGTCATAAGTAATTATTGATGTCATGCAAGTGAAAGTTTGTTACTGTCGAAGCCTATGTTCAATAAGAATCGATTGGCAAGCTAGAGATAAGTATGTGATAGGCCCCATCGTTGAATTAATGTGGGTAGTTATCAAATTGAAATTGAGATTGCACAAGAAACGAGTCTCAATAAAGAAAATAGAAGTTAAAAAAAAGGAAAAAGAAACCACCTATTACTTAGAGTAGTTTTCATCATGTACATATAGAAAAAAGTCATGTAAATAAATAAAATGTAAAAATCTACATGACTACCAAGTGATAAGACCTTAGGGCTATAAAGTTTAAAATTTAGGCGTCAAAGTTAGAGGCTTGTTGTTTATAAATAGGGGTTAGAATGATTAAATCAAGGTTGATCCATCGACTTGCAAACACCCTGCAATTTTTATAGTTCGTAAGTCTCCAATGCAACACTCACGGATTGATAGATTGATATAATTAAGTATGACCACCACTTTCAATTCATATGTCTCTCTATATTTTAACATATTTATAATTTAATGTATTATTTACATTCTAGTTAATATAATTCATTTCTTTCAAGTTCATGCTTGTTCTTCTAATTTTTTGCTTATTTTATTTTTAAGTTCTTTTTTTATTATGCAATTTATTTGCTTTTATGGTTAATTCCTTCGCATTTCACTTTATTTCAAGTCATGTGTATAATTTTTCCAACTTAATATTAATTTATACTTTTTTTGGGTTTACTTTATGTAATTCATTTATTTTCCATGTTATTTGATGTTCATGCATTTTATGTGTTATTTCACTTGTTTGATCTTCACTCATGCACACACAACACTTTTTACATGTCTTGTAAGCACTTTACTATTGAGTCAACATTTACATTTCTATTGTCTACATTATGCCATGTACTTTACTGTTAGTTTACTTCTAGTAAATTTTCTTTTGACATTTACTTTAACTTGCTATTTACATTTCTGTTAAGTTTACTTTTAGTAAGTTCACTTTTAATACTTCTTTTATGTCAATTTACTTCCATTAAGTTTACTTTGACATACTTATTTTGACACCCTTTTTCATTTGCTTGCACTCACCTTTATTTTCTCATGACACGTCTAATGGTCATTTTCATTTTGACTGACACTTGACTGATCAACGATTATTTAATCCTTTAATGTTAGAATTTTATCAATCACTAGAAATTTGAGTCTTAAAAAGAATCGATTCACTCTCATATATTAGATCTTAAATCAAAAGTGAGGTAGTAAACACTTTAACGAAAAAAATCACTGCAAATAACATTATTCAAGTAGGGATGGCAAAAATCTCTGGGGCTCAAGGATCCCTGCAGGGACCACCCCAAATGGGACCCCGAATATAGGATTTTTCTTCTCGCAAGTTAGGGACGGGGACCATACTCCTCGTCTCGCGGGTTCCCCATGTAACATCCTGGAACTGCCTACAGGATTGACGAGTGTCTCCACAAACCAACACGAGTTTTTTTCAGTGTGCTTTGTCCTCACTCACACGCATCCTAAGAAACTTCCGAGGAGGTCACCCATCCCACAATTGCTCCAGGTCAAGCACGCTTAACAATGGAGTTCTTATGTTCTAGGCTTCCAAAAAGAAGTTGCAACTTGTTGATATAGTTACGCCTAATCAATTCCTTTAAGTCATCCTCAATTATGTAGTCCCATACCTGCACAGTCTTTTGAATCCCTCTCATTCCGGTGCGTATTCAATTCATTCATGGGACCCTTCGCCTAGAAGCATGCCAGGAGCCGCTCCTTGTACGTGCTTCTCATGCACCGGCGTCCACTCCCCGCCCTCATCAATCCCAGGACACCACATTCCCACCAGCTTCCGCGTGGTTCGTCCTCGAACCACATCGTACTGGAAGAGGTCCCGTCTCTGATACCATCTGTAACATCCCGGAACTGCCTGCAGGATTGACGAGTGTCTCCACAAACCAACACGAGTTTTTTCAGCGTGCTTTGTCCTCACTCACACGCATCTTAAGAAACTTTCCAGGAGGTCACCCATCCCACAATTGCTCCAGGTCAAGCACGTTTAACAATGGAGTTCTTATGTTCTATGCTCCCGAAAAGAAATTGCAACTTGTTGATATGGCTACGCCTAATCAATTCCTTTAAGCCATCATCAACTATGCAGATCCCCATACCCGCACGCTCTTTTGAATCTTTCTCATTCCGGTGCGTATTCGGTTCATTCATGGGACCCTTCACCTAGAAGCGTGCCAGAACCGTCGCTCCTTGTACGTGTTTCTCATGCACCGACGTCCCACTCCCGCCTCATCAACCCCGGGACACCACACCCATCCCCGTTAAAATTATTATAATGACCTTCATAATATAAATAAATAAATAAATAAATATGCCTTTTAGTAATTTCATCTTTTATTAATTTTTATATTTATTTAAAATTAAAAAAATTTAAAATTATGTTATTTTACCAAATTAGCCCTCCCCTTACCTAGTTACTCTACGGTCCTAGACTCCTAGTCCCACGCCCCTACCCCTGTCCCTGTGTCAGCACTCAACTCAACAGCAAGAACCCTCCCCCCTTTTCCCAAATATTTTTCAATCAATCTTATTTTGAATACATATTATCTTTCTCGCTCAATCCCCAATTCCTTCTACCCTAGCATGCAGCCATCGTCCATTGAGCCACGCACGTCTGTCGTAGGCTCACAACGTCGCTCCTCTCCGTGCCACGCACGTCTGCCGCAACATCGCTATTCTCTGTTGTGTAGCACCATTCCTCTCCATTGTGCAGCGCCGCTCCATCTTAGAACCCAGATCTGATATCTCTGGCACCGCTCCATCCTAAAACCCATATATGAGATCTTCAGCGTCGCGTCGTCGCCTCATCGTCTATCGAATCAGTGAGCTCTAGTAGGACCAGCCGACCAACACCTCCATCTCAGAACCCAAATATGAGATCTCCGATGTCGTCTTAGAACCCAAATCTTAGATCTTTGATGTCGCGTTGTCACCTCGTCGTCTATCGAATCAGTGAGCTCTAACAGGACTAGCCAACCAACACAAACTTACCTTTCTTTTTCCTATTTTCTTTCAATTTTTTTTTATTTTTGATTTTTGATTTTTTTGACATTATGAGGAATCTCCGTTGATATTTGTGGGGATTTGAGAAATAGAAATAAGAGGAAAAATCTCCCCTAGTAGGGATAGGGGACGGGAACGAGGAGTTAATTAGTTAATGGAGACCTTCCCACTCCCGCTCCCTCCGCATGGATACCATCCTTATATTGAAGGACAAAATATTAATTACATGTCATAGTTTCATATAGATTGATAGATACATTGCTATAACAATCACTGTATTATTATTTTACTGAAATAAAAAAATTATTATTATTACATAAATTGCTCGGGAATTGGTTTCAATAATATTGGCTGTTAATATGTTTTGTAATTGTTTCATGCTGAGAAAAAAAAACGAATAAAAATAAAACTATAAAAAAAGTTTTTAAGAAGTCCTTACTGAAACAACAAAAGTAATTGAAATAGCCAAAACGATAAGTGTCGCTTTCTTTTTGTGTTTATACTTTCAAAAGTTAACAATAGAATACTTTCAATCTTTCAAAAACAAAGGCAACCAATTAAAAAAAAATGATATCAGACGCCAATTGGGACCTTTTCAAGCAGGCAGACTTACGAAAATGCCCTAGAGATAGTCGAAAAATAATTAAGCCTGATTTTCTTATATGATAATTAAGCTTTATTTTAACCCTTTTAACTTATTTGAGATTGATTAGTTTGAAATGTTAGAAATCAAGATGAATGTGTGATATCATATATGATTAAACATAGAAATAACATCGCTAAATTAATTTTGCCGAACAGGAATATTCTTAAAACATAGGCTTTCTTACAGTCAATTTTAAAAAATTCTTTAGTTTAGATTTAATATATGTTTCTTACTGTTACTCACATAAAATATAAAAACACTTTTCAATTAAAAATCAATATACTAAAAATTTTCTTAATATATATTGACATACATTTTATTTAGTAATTATTAATTAGTATGTTGATACAGTTGACATAATAGGAGTGTTCAAAACTCAATAATGTTACTCACACATTTATATTTATATCACCTCATATTTTTATAATTTTTTGACATGTTTGGTAAAGCTTAGATTAGTTTTTTTTAACTTTTTTTTCTTGAAAGAAAATTATTTTAAAAGTGTTATAATATGTTTGATAAAATTAATTTCAACTTTTATATAAAATTTAATACATTATAATTTTTTTTCTTCATAATGTTAAAGATTAAAACTTATAATTATAATTTATAAATTATTCTTTATACTTTAAAATGTAAATATTATTTTTCAATTAAATAATTTTTTAATCATTTTATACATATTTTAATAATTTAATATATAAAAATGATTATTTTTTATACTATCCAAACAAAACAAATTAACTTAAAATCACTTTTCAAATTTATTATATTTAAATATAAAATTGATTCAATTATAATTAATTATAACAAAAAATTTTTATACAATAATCGATTATTAAAATAATCAAGTTTTCATAATTATTTCAAACACACATGAACACCATTAAATTATATTTGAGCTCATCTTATTTTTTGTATACTTACACTCTAATTCTATTTATGTAAGCAGATATACTAGCATTTTTTTCAAAAACTAGGCTCGATAGGCTCGACCCGATCTGAAGCTAATTGGAATGAGTTTAGGATTTTGAAACTAAAATCGTTGTGTTTTTAGATTGGATTTCTGTCACGTTTAAGTTAACTCATCCTAGTCCGATATCACACAATATATAGAAATTTATAATTTTTTTTTATAAAAAAAACTTATAGTTTTTTTTTCAATTAGTCATAAATAATAATTTTTTAACTTAAATTAATACTTTATATAATATGATAATATATTTATATTGATATAATTTGTTTATAAATATATATTATAAAATATCAATTAATTTTAATTTCTTACTTATAAAATTTTATAACTTAATAATACATAATATCTAAATTTATATAATTTATCTAAATATTAAGTCAAGTTAATTCTAACTTAATCATTAGTTAGATAATGATTGTCCATCAGGGTGAGTTCAAATTTGAAATATTGATCCGAACAAACAATCAAAATCGGGTTTAGCCAAAACGCAACTCAACCCGTACAATCTCTACATTAACACCCCTAAATATAGTGATAGATAACTTTACTTATTTATTTATTTTTTATAAAAGAGGGTATACTTTCAAATAAAAAAATATGATAGTTTTTATATAATATAAGTTAATAATGATTAGAAAGAAATCATATACAGCCAATATAATCGAATTAAAAACTTGGATCATGACCACTGTGCAATTATTATTTACAATCCCATTACAAGACTTTTCATCGCTTGAAACTTGGCATATATGATTTTAGATATATTGAATATATCCAAGTAAAATATAATGTGTGTTTGCTAGTTTGGTCTGTGTGTGACTATATATGTAATATAAAAAATTCATGAATTACATGATATAATAAAGAATGCAAATGCAATTGTTTATATATATATATATATATATATATATATATATATATATACAACTTTTAGTAAAACTAAATATACAATCAAGTACAATTTGACAATATTGTCACAAATTGTTCAAGGTAAAACCTAGTGTCAATTAACATAAAAATACTGTCATCATAAATAGAAAACATATATATTTTCATAATTTAATTTATATGTATTATAGTGAAAAAAGTTTTATACTGATATTTAATGATGTGCTACCACATCATTGTTAGCATGTTTGGATTAGATCAATTTTAAAGAAATAATTATTTATTTTTCAAAAGTTCATGAAATTTTTTATTATAAATTATTTTAAACGTAAAATAAGTTAATTCAAATACATATTTAATGAATTAAAACTTACATGTAATATCTAATTTATTAAATAATGTGATAATATATTATTAAATGATAGTACAATTTTTTTATATCGACAACATATTAAAATTAAATTCATTTTTTATATATGATGAAGAGAAACAAAAACAAAAGGTATATTTGATAAAGAGTTTTAGAAAAAAAAGGCAAAAAATTTATTTTTTATTTTTAAATTAAAAGAATTATAAAATATTTATAAAAATAAATAAAAAATAATAAATAATTAAATAATTTACTTAAAATAAAACCTAAGTGCTCCCTTCCCAATTTCTCCACAACCCACCAAAATTCCAACATGCCCTAAAACATGACAACCATCATTTTAAAACTTGAGACTAGTAACAGATGAAGGTCCGGTGGTTGGTGTTCCAGAATGCAAAACTGTAAATAGAAAACATATAAATCAATTTTTCTTTATACAAATATATCAAATGTGATGACACTAAGATTATTAAGATATTGTTATGGATTTCAAAATATAAGATTAAGAAAAAAATTGAATTTTATAATAAAAAGGCATCTCATACCGTCACAAATTTACATAATTAGGAAGAAAAACCTGATATAATGTAATAAAAGCAGAATAATTAGCATGAATTACAAAATTTAATCTTCTGTCCAAAATGTGAAAATAAAGTAATACAATAATATGTACCAGTAAATAAAAAAAACGTTTTTTTTCCCACTTGTTAAGAAGTTGAAAATAAAATAAAATTTATTTTTTTTTTAAATTTTTAATACATTAAATATTATTTATTTATAATAAAAGAAAAAAAAAGGGGATGGCAAAATAGTGAATAGATAAGTATAGATGGGGAAAGAAAGTGTGAGGGGACGCGTAGCCATCAGCGGTTCGTGGGGCGAAAGCTACGCCCAAAAAAACAAAGGATAAAAAGTGGCAAAGTGAGAGAAACAAGAGAGAGAAAGTGTGTTTGAGTGGATAAGGGCGTCATCTCATCACATTCACGGACTCACATTAATCACATTCTTCCATCTTTATTATTTTCACGCTCCTTTTCTGTTTTTTCAATTTAAAAAGAGTTTTACTAATAAATGTTTTCGAACCACTTGTTAAAAAAAAATCAAAATAAATAATTTTTAATGTATTAAATATTTTATTTTTATTTAAAAAATTTAATTTTAAATTTATTAATAAGAATTTTAAGGTATTTATTAGTAAGATTTTTTAAAAAATAAAAATAATTATGTATAAAAAAAAATTAACAGTATTTGGCGCGGCGACGCTGTAGGTGATTCCACGTGTCTGCGTCTAGGTTTTGAAGAATAGAATAGAAGCAGCACGAAACCAAGCAGTGTCTGACAGGGGAACCCCACTATTACTTCTTGCTACTCATAGTCATAGACTTAGAGAGAGCGAGAGCGATAAATAAATATAAAGTATGAAACTTTGTTGTTCAGGGTTTTTGGGGTCTCATTTCTCTACTTCTGCTTGATTCTTCTTCTTCTTCTTCTTCTTCTTCTTCGTTTTTGATTGAAAAGTTTTGGTGGGGTTTTTGTTATCTGGGAGTGGAAGTGGGAGATGTACATAGCTTCCATGCGAAGGTCTTTCAAGGACTCCTTGAAAGTGCTTGAAGCTGATATCCAGCACGCCAATACCCTGTCAGTTTCTCACTCTATTCTTCCCCCTTGTCTTCTTTTTTTTCATCGTATTCATCACTCCTTTCCTTTCAGACCCCCCTTTTCTTTTTTCTTCTTTTCTTAAAAAAATTAATTCCTTTGATAAAATTTTTATTTTGTTTCGATTTTTGTATGTTGTTACACCTCTTTTTTTGTTTTTATTTTTTGGAATTGGATAATGAGTGAGATTATGCTGGGTATGATTTTTTGGGGTTGAGCCCCTGATTTTTGTTCCATTTTATATTTGCTTTCCTTTCCAGTCAACCATCAAATCGAATCAAATTTTTTTCTTAAATATGGTGCATTTAATTTACTACCATATGATGGTTGAATTAATTTTCAATTTTGATTATCCACTCAGTGTGCCTTATCTTTCTCTGTGTCCATCTCCAGTTTGGGAAAATTCCACCTCATGTTTTGTTTGCTTCATACTAGTGATATATGTACTTATAATAACTTCTGTTTTTTAATTTTGTGAACGACATTGACTCCTTTGCACTGTTTCTTTCATTATGTTATGTATCTTATCCATAAAACTTAGAGCACTTTGTTGAATGGTCCCCTGAGTGATTTTGGCTGGCTAGCAAATACTGCATGATGATTTTGATACCAATTTGTTGCTTCCTGATCTCTGATATGCAATGCATTATCTTTCCCAGCTACGGTGACAGGCTGCCTAGTTGTGCTTTTTTCATTCCTTGTTTTAAAGTTATTTGTTGTGTTTGTGAATTGTGATGAGCCTTTAGTGAAATTTGTCTGGAGAAGCTACAGACAACAGACTTGAGTTCTGAATGGTGTCCTTTCTAAACATTGATTGCACATTTGATATGATAAGTCTTTGGAAGGATGCTCCTTTTTCCTTGTCTCCAGCCATTCTTCTTACTTATATAATTATAAAATCATTGCTTCATCATGCAATTGGATGTGTAGGGCGTCAGATTTTCCAAGGGATTATGATGGTGCATGCCTTCAGATGAGAATGTCATACAGTCCAGCAGCACACCTGTTTCTTTTTTTGGTGCAATGGACAGACTGCAATCTTGCTGGAGCCCTTGGACTGTTAAGAATCCTAATTTACAAGGTAAGGTGTTTTGGTTTTTGGATGTTCATATTGAACTGAGAAATTTGGTCAAGCTGACAAATTAGCATCATGCTGCAGGTGTATGTGGATGGGACAACTACCATGTCTACCCATGAAAGAAAAGCAAGTATTAGGGAATTCTATGGTATAATTTATTCTAATAACTTAGTTTGCGTTTTAGTCTATGTTAGTTGCTGATTTATTGAATTTCTGTGTTGATCAGCGGTCATATATCCCTCTTTATTGCAACTTCAAAAGGGTGTCACTGATACAGAGGATAAAAAACAGAAGGCTGTATGCATGGAGAGGTATCGTAGAAGAGATGATGAGGAGCACAGACAATCTTCAGACATAGACATTGAAAGAGAAGAAGAATGTGGAATATGCATGGAGATGAATAGTAAGATTGTATTGCCCAACTGCAACCATGTAATGTGCCTGAAATGTTACCGCGAATGGTACTTTCTCTCTCTCTCTGACACTCCTTATTTTATGATCATGACTTATTGATGTTAAGAAGTATGAAAGTTGTGGGGGTTGTTTCTACCGCATCTTAATTCTTTGTATTTCTCTTACAATATGTTTTATGGTTGCTTTTTATTTGGATCTGTTAATTTCATGCCTTATAGTTAGTACTGAATGACATAGGGTTGCACTATAGTAAAATGTAACCCGTTCAGCCTGCTTGGGTTTTCATAGGTTTTTGATTTTCTCAGTTTGTTTGGATCAAAATTGTTTATTACCATGTAAAGTAAGATGGCTTCTGCCGCGACAGAGTTTGCAAAGTAGTGTAACGTTATCAGTCTGACCTGGTTTTAGAATCCTGTGCTTTACCAAAGGTGTGATGCTATAATAGGCACCAAGTATATATAGGTATGGGTTCTCATTGTAAAGTGAATACTTGTTTAAAGAAAAGTAGAAAACAAGTAGAGTATTGGTGTGAGAAAGAATTGAAGAGGAGAAGTTGATTGCAACTTGTATGGCACGCATAAGTAGCCTTGTATATTCTGACTGTAGCACTAAAATATTGTGATGGGAAAGAATTGAAGAGCAAATTTTAATTGCAACAGTTATGGCAAGCATGAGTAGTTGTTAGAATAATGCTAGGTTTTTTGAATGCCTATTCACCGAATAGCACTTGAGTCTTGTATACTCTGAATTTCCTGAACTGAAGGAGTTAATGATTGTAGCTTGTGTGCAATGATTTTAGGACAATTCTTCACTATTTGAAAATTTCATGGGAGGGTGGGGTTTCCCTAAAGCTAACGTTGGGTGCACCAAAGTTGCTCCTACAAATACAATGTATTATGTTTTAAGTAAAAATTATTGCAGTCTTTCTGTGTGGTGCCTAGTCGGGGGTGCCATGCAGGGAGGGCTTGATGGTGGGAGAAATGTTCCCTGGAGTTAGGCTGTCAAGGGGCTCAAGCCCAATCCTTGAGAGAGGAGGATTTTTATTCTGGTTCATCTGCTTGGTGGTGTAATTTATGTAATGGCTTGTGCAGTGTGGTTTAAGGACCTTTTTTTTAAAATTTTTTATTTTATTTTATTGGGTGTGATATGGGAGCTTTATTTGGTGGGACACTTGACTAAGATCTTTTATTTTGTGGCGACTTGATTGTTTGACACATGGGACTTATTCAGGCTTAAAAAAATTGTTTAGATTCTTCTTTATCTGGATTTGATGTGATTTGATTCCCTGCATATCTAGATTATTAGTTTTGAACAGTGTGGTCTAGTGGTGATCATTGCCCTCCCTCCCTTTAGTGAAGTCTGTTCTTTAGATGCAAGGAAGGAGCAAGCATAAATGCTCTTCTTAACTTGGGGAAATGAAATAGCTTTGTATTTGTGTACTAATATAGTACTGCAGTGATTAGAAAGGAAAAATGTGTTGCTATTTTCTTGTGGAACTAACTATTATGGGATATCTAACCTGATTATATTTATTAGATATCTTGACCAAAGAGATTAGAAGGAAAAGGGTTTCAATTTAATTATTAATTCTGAGAATTAGGCGCAAATTAATTTTGGATAAGCTAATACTCTCTTTAGATTCTGTGAGCTTGTCAAGCATACATGTCGACCTTGGGGTTTATTTGTACGTTAATGCTTAATTGGAATTTAATGGTTTAATTGGAATTGAATAAAGTCTGTATACTAAATGAACTGGGCTGTGAAGCTAGACCGTTGTCCTTTGGTTATTAGATTGAATAATTGATTGACAAGGTCTAAAGTAAACTGTCTAATTGGGATGACTATGCTTGCACTTTGATCTTCTAATTGGTGTGACAGTTCATTGTTTGTTTTGATAGAATGCTCATTGTTTCACTTGTGAGTCATAACATACATTTCTGACTGGATGTCTCTCCAGGCTCTTGATAAATTGACAGTATTTGCCAGCGTGTTTATGACCAATCTGCCCATCAGCTATTATGCTGTTAACTGGATAGGTTGTGCTAAACAACTTATTCTCAATTATTTGTTTTAAAGAAGACCATAACAATTTAAATGTAGTAATGCGCTGGAACTGTCTGCAATTTTCAGATCATATATGGTTCATCAGAACCTCTTTCAATTTTCTTGGGTTTGTTTGGATGAAGGGTTTTGGAGGGAAAGGAAAGGAATGTCTTATTTTTCATTTCTAAATTAAGAGCATTATAAAATATTTATAAAAATAAATAAAGGATTATTGAAAGGTTATATGATCATATTTTATTTTATTCTTTAATTTAAAAAAAAATTCAAATATAAAAAATCTTTACTCAAAATAAAGAATAAGCCTTTTCTTTCCTTTTCCTCCAAAACCCTCTAAAATCCCAACTCCCAAACACACCCCAGGTTTCCACGACTCTCTCTATAGTTGTCTAACCAAATCTCCGTGCTTGTGATCTGTTTCTAATTTAAATTGGTACATGATATATCCGCTGTATTTTCTTGGCGTTCTCATTTATTCCTGCCTCACAACATCTTTATACATGATATACCTCCCAGTGCGTGTTCAAGTGTTGTATTGTTTAGTTGAAAGCTGTATTTAATTTGATATGTTTTTGCAGGAGAACAAGGTCACAGTCATGCCCCTTTTGCCGTGACAGTCTCAAGAGAGTGAACTCAGGTGATCTTTGGGTATTCACTGATAGTAGGGATGTAGTAGACATGGCAACAGTGACAAGGGAGAATCATAGAAGGCTTTTCATGTACATAGATAATTTGCCTTTGATCGTTCCAGACTCCCTTTTTGACACATATGACTCTCACCTAAGATAAGTGATTGCAACAGACACATAAAATCTGTCTGATGTGGTCTTGGATTGGATTTGTAGTTCCTTTTAAGTTACTCTTAGTCACATAAACTCCGAACGAAATTCGGTAAATTTAGTTTATATTTAGAGTTGCAGTGCTTGCTTCCCACGCTTTCCAGAAGTATCTATCCAGCCCTGAGTTTACTGTGGGTTGGTGGTGAAGTTGAGATATTAAATTGTATCTAAGCTCATTTGTATATCCCTGTACAGATCCACTTACTTATTAAGAAGAGATTTGCATATTCTGTCCCTTGGATATTTAAATGTGAATCTATTGAGAAACACCCCTACCTCCCAAAACTAATCTTTCATCAAGAGTGTATATCAAATGCCAACTTCACCGCTAACTACTTGGGGTTTTCACAACAGCAAATATTTTGCTCGTTGTAGTGGGATTTGGCATGCAGGTCTGGATTAACATTGACATGGAACTGCCTAGTGTGACTAATACTATATGACGTACTAAATATAATACTCCTACATGAATTTGACACTCTTTTTAAGTCTCAAGTAATTGAAAAAAAATTTGTGTGAATACCATTCCTCCCTGATTGAAAATGTGGTGCCGTGGCTTTTTAAAACAGTTATGATAAAGCTACTGCTAGAAGTTGTTGGTAAAAAAGTAATGAAACAACCATGTCTAAATTAACAATTGAAATATTATAAAATTGAGTACATAGCCGTTTAAACCACTGCGCACCCCTTGTGGGTGTACGAAGTTATATCTGATATAATTTTACAATTTTAATTGTCAAAAAGCATCATAATTAAGGCACAATATTTCAAAGTTCAAATCAGAGATGAAGTGAAATAAAAATGGTAGAAAAATATAACCATACTTAATACACAGATGGGTTTATAGGTTAATATAAACATAATTGTACATAAGTATAAAAGAATTTAAATTTAACGTATGTCATTGTAAAAGAGTTTTATACTTGTATCGAACGATTTATTGTCATGTTAATTGATTATATATTTAAATAAAAAATTTAAAAATAAGCGGAACAAAGAGAAGAGAAGATCTTGTGTAATTATAGAGCGTTTATACAAATTGCTGTTCAATCTTGTTTCCCGCGTTTTGGTTAGCATGTGATGTGATTTGACAAAGGCACTTATGGTTAATAATAATGCTTTAATAATGCTTAGTGCACGTTAACATTAAGCATATTACTTTCATATCTTTGTAGAATATGACGATTAGGTGTGATGAAATATTGAAAATTATACCAATGTTATATATGTAACATTATTTCATAGTTTATTTATGGTAAGCAGAGGCAGGCTAGTCCTCTAAATATCCAGGCTGTAATCTCGGGGGTCCCTAGAAACAATGGGGTAAACAGATTGTGACCAGTAAGGCTCTCCCTATTTTTAGTGATTCCCTTATTTATTATTACTCTATTTTTTTTTCTATCTTAATCTTTGTGTTTGATGAGTGGTGCCCAAAACAAATACCAGCAAATAAATATATTGTAACTTTGTCCCATCCAAAGGATCCATGTGATGTGAGTGTGTGGAAGAGACACAGAGACAGAGACACAGAGACATGGGGGGAAGTGGAAAAGATCAAGAAGGGGTCATGGCCGGAGACTTCTTCTGGTCGTACACCGACGAGCCCCATGCCTCACGCCGTCGTCAGATCCTCTCTAAGTACCCTCAAATCAAGGACCTCTTTGGCCCTGATCACTCTGCTTTATTCAAGGTTTTTCCTTTCTTTTCAATTCTCAATCTCACACATCACATTGTGGCTCTCTTGCTCATTCTTATATGAATTGTCCCTTTTTTTTTTTTTCTGGTTCCGCATTCTTTTATTCCGCATTACTTGAATTTGTTAGCAATTCTGTTCATTTCTTGACAACGTCATCTCAGATTGGGACTTTCTGTAGAGGCTTCATTCACAAAGTTAAAATCATACTTAGTTTCTTGCATTTTAGAAATTTATGGGTTTTGGGTTATCATTCTTGTTGTTCACGATTTATAGCTACCAAGTGTGCTGTTTTATTCTTTACCAAATTGTAGCACTTGGTTCTTGTTAACTTCATGTTTTGATTAATCTTGTAGCCCTCTTTTTCGGTTGTGACATTATCTATGCGTAGGTATTTGGGCATTTCTTTGTTATTTAACTTCTTTCTTGTCTTTCCTTGTTATGGTCATGAATGACTTTCTTCTTCAATTGGTTTGTTGATGTGTATGTTTTACCAGAAAATGAACTTACTTGTGCACTGCACGTGTTGAAACTGAGGCACGGTTAAAGCTACAATTTAGTATTTTTATGCCACTTATAACTCTTTAGAAAATTGAAGTTGCACAAATATCTCTAGAAATTGTAATTGTCATATTTGGGTACCTTTCAAGACTTGCTTTTGTTAAAGTATCCCTCCTTCCTATTCCCATACTTGGTTCCAGAAAAATAACTGGTATTTGTATTTTGTGGTTTTATTATTAAGTGGTATTTCTTCAAAGATATGTACATAATATTAGGATAGGGATTTGAAATGTATTTTATATGGATGGAGAAGATTCTATACATTTGTAAATATTTTATTCCTTGGGCAGGGTGTGTGCTAATGTCTTTGAAATTTTGTTCTTGCAGATTTCTGGAGTTGTTTTGCTTCAGCTTGGTACTGCTACTTTACTCCGCGATGCAGGCTGGCTGAAGATATTTCTAGTAGCCTACTTTTTTGGCTCTTTTCTCAACCACAATCTCTTCTTGGCTATCCATGAGCTCAGTCACAATCTTGCCTTCTCAACTCCAGTCTACAACCGTTGGCTAGGGATTTTTGCTAACCTCCCTATAGGTGTACCCATGTCTGTAACTTTCCAAAAGTATCACTTGGAGCACCATCGCTTCCAAGGTGTAGATGGCATTGACATGGATATCCCTAGCCACACTGAAGCACATGTTGTGACAAATGTTCTCACAAAAGCCATATGGGTCCTTCTACAGCTCTTCTTTTATGCCCTTCGACCTTTGTTTCTTAAACCAAAACCTCCTGGTTGTTGGGAATTCATCAACTTCACTATTCAGATAGCGCTTGATGTGGCAATGGTTTATTTTTGGGGCTGGAAATCCTTTGCCTATCTGATACTTTCCACATTTGTTGGTGGCGGGATGCATCCAATGGCTGGTCACTTCATTTCAGAGCATTATGTCTTCAATCCTGACCAGGAGACATATTCTTACTATGGACCTCTCAATCTTGTCACTTGGCATGTGGGCTACCATAATGAACACCATGATTTTCCTAGGATTCCTGGAAATAAGCTTCACAAGGTGAAGGAGATTGCTCCAGAGTACTATGATGGTTTAGCATCCTACAAATCTTGGAGCCAGGTCATTTACATGTATATTATGGATCGAACAGTTGGACCTTTTAGCCGAATGAAGAGAAAGCCTAATAATAAAACTGAATAGATGCTCCCCTCCCATACACATCATCATTCAATTTTTTTTATCCTTTATGATGTCTCCCTTTCATGGATTTTCTTTATAAACCTCACTTTTGACAATTTTATATGTAACAGAAGAATGTATTGTAGTTTTTGACCCAAATAGCAAGTCATTTGTTCTAACGATTGTGAAATATATGTTGATTTTACTGTGTCTCCTTCATGAATACCTACTACATTCAACAGCATATTATGGTGGCTGAGCATTATGCTTCAATAATGGAAGACTAAACGGAACATAATCATCTTAGAGCCATAGCCAGTAAAATTGATAATCCCTGCAGGCAAGGACTGAAGATGCTCTGAGACTCAACCATGAAATTAGAAATTTCAGTTTAATTAAACTTTTTATGTATGTGTATACTTGAGCGGTTGTGCCCCTGAACTAGTCGGATTTGGACAATGTTATAGTAGCTTGTAAGTGATTCTTTTTCTCTCCTTTCCGGTCTCCAGACTTAATAAGATTGATGAGCTAAGTTGTCCACAAGAAACTGATTCCCATCCTTATCCATTTACAGACATCAGAGTTTGACTTCCTTAAGTCATTAAATTTTCCTGCTGGATCCTCAAGTAAGTCCTGAACGGGTATTATTGGCAATTGAAGATAATAAGATCCAAAACCAAATTATTAGCTCGAGATATGAACAAGAGAAATCTATTGAGTAGTGAAAACCAAAACCAAAACCAAAACCATAAGATGTTGAGGTGTTGTCCATTTCTCTTTGCCAAACTCTAAAGCAAAGACCTTAAGAAAAATACCCAAATACATGTGATTTTTGCACCATAGTTTTTAGCTGCCATAAACGATGAGTAGTGAAAATAGGTAAGAAGCTTCAAAGAAATTATCTTGCGACGGAGAAAGGGTTTAGCGACAACTGTCTTAATTATAAAGTAAATTGTCTAGACTAGTCCTAATTAGTTGCTGTGGTGTAGTGGTTATCACGTTAGTCTTACACACTAAAGGTCCCCAGTTCGATCCTGGGCAGCAACACTGGTTTCCAGATGCTCTTTTTCAGACCTAGTTTTTCTTTAATTTTACTGAACAAGAATTTTCCATGGGTGGATGCTCTACAATTATGAAAAGAAGTTAGATTTAGATGGTTTCAGAATGTTACAACCTACTCCAATTTGTGTAAACATTGGTAATATTAACGTCATTCAGTGTCATAGATAGAATATTTGCGTGTAAACAGAGTTCAAGCTAACGTCACGTGAATAAAAAAGAATGAGTAAGTTCAAGCTAAATTACCAAATAGTGGATAAATAAATAAAATTAATAAAAAAGAGCATGGAAGCATCTATTATATCATTTTTTATAAACTTGTTCCGACTTTCCTCGAGTTTATCATTGTAAGGATGATGTTAGGAAGTAAATTTCATAACAAAAATGCTAATTTACAAGAATACATTTTTATGAAATACTTTACAAGGATACAACTTAAAATGCTGATGAACCTACGATGAATGTGATATTTTTCAACAACGCATCACTTGGTTGATTAAAAAGGAAAGCCCTCGTACCGAAGTTCGTAAAAATATTTTCGTGCAAATAAGGATTGCTCATTTCATAATTCAAATTGCGTTAGTCAAGAATGCATTCATTACATAGCAACTATGAAGAACGATGGTTTCATTCAAGGGGGCTGACGAACTAAATTATGCCATGAAAGTAACAATATTAGGATGGGGAAGTTTTAAATGCTCCTAATTAATTTTGGAGCATTGATGCTCCATATCTATTACCATAGATTTTGTTCTAAAATTGATCAACCGTTGAAATTTTTCACTGACAACTTTGTTAATAGTTTTTTTTTTCCCCTTTCTTACAGTCACTTTCGTTGGAGAGTTCCAGACGTTGAACAGTGCATATAAGCACCTCCAAGAGCCAGATCCGTGACTAGAACCACAACCATACCAAGATTCACGCGCAACCAAATCTACCAGTCGCCGTTCACCTCTGCCAGCCAAACATCTTCACCATCCAGCCATCACTAGCCTCGTCGCACCACCACCGTAAACCAGGCCCAGCAACCTAGAACCACTGTCACCTCCCACACGCGACGCCACTGCTCACAACACCGGCTCCACGCACCAGCAACCATAGGATCTATAGCCAGATCGCTGCACTTCCACTCGATCCGTAGCTACACAACCATTTTGCCCGGCACAGTCCACCACCGCATGCTTGACATGGCGCGAGCCGAGGTTGATGCCGATGGTGATCTTGATGTTGTTGAAGGTCTTGTGGATCTGGCAACCACGTGGTCTCCGTTCTGTCGGACCATATGGCCAGTGGTCGAAGTCATCGTCGTGTGTCAAGACGATTACGGTTGTGACTGGTGGTGGCCGAAAACAGTGAGTGAGAAGTTGAAGAGAAAACAGTAAGGTGAAGAGATTTAAGAAAAAAAAAAGTCAACGATTATTACCTATTATAAGAGGTCTTTTCTCTGGAGTATGAATGCTCAAATTTTGGTTACGAACATTCTAAACGGCTCCTATTAGGATATTGAAATGTCAGTGCAGTGTCAAAAGACAAATCTACCATGAAGAAGAATTCTACAGTTGCCTAGAACAAAATCCATTATGTCAGATGGAAAAAAATCAAAATTTTCTCAAACTACCTGTCATTCATCACCCAATAGAAAATTGAAAATGTAGCTCAAAAACTTTATTTTAACAAAATAATGGAAGCCACAGTTAGACTAGAGTTGCCCAACTACCAAAATTTCCAGATTCCCTGCTTTTAGACAACATGAAGCTCCTAGAATCTCAACGGAAAAAGGCATATGAACCTAAATCATGCTGATATAAACAAAGCATGATGTAAGATAGAAAACATAAATTCCTACAAAAATGTAGCCTATAAAGAATGGTTAAGTATACGTTTTTTCGTAAAATTTTGTTGTTCATCAGTTTTTACTATGCCGAAGTGCCAGGCATATCCTCAGGCGGGTCAACGGGTTCAACAGGTTGCGGCCTCGGCTTCTGAACAGGAGCAGGCTTGGGTGGCCTGTTAGGACAAACTTTATCAACTTTGTCTGGTTTAACGTCAAACTGCAACATGTAAGATATATAACTGGGTTATTACATGTAAAATTTTAAATATAGCCGTCAGAATTATGTAGATTTTGGCCAATTCATGACATTCAATAAAAAGCAAAGTTGTAATACTTGCAATAGGATTAACTCAAATAAATCAGCCATTAAACAGTAACAGCTTGTGGGGCCTAACTTGGATCCAACCAAAGAAAAACATGCACCGAAGGTGCAAGATTTCAAAACTGCAAATTGGTTTTTTCAAAACCATTTTCGGTGCAGCAAAGTTTGACAACAAAATTGTCAAATTTAGTAATTGGCTTGGAGGCTGTTTGTCTCCCTAGTTTCAGCGTGCATAAACGTGGGAAGGAGGAGGATGGCTCTATAAATAGAGCTTTTCCCTTCTCGCATTGTGCATCAGATCCTCACAACCAAAAGAGGAAGAAAGTGAGAGAAAAATAGAGAGAGAACCTTAGAGAGTGTTTTCTAAGAGAGAAAAATAGTGAGCCAATTTGTAAGAGTTTTATCTATAAATTAAAGAAACAATATTATTGTATTTTTGTATTCTTGTTATTTTTATAGTGGAGATTTAAGTAGTCTACGGGTCCCGTGGTTTTTCCTTGCTCACATTGAGAAGGTTTTTTACGCTAAAAATTTTTGGTGTTGTTATTACACTTGTTTTACGCTTCCGCATAGTGCTTATTTTTGAGTTCATAGAAGAGGGAAATTATGTTGGCATTTCCCAACAGTGGTATCAGAGCTCTTGGATACTAGGTGTCGGATTTATAAGAAAATTCTTAGTATGCTCTGTGGTTGCAGCATTGTTTGATCTTCCACATCAGAAAAGAATTATTCTCGTTGCTGGGAATAACGTGTGGTGGTGTGAAAGTGTTGTCTAGGAAAGTTTTGGCTAGGAAAGACTTGATATTTAAGTGTGTCCATTAGTGACCTGTCTCCCTTTCCTGGGAACTTACCTGGTGCATGTTTGCATACTACAATTATTGTTTCAGTATACAGTACTATTTACCTGTACGACACTATTCACATATACGGTATTGGCCTATGTAACTCAAGATGGAGGGAGCTATCACTCATGATAGAGATATGTTCAAGCTAACTGCAGATAACTACTCCTATTGGAAGCCGATGATGGAAGACCACTTATACTGCAAAGATTTGCATGAGCCAATCACCTAGAAAGATAAACCGGAGGGGAAGATCGACAAAGAATGGGAGCTCCAGAATCGGAAAACAGTAGCTATGATCCGAAAATATATTGAAAGAAGTTTGTTCAAACATGTATCAACTTATACCAACGCGTATGATTTGTGAACGAAACTTGAATCCTTGATTCAAAAGAAGAAGCCCAGGAATAAAGCCCACTTTGTTAGACGACTGGTGAAGTTGGAGTACTCGGACGGTCAGAACATGATTGAACATTTGAATACCTTCAAAGGTATTGTGAATCAATTGACGAAGACAGAAATAAAGTTAGATAACGAGTTGCAAACTCTTCTACTCCTCAGTTCCTTACTTGAGAGTTGGGACACTTTAGTTGTCACTCTCAGCAATTCTGCTCTAGACAGAAAACTTAGCATGGATTCTGTTACAGACAATTTGCTGAATGAGGAGTCAACACGGAGAGAAAGGGGCTTGAACAACCAGTTCGAAGCCAACGTTGTTGAAAACAGAGGGAGGAGTAAGAATCGTGAAAAAGGAGGTCGTGGAAAATTACAAGGTAGATTCAAATCTCGCACTAGACTAAGTTGTTATTACTGTGACAAACTGGGCCACAGAAAGTCTGAGTGCAGATTCTTGAAGAGAGACCAACAGGCTGGAACAGTCCATCCTGACCAGATTAACCCAAAGAAGAAGAAGAAAGATGGAACAACTACTACAGTGGCCTCGAATGATGAGAATATATTTCTTGTCGAAGAAGAAAATTATCTAAACATTACATCCGATGATTGCATAAGGATAATTGATTCCAGAGCATCCTTCCACGTCACACCTCATGAAGATTTTTTCTCATTATACCAAAAAGGAGATTTTGGTACAGTGAAGATGGACAACCACATCACAAGTAAAATCGCCGGTATTGGTGAAGTAACTTTGATAAGTGAAAATGGAACCAAGCTTGTGCTGAAGGAGGTAAGACATGTACCTGAGATACGTTTAAATCTTATCTCAACAGGCAAACTAGACGAAGCTGGGATGATAAACCAGTTTGGAGCCGGCAGATGGAAACTCAGCCGAGGAAGCATGATTATTGCTCGCGGCAGAAAGGAAGGCTCTCTGTACATTATGCAGGGAAAGATATGCAAGGGGGAGATAAATGTTGCTCAAGACGCAAGCAAGGAATTGTGGCACAAACGATTGGGCCACATGAGCGAGAAGGGTTTGGAAATCTTAGCAAAACACTATCTTCCAAACATAAAAAGGCAACCACTTGAATCCTATGAAGACTGCCTGGCAGGCAAACAACACATAGTATCTTTCAAAAGATCAGATGATGCAAGAAGAAGAAAGCAGATTCTGGATCTTGTTCACTCAGATGTTTGCTCAACATCTGAAAGGTCCCTTGGCAGTGCCCAATACTTTGTTACCTTCATTGATGATCATTCCAGGAAAGTGTGGGTGTATTCATTGAAGACGAAAAATCAAATTCTTCAAGTTTTCAAGGAGTTTCATGCTTCTGTTGAACGAGCATCTGGAAGAAAGTTGAAATGCTTAAGAACTGACAATGACGGAGAGTATAGAGGCCCATTTGAGGATTATTGCAAAACTCATGGGATAAGACATAAGAAAGTACCCCCCAAGACACCTCAGATGAATGGACTAGCTGAGAGAATGAATAGAACGATTGTAGAGAAAGTCAGGAGCATGCTTTCTCATGCAAAACTCCCCAAGGCATTCTCAAGCGATAAAAAGCTCAGTTGATTTGATCAATTTGTCTCCTTCAAGACCTTTAAATGGAGAGATTCCAGAAGAAGTATGGTCTGGAAAGAAAACTTCTTATGATCATTTGAAAGTCTTTGGGTGCAGGACATTTGTCCACATTCCTAAAGATGAAAGAGCAAAGCTTGATGCAAAGACGAAGGAATGCGTATACCTTGATTCACCAAGTGATGAACTTGGCTTTAGATTATGGGATCCTGTAAATAAGAAAATTGTTTGGAGGAGAGACGTGGTATTCTATGAAGATCAGACAATCCAGGATATTCAGCAATCTAAGAAGCCAGAGACCATTGTGGTACACAATTCAGGAGGAGAAATTCCTCAAAGGAATGAGCAACCTGATCAGACAATACAATCTCATCAGATGGAGCAACCTGACTAGACAGAACAAAGTCAGGCAATGCAGGGAGAACAGATGGAGACAGATCAAGTAGAACAAGAACCTCAGGTGAGAAGATCAACGAGAGTCAGACAACCATCAATAAGGTATTTCTCAGATGATTATGTCACTCTCACTGATGAAGGGGAACCTCAAAGTTTCATGGAAGCCATTGAGACGAATGATAAAGAGAAATGGATGCAAGCCATGCAAGAAGAAAATACAATCCCTGAAAGAGAATCAGACGTATGACCTGGTGAGATTACTAGATGGACGAAAGGCATTGAAAAATAAGTGGGTATTCAAAATCAAGACTGAAGAGAACAACCCAAACCCCAGGTACAAAGCAAGGATTGTTGTGAAGGGGTGCAACCAGAAGAAAGGCATAGATTTTGAAGAAATCTTCTCACCAGTGGTGAAGATGACATCCAATAGAGCGATCCTTGGTCTAGTTGCAAAATTAGACTTGGAAATAGAACAACTTGATGTTAAAACAATATTCTTACATGGAGACTTAGAGGAAGAAATTTATATGGAGCAACTAGAAAGTTTCGAAGAACCAGGCAAAGAACACCTAGTGTGTCGTCTGAAGAAAAACCTCTATGGTCTGAAGCAAGCTCCAAGGCAATGGTATAAGAAGTTTGATCTCTTCATGACCCAACACAATTTTAAGAAGACCTCCGCAGACCATTGTGTATTTGTGAAGAACTATGGAAATGGTGAATCCATCATACTATTGTTGTATGTTGATGATATGCTGATTGTTAGGAAAGATAAGACAAAGGTAGCTGCTCTCAAGAAGGCATTGAGCAAATCATTTACCATGAAAGATCTGGGTGCAGTAAAGAAGATTCTTGGAATGAAGATCATTAGAAATTGTTCTAGAAGAATGCTGTGGATGTCACAAGAAGACTATATCAAGAAGGTTCTTGAAAGGTCCAACATGCATCAAGCCAAAATTGTGCATGTTCCATTACCCGGTCATCTCAAACTGAGTAAGACGCAATGTCCAGGAAATGGCAAAGAGAAAGGAGAAATGAACAAGGTGCCCTATTCTTCTGCTGTTGGTAGTCTTATGTATGCAATGGTCTGTACAAGACCAAACATTGCTTATGCTGTCGGAGTTGTGAGTAGATTCCTATTGAATCCAGGAAAGGAGCATTGGAATGTTGTGAAATGGATACTAAGGTATCTGAGAGGAACTGCCAAAAGGTGCTTGTGTTTTGGCAATGGAAATCTAATGCTTACTGGGTATTCAGATGCAGATATGGCAGGAGATGTGGATTCAAGAAAGTCTACATCGGGATATCTGATTACTTTTGCAGGGGGAGCTATCTCATGACAATCACGACTACAAAAGTGCATTGCTTTAAGCACCACAGAAGCTGAATTCATCGCAATCACTGAAGGTTACAAAGAGATCCTGTGGATGAAGAAGTTTCTACAAGAGTTAGGCCAGAATCAAGAAAGCTATGTTCTCTATTGCGACAGTCAAAGCACAATACATCTCAGTAAGAACTCGACATTTCATTCAAGGTCGAAACACATCGACGTGAGGTATCACTGGATTCGTGATGTGTTGGAAAATAAACTGCTGCAAGTTGAGAAAATCCACACCAACGACAACGGGGCAGATATGATGACAAAAACGCTACCAAAAGAGAAGTTAGAAGTCTGTAAAGTAGTTGCAGGCTTAGCATCAACCCCAAATTGATCCAAGCATATTTTTCCTTTGGTTGGAAGGGAAGAATTGTGGGGCCTAACTTGGATCCAACTAAAGAAAAACATGCACCAAAGGTGCAAGATTTCAAAACTGCAAATTGGTTTTTTCAAAACCATTTTCGGTGCAGCAAAGTCTGACAACAAAATTGTCAAATTTAGTAATTGGCTTGGAGGCTGTTTGTCTCCTTAGTTTCAGCGTGCATAAACGTGGGAAGGAGGAGGATGGCTCTATAAATAGAGCTTTTCCCTTCTCGTATTATGCATCAGATCCTCACAATCAAAAGAGGAAGAAAGTGAGAGAAAAATAGAGAGAGAACCTTAGAGAGTGTTTTCTAAGAGAGAAAAATAGTGAGCCAATTTGTGAGAGTTTTATCCATAAATTGAAGAAATAATTTTATTGTATTTTTGTATTCCCGTTATTTTTATAGTGGAGGTTTAAGTGGCCTACGGGTCCCGTGGTTTTTCCTTGCTCACATTGAGAAGATTTTTCGCGCTAAAAATTTATGGTGTTGTTATTACACTTGTTTTACGCTTCCGCATAGTGCCTATTTTTGAGTTCACAGAAGAGGGAAATTATGCTGGCATTTCCCAGCTTAATATATGGGAAAACTACTTAAAAACAACAGGGAAAAAATATTGATGATATATTAAACAGACCAAACATATTTATAAGATATCGTGGTTCCTTTCATTCTCTTTTCCAACCAAATACCGTAGCAAAAAAATTGCTTATGTGAAGCTAGTCCCTTTCTTTCTTTCTTTCTTTCTTTCTTTTTTTTTTTTTTTGAAAGAGGGGGGAGCTGGGTGTACATATAACAATTTAACAAAAATTTAGGTTCTTCAAATCAAACTGACCTTGAAACCGCAGCCAGATACACAAGCATGAAAACATTCCTGTACAGGAAGGGATTAACCATCATTAATTTGAAAATATAGCCATTCCATAATTAATCATAGGCCATTAAAAAGCTACAAGTATGTTGCAATTGATTGCCAGTTGACAAATTTATTTACTTAAAGTTCTGACTTTCCCTCATGTGATGTGAATCCCACTTCCCAGCATATGGATATTAGGATTTTGAATGAAGAGGTATAGAAAAACAAAGCTAGAATATATTTCAAATTTAATACAAAGAAAGTAAATAATGACAAATCAGAAAGCCAAACCGTATGCTCAATCAGTTACTTTTGAATGAAAATATTACTTTATTACCAATAAAAAAAAAATCATTAAAGAATAGTATCTCCTTTCCCATCAACCATATGGCCAAACAATTTTTATTTTGAGAATAAATCTCCATTGACTTAGTAATGCCACAACATCTAAGAGTAGCTGCATAAATTGGATGTTCTCACTCCTAGATCCTGTAAGGAGATGTCATCTTGTTGCTCTCATAATTCTCACTAACAAACCAGACTCAAAAGATATCATACATATATTGCTGGAACAGGCACGATGTCAAACGGCCTGAATTTTTGGTGAGGGATTCTGGACAAATAATGGACACAGATTTTTTTAAAATGTTGATCTCCCAAATCTGTCTAGCTTTCAGAGAAGCAAATAAGATTCCTCAAACTAGACAACAGACTAGCTTTATTACCAATTCTGGTGCTAGCTAAACAACTAGTTGATTTACCTCATTAAAACAAATCAAGCAGCATAATCAATTGTAGTTCATTCTTTGGCAATCATAGACCGAAAATAACAGTTACATAGCTGTGTAGCTCTTATGAAACCCAAAGCTGAAACTTTAAATTCAAGAATATAACAACAAAGTTTCAATCATTAAAAAATGTACAACGAACTTAACGAAACAACAATGTAGCAATGGTACAAGACATAATAGAATGCTATATATATTTATCTTTTGTGCTCAGGGGTTTATATTTGGCAGTAAGTTTGAAGGATTTGGTATGAAGATAAGGGAAAGTTGTAATGTATAAAAACATACAGTGTATGCCTTCGGTATTACCCAATTTTATAATCTTCCCTCCATCTGAAATCCCCAAAACCAAAACCCTCATAGAGATTGAGTTGAATAAGTATGAATGCACACTAAATTTAGCAAGTTAAAACTAAGTAGAAGAGGCCATTTGCCATCCCTATGATAATTGTCTTTGCCAAAAATTCACTCACAGAGTACATAGCATTTTTTCAGTGTTCTGTTTTCCACTAAATACAACTACAATTGATTGTGTGTTGCGCCATTATTTTGTCTACAGTTTATGCACAGAACTAACAGTCTCTCCTAGTTGTACATTTTAGAAGACAAATCTCAATGATCTTGGTAAGTTCCGTGTGATTGAGTTGAAAAAATTATTACTTACAGTGTTCCTGAATCAAGGGGCTGTAATGCATGCTTTTGAAACTTGATGGTTGTAAATTGTACAATTTTAAGTTGATACACTAATTTTGATTTGGACAAAACTCCAAGGGGGTAAATTGTAATTTACCCTTAAAAAACTTAAGTGAGAGAGAAAACATTAAAGGAAAACTCTGTTAGAAAAAACCAAACCAGAATTAAAGTAAGTTGCAAGTTGCAATCACTAAAGTGGCAAGTAAAAGAAGCAAGGGGGAATAGAAAATACCTCAGAATAACTGGCAGCGCCAGGAGAACGATCAATGTAAGCACTCCACTGCTGGTCCTTTAGTACAGGGTCCTTGTAACATATTTGATTGCACTCCTCCAAACCTGGTTAATCAATACTCTGTCATTTGTATATCAGAATCAAGTTCTGTCAAGTTGCAAGTCCTACTTTTACAACCACAGTTTCTTTGAGTTCAAAAAAGCCAAACTCTCGTATCAAGGTTTAGTTCATAATCAGGCAATTCAAAATGTGCTAAGACCCGCTCCTGACCATAAAAGGAATCTAGACTAGGATCCTATTCCTGTATTGCATCAAACAATTATTGTGCTCACCTCACCTAGAATTGTTAAAATGAAAACAAATTTTACAATTATTTCTAAACAATGTAGTAAGGATAGGAAAGAACAACAGCGGAGTCAGTATTATGGTAGTAAGTATTGATGCAGAAACACAAGAAACAGAAATTTATAATAATAACTTTTATGTGCATTGGCATTGATTGATAAGAAAAGATGAAGAAAATGATCTCACTCACATTCCTCCCATGTGTCTCCGTCGGAGTCGCACCCCTTTTTGCAGAATACTCGCCCTAAACACAGACACACAAACACAAACAATGAAAGAATTATTATTCCACAGTAATGTACTCTAATCTACTCTACTCATGTATATATTGAAAAAAATGAGCAACAAACAAACAAATAAAATAAATGACGTAATATATTGGTGTTGGTGAATAATAATAATGAAATTGGAGATTACAAGGGATTTGGGTAAGGGCAGCGTATTTATTGGTGCATTGATTTCCACATGGAGATGCCCACTGCTGCGGTATCATCCTCGATCCTAATTCTCTCTATCTGTGAATCTCAATCACAACCAAACTACTCATGGACATGGTTAATGGAATGGAACTACAGGTAATCTCGTAATTCAGTTGCATACCTTAATCGACCGCGGTTCCTGGGACTGGGGATTGTGGTCCGAATTTGCAAGATGATTTCGATAAATTTGTGGTTGGTGGTGGTTGTGGTCTTTTTCTTTTACATCAATCATTTTTAAATATCATCACTATGTCAAACTGGCCCATGCAAACGGCCCGAGTACTTGTTTCGGGCCCCCATTCGTAATATGAAAAATTATACAACCAATATGCGTTAAATACTGAAAAATTACTCAAAATTAAAGAAACAAATCGGCCAAATCTCTGAATATTAATATTCTTAATATGAATACATAAATGTAATTAATACGCACTAGATATGAAAAAAAATATATATATACATGTAACTATCCAAGTATTTAGAAATTAACAATAACTTGTCATCAGAGATTTCTGTTCACAGTAAAACAGAGAATTTTCAATGGCAATTTTACTTGCTCAAACTCAAATATCAAATTTTAAAACTAGTAATTTTCGTTACGAATTTGTTTGGCATTTTATTATCGGCTTCTGTCACATTTAATCATTGGATCTCTCGAAATAGTAGCTTTTTAATGTGAAAATTAAACAGCAAGTTGAAAAAAACAATAAAAATGAACAGAATTTTTTAAAGAAAGAAATCAAAGCAGACAGACAGCCCAAGCAGGTGGTCCACGTGCGCCACGTCGTATTATTGCTGATCTTGGTGATAAGCAATGGGATGGGATGGAATCATGGGATTGGGATGTCTTTTGATAAAAAATTTCTATGCGTTATTGTCATTTGACTTCCCAAAAAACAAAAAGTGAAAAAATCTGTACCTTGTTGTGCAGTTTTAAATAATATACTTGTATGCAGTAACCATAATCAAAACAGAGAGGAGAGCATACTGAGAAATGGAGTCTCTATTGTGGAGGGTATTGCCTTTGTTAGCACTGCTTGTTTCCTTTGTAATATTTTTCTACTTGCAGGATTCTTCCAAGGCCCAATTATCTACTCTGATAAAGGTTAACAATCTATTCACTTTCCCCCCACTTTGGTTCTTTCTTATGTTTTTTGATTCATGTTTATGTCTATGTCTATGTCTGTATCTATGTCTGCAACATCTACATGGGCAATAAAAATCACTAATCTTTTAGCACGACTGTGACTTCAAAGTTGTGCAGTCAACTTGTGATTTTTTTATTCTTTTTTTAAAAAAAAATTTTTGTTGCCAATATAGCCATTGTCACAAGTTTGAACTATTGGACTTTTTGAAATTTATGTTATAATAATAATCTTAAGTGCCATGGTGAAAAGGTTTGAAAATGGAAGAGGATGTGGGTTGAATGATGTCTCTTTTGTGTCACAGCTATCTGGGGGTGAGTGCAGCCTTCTTCCCTATCGCCATTACTGGATATCCAGCAAGCGCATTGTGACTCCACAAGGAATCATTTCTGGTTCAGGTTTTTACTTTTTAATCCTTCATCATTATAATTTTCTTTAGTCTTTTCAGTTTATACAGTGGGGTTGTAAAGGTTTTCATGTAAAGTAAGGTTGTGGGAAAAGATCCAAGATAAAAATTTCCCCTATCCACAAATCCTCCTAAAATTGTATAGGGAGCAGTCCCCACTTCGCAAGAAAGTAAAAGAAAGAAAAGAAGGATACACTTGAGTTGAACTTCTAGGGACTCACTTGAGTGGCATTAACATCAATTCGTTCTAGTGAAGACCATATTTCCTCTTGACCACTTATTGTTTTAATTGTACACCTAAATCTTTCTCCAGAGTATCACTATCACTATATACATGTGTTAATTGATTTTATTTGTGAACCGTTAACAGTGGAGATAAATGAAGGGAAGATAATATCTATTGTTGAAGGATATGGTAAGCAGGGTAATTCTAAGCAAGAGGAAGTAATTGATTATGGAGAGGCTGTTGTCATGCCTGGCTTGATCGATGTGTAAGATGTGCAAATCATCTTGTGGTTTATTTCTTTCACTGTTCTGTAGATGCTTGTTTTAAATAGCTCAATGATGAATAGTATAATAATGACTCTGGATATGCAGGACGCAGAAATGTTCCGGAAAATAGGTGAAAGCTAGATGGACTAACTTTAAAAATAGAAGTTACTTCTTTAACATGTAGACCTTTTTGTGGATCACAAAATGAGTGAGGCTATATCTTGTCATACATTCTCACACATTATCACAAACTAAAATAATTCATTTAATATAAAATTACATGGGAAATGCGGTTCTAATAGGTTTTTCTTGATTGAGTTTTATCTCAATAATCTTTATAGCAGTCATTCTAAGTAAAATTCATTAGGAATAATCAGATTGAGGCATATGAGGCATTATAAGAGTAGCAGGCTCGCTAAGAAGATTATATAAATATAGGAACTGAAAAGAGGATTGACTTCCTGCCAGAAAGAAGTTCTTTCTTTCTTAATTAATAATAATAATAATAATAATTTTCTATGCTATAACTTTTGCTTCACGAACACCTTACATGTAGCTTAATAAAGGAAACTAGGAAAAAAAAAACAAAAAAGGAGGAAAAAGACAGTTTTAAATACTTTTTGTTTTGTTAATTTTTAAACACAGAAGTGCTGAGGTTATCCAGCAGTAGTTGTGCCATGGCTTGAGAAAGGAAAGAGGGAAGGGAAAGGGAAACTAATATCAGACAGCATAATCTATTGAGGCTGGAGATTTGTGTGTAGCCGTATGTTTTTTTTAGTTTTTCTTCTAAATCAGGCAGTCAATAGTACCAATAAAGGAGGTGGGCTGTGTATCAAACAAAACAACTACCAATAGTGTGATACAAATACAAAATTTGTCAACTTGTTTACAAGTAAGGAAAACAAATTGTATTACGAATTAGGAATGCTAGACAACAAGAGTTTATTACAGACACCTTCCTTGAAATCAGTGAAATTCCAGCTGCTTCTTTTTCTATCTTAACATGATTTCCATGAGTTATCCCCCCTCTAATTGTATAAATTACTTACTTTGGCAGGCACGTACATCTTGATGAGCCGGGGAGAACTGATTGGGAGGGGTTTCTTACTGGTACTAGAGCTGCTGCTGCTGGTATTCAAATTTTCTTTATATGTAGTACACCTTTAAACTTGATTGGATATTTCAGGAGAACTCTTAATGGCTTTTCCTATGCTTCTTAAGAACATCTAGATTCAAAGCTTAGAGCAGAGAAAACAATAACTTTTACATGGTATGTACGATATGATGCTGTTATGAGCCCTCACCTGATGTTACTTAGTGGATGACTACAATAATTTTTCCCCTCTCTTCCTAATGGTAGCGCCTTAGTGGTTGTCCTGACTGTGTCTATTGTTGTTAATATGTATAACCTTTTTAGTTTGGTTAATATGCATTGCATAGATCTATTCCAACACTCCGTTTCAACAGGTGGTGTAACTACAGTGGTTGACATGCCTCTAAACAATCACCCTACAACTGTGTCTAAGGAAACACTCAAACTTAAGGTATCAATGATTGATCACTTGTATACATTTTAATTTATTAAACATAATGTTTATCTATGGTAGTAAGAGTATTATATCTATCCTCTTATGAAGAATCCATTCATTTCAAAGAGATAGAAGGAGGAGTTCCTTCTGAAATATATTATTTTATATCTTCCAGGCAATTAACATTCTAATATCTGGGTAAGCTGTCTTTTGTGGTGTTGAATTTGCTAGGTTACTTGTGGTTAACTGTTGAATTTAATTAATTTTTCTTTTCCTAATGTGGGTTTCCACTTGTTTACAGCTTGAAGCTGCAGAGAATAAAATCTATGTTGATGTTGGTATGATCAATAAACTCTACCTTAGCATACAATTAATTGAGTTCCTGATTTTTTTTTTAAAATTTTATACAGGTTTTTGGGGAGGCCTAATCCCTGAAAATGCACTTAATACCAGTATTCTTGAAGGTCTCTTAAGTGCTGGTGTTCTTGGTGTAAAGGTAACAATTTGTAAAATTACGCATTACTAATGTAACTCTGCTTAGAGGTCAAGGACATATTCAGTGTGGTCAAGGTCAACTTCATGATTCAAATGTTTTTTTTTCTCAAAGAAGTTAATTCTTATATTAGACACTTCATGTAGCATTAATTTGATTTATTTGCTTTAGTGTTGAGAATCTATGGATTCTAGAAATTTCTAGGGTCTGCCTCTAGTTGCTATATATCTTTGAAATGGTTTGGCACTACCTTGCTGGGGATTCCTGAATTACTGTGTTCATCTATTGTCTCATCATTTTGGCATTTAACATGATTGCTTCAAAATATGTCAAGTGACATGAGTTGTCTCTCCACAGTACGGCTCTGTACCTCTCCTCTAGTACAGATATAAGCCAGATATTAATTGCACTGCTGTTTCACAAGCCACTGTAAATGTATACGATAATATCTGTTGCCTTTTGGTCTGACTACTTTTCTTTTATGTTTGTAGTCTTTTATGTGTCCTTCAGGAATTAATGACTTTCCTATGACTACTATTGATCACATCAAGGTACATTCCTTTCAAACTATACGGAGTTATATCTGGGAAGAGTTTTTTTTCATCGATTCAATGCACTTCTTTATATTTCTTCACATGCCCAGTTTCAGTTTTCATATTACCATGGCATGCGATTGTTGCTTTGCTTGATATACTGTGGTCTGCTTCCATTACTTTTGACTCATAAAAAGATCTGCTAGTTGGAGTAATGTTATTTATTTTACACTTTACACTAAGAACTCACTTTTCCTTTTGTTAATGTATTTGTTAGGAGGGACTGTCTGTATTGGCAAAATATAGAAGACCTTTACTTGTGCATGCTGAGATTCAACAAGATTCTAAAAATCATTTGGAACTTAAAGATAATGGGGACCCTCGTGTTTACTCGACCTATCTCAACACTAGGCCACCTTCATGGTAAGACACTATTTATGGCTTTGCTCTCTGAATATATAAGCATGCTGTTAAAACATAAGTTTAGCCCACATGAATAATTTGTTTTGCTTTTTCTTTTTATTGTATCAAAACCTGAAATTGGTTAGGCTCTTGCATAAACCTATCCTAATTTTTCATGACTGAATTCGCTTAAACTTTAGATGTTTGCAACTTCATGACCAAGGGCCTCAGCCCAAATTGGTTCTGAGCTCCCTCCTATGAGGGAAGGGTCTGGGGCTCCTGGTTGAGTTGAAAGCTAAACTCCAATGACGAAAGCTGTGTCTCAGGGTGTTGAGAAGATTGAGGCTACCCCTGTTCTAGAGTGTTGTAATTGTATAAAAGGAAGTGGTTATGAAGCTATGACTCTCCGAATATGTTTTTGAATATTCTATGAAAAACTAATAATATGTATGAAATATCCACTGAGTATGTTTTTCCATTATGCAATCCATTTGGAATCTTGGATGAGCATAATATCATAAATCTTTAAATGGCAAAATGCCCATTAAGTTTCCTGAAAAATTACTAAAGCTCTTCTTTACTTAACCAGGGAGCAGGCAGCCATTAAAGAACTTGTAGGCGTTACAAAGGACACTAAAGTTGGGGGTCCTTTAGAAGGAGCACATGTTCACATTGTCCACTTGTCTGATTCAAGTGCTTCCTTAGATCTGATTAAGGTATTATATTTTTTTTTTGTCTCATTTATTGTGTCTGTTCCTATGATGTTAAACATTTTTGGTTGTTTGCGATGATGTTTTATAATGGTTATTATAGTTAACTGAAGTCAGAAGCAGTTTTATATTAAATTGAGTTTCAAATGGTATCAAAATGCACATTCTTTATATTTCCTGAACCATACATTTATAAAAATCTAAGCATTAAATGCTGTTTTCTTTTAATAATTACTTTTCCTCTTTAAATAAAGATCTTACCATATATTATATTCTACAGGAAGCAAAACATCGTGGTGACAGCATAAGTGTTGAGACTTGCCCCCATTACTTAGCTTTCTCATCTGAAGAGATACCAGATGGAGATACTCGTTTTAAGTGTTCCCCACCCATTCGTGATGCATTGAACAACGAAAAGTTGTGGGAGGCTATATTGGTATGCTTCTGCTCCACAATACGAAGTATTGTCTTACTTTAACCATCTATGATCTCTTTAATTTAACTTGTTTTATTCTTCTTTTCAGGAGGGACATATTGACTTATTAAGTTCTGATCATTCACCGACTGTGCCTGAACTCAAGCTTCTTGAGGAGGGTGACTTTTTGAGGGCTTGGGGTGGCATATCATCTTTGCAGGTTAGTGAATTTTCATTTAGTGAAGGTTAGATCATTTAAATTTGTTCTTACTGCAATACTATAAACCCATTAGAAATCTACAAATTGTTAGTTGAATGAACAAAATGCTTAGCTACAGTCATATTAAATAAGAATATCTGGTGACTATATCCATGTTAGGAACCAGAAAGCAAATAGCTAGGACAGAGATGAAGAAACACTGTTTTATTGCAGAATTCAGGCCTGTATCAAGGTGATAGCAGTGCCTGGTTCTGGAAAATGAAAAGAAAGTATACTGAGAGAAAGAAAAGGGCCTAAGCAATTAGAGAGTGCCCAGTCTCTCCCAAAAGTCCCAGTCAATTCCAGCCTATCCTCCCAATCATCACTCCTTAGCCTTATACCCATTACAACCGAATCACTCTCCCACTAGCCCCATTAATTCAGCAGTCAATTACATTCACTCTCCCACTAATTCAGCAGTCGGTTACATTCACTCTCCCACTACCCTCCCCCCATTAATTTAGCAATCAGTTACATAGTGGGTAACCTTCCATTGCAACACTTCTTTCTCCTCACATACACTTTATTTAATTTAGGGATCCTATCAACACTCCCCCCCTCAAGACACACCTTGTCCTCAAGGTGGAAGTCAGGAAACTGATCCTCGAGTATAGATAAAGTCTCCCAGGAGTTTTTGAAATCTGGCAGATTCTTTCATTTAAAGAGAACTTCTGTATCTCCATTTCAATTAGTTCGGGCAGCAAGTGTTTCAGCTGGCTGTACTTTCAGTTCTCAATCCTCTGCTAAAAACAGGGGTAAGGGCTGGCTGGTGATATCTGCAGAGATGGATTTCTTTAGCAAGGAAGCATGGAAAACTGGATGCACTTGGCTGCCCTCGGGTAGCTACAGCTTATAAGCAACTGGGCTGATTTTTTCCACAATTTCATAAGGTCCATAGTACCTAGGACTCAATTTCTGATTCACCCTCTTAGCCAAAGTTTTTAATTTATAAGGTTGAATCTTCAGAAAAACCGCATCTCCAACTTGATATTCTACCTCTCGTCTATGTCTATTGGCCTGATTGCGCATTCTGTTTTGGGCCTGAACCAAATGCTCTCTCAATTCGTCCAGCATGTAATTTCTCTCTGCCATCAGCCTATTGACTTTTTCTACTGAAGATTGATTTACATCACCTCTAATTAGTGCAGGGGGGTCTCTCCCGTACCATGCTTTAAAAGGGGTCATTTTGGTAGCAAAATTGTAGTTGGTATTATGCCAAAATTCTGCCCAATTGAGCCATTTAGGCCATTGCTTTGGTGTAGTCCCTGTGAGACACCTAAGGTAAGTCTCCATGCGTCGATTAACCACCTCTGTTTGCCCATCAGATTGGGGGTGATAGGCGGAACTGAATTTCAGTTTGATGTCAGCAAGTTTAAATAGTTCTGTCCAAAAAGTACTGATGATAACCCTTTCCCAGTTAGAAACTATAGAGGAGGGAAACCCATGGAGCCTGACTATGTCTTTAATGAAAATATTTGCAATATCTCAAGCAATGAAAGGATGAGTTACTGTTGTGAAATGTGCATACTTCGTTAATCTGCCTACTACTAATAGAATAGTGTCACCCCAAAAGTCGTAGGTAGTCCGCCTATAAGGTCCATGGAAAGGTTTGACCAGGTGTGTGTTGGAATTAGAAGTGGTTGTAGTAAATCTGCGGGACTTAAGGCCTGATATTTATTCTTCTAACAAACTTCACATCCCTGCACATACTATTGTATTCTCTTCTTCATCCCTTCCAAAAATATCAGTCCAAAAATCCTTTTGTATGCCCTGAAAAATCCTGAGTGTCCCCCTAAGGCTAAGTCATGGAATTTCTTAAGTATTAAAGGGACTTTGGGAGAATCCTTAGGAATCACCATTCGCCCTTTAAAATATAATCTGCCCTTCTTAAATTGGAACCCTGGATGGGAGTCAGGTTGCCTCAACAAGTCTTGAATAATCCCCCTCCATTATTCATCAGCCAGGATTTCATCTTCCAACCCATCCCACTCATAAAACTGGACTGTAGAAAGTGCTGAGTATTGTAGATTCCTTAAAAGGGCATCGGCTACCTTGTTTTCATTCTTGGGTTTGTATTTGATCTCAAAATCATACCCCAACAATTTCGAGACCCATTTCTGTTGTTCCTCCCCCATTATTCTTTGGTCAGTAAGAAACCTTAGGCTTTTCCGATTTGTATGCACCACAAAATGTCTCCCAGCAAATAATGCCTCCATTTTTTAACAGCTAGAATTCTAGTCATTAACTCCCTGTCATATACAGACTTGTTTTGAGCTCTATCGGATAAGGTTTGACTCATGTAAGCAATTGGTTTCCCTTCTTGCATCAGTACTGCCCCTACTCCCTTTCCAGAATCATCCGTCTCAATAACAAAAGGTTTCTCAAAATTTGGGACTGCCAATACAAGTAAAGTAGTCATGCCTGCCTTAAGCTGATCAAAAGCCCCCTGAGCCTCACTCCCCCACTTGAAATTGTCCTTCTTGAGCTGCTATATGATGGGCCAAGCTATTTTACCATAACTTTTGACAAACCTCCTATAATAACCGATTAACCCCAAGAATCCTCTCAACCCCTTCACATCCACAGGGATAGGCCAGCTAATCATATCCTTCACCTTATTCGGATCTGCAAAGACACCTTTTTCTGAAATTAGGTGCCCTAAATACTCTAGTTGTTGTTGGTCAAAACTGCACTTCTTCTTGTTGAGTTTATTCTCCCTCAACAACTGAAGCACTAACTTGAGATGTTTCGTATGGCTGCTTTCGTCTTGACTGTAGATTAGGATGTCATCGAAGAATACTAAAACAAACTTCCTCAAGTAAGGTTTCAGGACCTGTTCATTAGAGCTTGAAAGGTGGAAGGGACATTAGTTAAGCCAAAAGGCATGACAAAAAATTCATAGTGCCCCTCATGTGTCCTAAAAGCTATTTTGGGAATGTCTCCTTCCTTCATCCGAATCTGGTGATAACCAGATTTAAGATCCAATTTAGAGAATACCATAGTTGCCCCCAACTCATCTAGCAACTCATCAATTATAGGAATAGGGAATATGTCAGGTGTTGTCAACTTATTTAGTACCTTGTAATCTACACAAAACCTCCATCTGCCATTCTTTTTCTTTACTAAAATAACAGGGTTGAAAAAAGGACTAGTACTGGGTCTAATTATACCTGCATACAACATTTCATCCACTATTTTCTCAATCTCATTTTTATGGTAATAAGGATACCTGTATGGCCGGATGTTAGGGATTTGAACCCCTTCCTTGAGATTGATAGCATGATCTTGTTCTCTCCTTGGGGGTAATCCATTTGGTTCCTGAAAAACATCAACAAAATCTTCCAAAACAGCCCTGATTTCATCGGATAGAAGCTGTTGTCCCCTCCCTTCTCCTTCATCTTGTAAGGCCTGGAGCATGGTTTTCCAAGATGCTTGTGCTTTGCAAAGGGAAGGATCCCCTCTTAGAGCCATCTTATTACCTCCTACCTCCCATTTAATGGTCAAATTTCTGCAATTAGCCTCGATATTTCCCAAACTAGCCAACCAGTCCATCCCCAAAACCACCTTCGTTCCTCCCAAATCAAATAGAAAGAAATCCTACTTAATTTTGACACCCTGCACTTCAAGCATCACTTCCTTACATACCCCTCTACTCCTCACTTTTTCACCAGTTCCCACCTGCACTGTATATTTTGGAGTGTCCTCAATGGAAAGGTTTAACCCCCTTATTAGTTTTTTGGAGATAAAGTTGCTGGTTGCTCCACAATCTACTAGCACCAACACTTGTCTCTGACCAATCTTACCCCAAGTCTTCAATGACTGATTGGAAATCAATCCCATTTTGCTGTTAAGGGATAGTTGGAGGGTCTTGTCTTCATATTCCTGCTCCTATCCTTCTTCTTTTTCCTCCATTTCCTCCTCTTCTTCCCCTATGTCCTCCATCATGAACAACTGGTAGTGCTTGAATTTGCACACATGCTCAGGCCCACATTTTCCCCCGCACTTAAAACACAATCCTTTTCTACTTCTTTCCTGTAATTCAGCTTAAGAGAGTTTTCTGCCCCTAACAATTCATTTCTCTTCCCCTTGCCCATTTGGAGGTTTTGGTTCCAATGGGCCTTTACTCCCATAATTGGTCCTACGTATAAAGGGTTGGGTCCTCCCAACTTCCCCCACCGTATTGGCCTTAAAAGTAGAAGGCCCTTTTCCGTACAACTCTCCCTTGTCATTCGGTGCAAATCCCCCCTTCCTCAATGCTCAGTTCTTCTCTTCCAACAATAGAGCTCTATCTATGAGTTCCAATAGTGTCTCCAAGTTGTACAACTTCAATTCAGCTTGCAACTCCTCTAGTAACCCATTCAAGAAAATCCCTTTTAATATCACCTTGTATGCATTTTTCAACGAAGCAGAAATCATCTTGAACTTCTCATGATACTCCATAACCAAACTAGTTTGCTTAATACTTAACAATGGCCCGAAGGGATTTTGAACGAATCCTGGTTAAAAATGTCGAATTACTGCATCCTTGAATTGTTCCTAGCTTGGAGACTATGTTTGTTCCTCCCACCATTGGTACCAATTCAGTGCTCTGTCTTCTAAAGCTACCAACACTGCATCTAATTTCTCTGAATCTGCCACGACATTTACCTTGAAATACTGCTCCACTCGGTTAATCCAACCATAGGCATCGTCCCCAGAGAAGATCGGAACCTCCAACTTTCTTCCTCCATTGTCCCGCATCACAAGATGGCTTCCCCTCGAAGAGCCTCCTCTGTGTTTGGTTGGAGAATCGCATGTTCTGGAACATGATTTTGAAATTCGAATCGAGCCCACCCTGCTACCACGCCTCTCGCCCTGACTCTCCTCCTCATCGTGTCGGTTTGGAGAATGCCGACGTCAAGATCAACCTCGGGTGTAACCTTGGTCCTTCCCCTTCAACAGCCGCTTGATCTCATCTAACTGTGTTTGACTCTCGTGCCTCCAATCCTACAAACTCTTTCTCCAAGCTCTTCCCTCGGAACTCCATTGCAGCTCGCGTAGTGACCATCCAAAGCTCCCAGAATCGAGAGATTTGATACCAGTTGTTAGGAACCAAAAAGGAAATAGCTAGGACAGAGATGAAGAAACATTGTTTTATTGCAGAATTCAGGCCTGTATCAAGGTGATAGAAGTGCCTGGTTCTGGAAAATGAAAAGAAAGTATACAGAGAGAGAAAAAAGGGCCTAGGCAGGTAGAGAGTGCCCAATCTCTCCCAAAAGTCCTAGTCAATTCCAGCCTATCCTCCCAATCATCACTCCTTAGCCTTATACCCATTACAACCAAATCACTCTCCCACTACCCCCATTAATTCAGCAGTCAATTACATTCACTTTCCCACTAATTCAGCAGTCAATTACATTCACTCTCCCACTACCCTCCCCCCATTAATTTAGCAATCAGTTACATAGTGGGTAACCTTCCATTGCAACCCTTCTTTCTCCTCACATACACTTTATTTAATTTAGGGATCCTATCAATCCATTTCATAGTTTTATTATTTGTTATGCAACGCAACTAAACAATGTGCTGCACATCACAAGAGTGTGTAACTGCCGTAATTTTTTCTTCTCACTTATTTGTGAATTGTACATATGTAGCCTGACTATTGTATCTTATAAATGACCTTTAAATTGATGGACATCACAAAATATTATATATTAATCCAATGAAAGGAACTTATATATGAATTTGTGACTTCTATCCAAAAAAATATATATGAATTTGTGACATGTGTATTTGCACCTGTGCATTTAGATTCAATCTCTCAATTATTTGTTTATGCTTCAGCTTGGTTGTTGTTTACTTATTAATCAATTCAGTAATATGATTTAAGTATTTTCTATCATATAATAGCATAACCTCTTTTTTTTGGTTTATTAATCATATAATTTTTTATTTTCTTTCATTTCTTGGTCCATGACTATTCTAGTCAGAACTTGATTTTTATTACTTTCTAGAAGTTTTTATTACTTCTTGGAAGTTGAGAGTCCCATCCAAGGTTAAAATTTTTTTTAGTGATATAAAACACTCCTGGGCTTCCACCTAACGACTTAAGCTTTCATCTCCATTTATACTAAAACTATGGCTAGCAAAGACATTTATACTACTTTGGGTGCAGTACAAATAAATACTTAATCTCAAATTATTGAAGATGCAGACAGAATCGTCACATCTTTGTTTCTTTCTGATTAAAATCATTTATTCATAATTTTTTTAAAAAAAAAATGATATTAAGTTATAATTACTGGGTGAACATAAAGCATGCACTAGTCCTAAGCTATGAAGCACGGACACTCCGATTATGAGGCGTGTCCGCGTGTCTGACACGTGTCCGTGTCAGACACATGGAGACACCCGTACGACACATGTGTCATGTGTATCTAAATGTGTCCGATTAAAAAAGATTATTTTTTCAGTTTGAACACGTCTCGGACACATTTGGACACTTCTCAAACATGCTCAGACACTTCTCGGACACGCTCGGACACTTCTCGGACACGATTATAAAAATACTATTTTCATACAACACTATTTTCATCTGTTCCTTCTACCTCTGCTCGTACTAAGTCATCTACTTCGTTGTCACTGAAGCTTGCCTCACACCAATATTCCATCTAGTTATTTTTTTTATGCACATGTACTTGTACATGATTAGTTCTATTAGGAGAAGTTAGTTTAGGAGATTTTTTAGATTATGTCAACAGAAATTATGTTTCATATTTTTTAAGAGAGGCTTACTAGGTAGCAAATATTGACATATATGACATATATTAAAATATTATAAATTTTCAAGCTTATAAAAATGATATTAATGAATTATGAATTTTTTTCTAAAATTTTGAAATTATATATATATATGTCGTGTCCGTGTCCTACAATTTTTGAAGTTGGCGTGTCCCCGTATCCTTGTCCGTGTCGTGTCCCATGTCCGTGTCTGTGTCTGTGCTTCATAGGTCCTAAGAACCATGATAGTGGATTTATGCAAGATTTTAATAAGAAAGCCATGTGCTAGTTTCATTGTTTCAGATGAATTTGATTTCTTATCTTGCAAATGTAATTTCTATTATTGATCTAAAGACTAACTGATGTTCTATTGGGAGACTTGTTAGTTTGATCTTCCAGCGACTTGGTCATATGGGAAGAAATATGGAGTAACTCTGGAACAATTATCATTATTGTGGAGCAAGAAACCTGCAACATTTGCGGGATTAGAATCAAAGGTAACATGATTCAGTTTCCTTCGCCTCAGACTTGGTATAGTATAATTAATAATAGCAGTTTTCATTCCCTTGATTCTGCTTATAAAAGAAAAATGATTGCAATCTGTCTTAACTAAAAGAAAGTTGCATTCTAATTATATAATTTTCATTTTTACTTGGAATAAAGTCAGCACTATTCCTTTGGGTCCCTATAGTTTCAAAAACTTTGTCAGGGACCCTATTGAAAGAGTTTTTGAAACTATCCTGAAAAAGTTTTTCAAACTATAGGGACCCATTTATAGTTTTTAAACTATAGGGACCTATTTATAAATTTCTAAAAAGGTACAGGACCTGCAGATTAATTTAACAAAATATATAAGTATAGGAAATGAGATTTTGGTTTGGGAAAGGGGAGGTTGTCCCATTCTAAGGTCAAGGCATTCCTCAAGTGACATGGCTCAGCAAAGACTTATAATGGTACTTACATATGACTACCAAAGAGTAACCATAAATCGAACCCAAGACCTTTTAGTTGACATTGTTTGATCCTGTTAGTTGAGTCAACCTTCATTGGCACAAGGTTGTCTAAAAGAAATGAACCTTATGCTTTTTACCTCGTTGCTGTCACAAGATTGTCTAAGATAGCAAACCCAAGGGAAGGTCATTTTGGTATCTTACTAGAAAATATTTTCATTTGCTGCAATGATGCACTCTAAATTAAAAACATAAAACTATTATCTCTATAATTTGTTTCCATAATTTTTTTGAAGAGGCCACATGATAAGCACTTAAATATTTACTTGTGAGATTGTCAAGTCAACCTATATGCTTGCTTCTTAGAAAATAATTTCAGTTTAAATCGGACTAAATTTCCATTTATGCTTTAGGGGGTCATTGCAGTTGGAAACCATGCAGATATTGTAGTTTGGAAACCAGAGGTGGAGTTTGATCTGAATGATGATTATCCTGTTTTCCTTAAACATCCCGTAAGTGTCTTAATTCTTCTTTATCATGTTATCGAACTCATTCTGTTTATGACTTTCCTTGTCTCAATTATAAGTTATAACCATTTCAAACTGCTATATGGTGGCTTCTTCTGGCTAAACTTTTCTAGTTAGACAAATTGCATAATTGCAGTTGGGGAAAAAGGATGTTGGAGGAACCAAATCTTTCCTCCCACTATAGTGTCTTTTTATTTTTATTTTTTTTGTTAATTTATTTTCTCTTGGAAGAAACCATAAAAAAAAAAAAAATTCACCATTTCAAGAATGTCCAATGTTTCCCACTTTACCTTATATATGCAGTTAGTATTATATGATTTTTCATATTACGAAGAAAATATGTTTTGCTAATAACTTGGCTGCTTTTGTGAATCCCAAACGCAAAAAAAATTACCCTTGGATATTTAGAGCCTCTCTGCTTATTTGGGAAGAAGGTTATCCGGAAAAGTTTTGGACACTTTTGTCAGAGGAAACCTTGTCTTTAGAGATGGGAAGCATGCTCCTGCAGCCTGTGGTGTTCCAATTCTAGCCAAATGAATTAGTTAAAAATTGGTGATCTCCATAACTTCTATTCTGAACTCATCTCAATTTCTTTTTGTTCTCTAATGAGTTCCTAATGTTTGTCATGTTCTTGATTCATTTGTAGACGGGTTTCATTCAGATGCTATTTGCCTTGGGGCATAAATAAGAGATGGAGGTAGTTGTTGCCATCGGCTATTGAGCAAGACGTTCTTCTTCTCATACACTAGTGTTGTAGCTTGTATAATTGCTGTACGGATGTGTGGACACTGGAACATAATGTCACACTTTTCTTGAATGTATATGTAGAGGGCCTAGAGGCTGAGGAACCTTGTTTAGCTAGGAAGTCTGCACATATGCAGTTTGTGTCAGTAATAAATTCCTATTATGTTAAAGCTCTTTGTTTCTTTGTACCCAAAAGAAAAAGCTTTTTGTTTCTGAAATATACAAGTGGATAAAAATTATTTATATATATTTGCGTGGTTGGGTTAAAAATTGTGTTGCCAATTCGACTGTGCTAGAGTGTTATCTCATACAATCGTCATTCATTCTTACTGGATGTTGGATTGGATATGATTCAATTTGAAAAGTGCGAGTTCTAAGCTAAATTACCTCTAGGTGCTCCTAAGCAAACCCAATTTGGGTTTGTTTTATGGAAAATGTTATCAAGTTTGATAACATTTTACTGGCAGACTGTTTGACAAGTTTGAACTTTAATTGTAAGATAACCTCCTTAATTAATCTTTAACTACTAGATAAACACCTTGGTTTATAAGTGGTAGCTCCCTGATGCTTCTTGAATTGAGTTTGGTTTGCAATGGTAAGTTCGGTTGCTAGAAGGTCCAAGAATGATGTTGGCATTCTGTTGATGCAAGAGAGATTTTAGCAGTTGAATGTAAACCACAATTTCTTTATGTCGCTCTCTACAGGATTTGACTCCTTCCAATTTGTTTCAAAAGCCTTCAAAGTTTATCCTCTACAGTTTGATTTGCCATCACCTCTGCAGGGTCCTTAACTCCTCATGGAAAATATTTTCAAAGATGGGCCCCAGTTTTGCCCATATAAGTCTGAGAAGACGTTGGGGAGAAGAAAAACCAAGAACACTTTATCATATACCTCAACAATTTCGTTATTTGTTGATCTAAAATTTCACAATTAATTTATATATTTCTCATATCTCAAAATATGATATATTTTGATATCTACTCAAGAGTTATATCCACATATAATATTTATATAAGGTGACAAATTTAATAGTAAAAAATATATATTTTTTATATAAATATTATTTTTTGAATAGTCCAAAGTTGTTTATGGATAAGCGTAATTGGACTGTGCTTACAGATAAGTAATTGGACTGTGCTTACAGATAAGCGTAATTGGACTGTGCTTACAGATAAGCGTAATTGGACTATTCTTCGAGACTGCAACAGACCATACTGGGGTAGAAGGAAAATGTGTGACGTATTATTATTTTCTTTTCACCATTCTTTATATTTTTTTATTTAAAAATAATATAAAAATATGTTGAATGTATAATTTTTTTCTTATTTTGTTATAAAAAAAAAAGATGTGATGTAAAAATGTTATCATATGTGGGTGTTGAAAACCATGACTTTGCACCACCTTTGCATGTAACTTCTAGTTCTAGCTTGGTTTCGTATTATTACACGTATCACCCCGAAGTCATGAAACCATCCTGTGAGGCTGCCACATGCATAATCTCCAGGGCCACTGTTTGTCTATTTGTAAGCTTGTGAATTATTGAATGGTGTTCCATGCCAGAAAAACTGAGCAATTGGTAAGCCTCAGTGTCCTATAGAAGTCTATGAACCAGCTTTCGGGAGAGCACAAACTGAAGAACCATTGAACTCACTAAACTAATCAGCAAAAATGTTGGCTGTGTTTGCAAAAGCCATTGGAAAACCGCCGGAGGAGCTGAGTCTTCCCGCAATGGCGTCCAATAATTCAAAGACCCCAGAAGAAATTGTAGACAAGTTTCAATCTTTATGGTCGGATTCTACCGTTTACAACCTTCCACATGGGAATTTTATGGCTTTGTCTCATGAATATGAAAGTCCAATACAACCCAGGTAGATCCAAAGTTTATTTATTTATTTATCTATTTTCATTTGTCATGTATATATGCTGTATTGCTGTATAAGCACCGGCTGTGAAATGGTTTTGTATAAGATAAATGTATCTAGTACTCCTAGTAGTTTAAAGTTCTTAACTTTGCTTTCTGTGTTTCAACAGAAAACACACTGAAAATCATGGTATTCAATTAAAATTTTGCTATTATGTATGCTTATAAAATTAGAGAAGTAAATACTTGAATTCGAATTTTAAAGTTTTACTACCCTTGGCTCGGGATTCAAATGCTTAATTTCAAATGGTTGGTTGTCTAGTTTTGTTTTAATTTATGGCAAACCATGTCCTTGCAACAATTTCTCATTTTTACATCCTCTATCAGGTCTATTATTGTTTTGGACGATATCTTCTGCATTTTTGTTGGAACTTTAGCAAACATTGTTGACCTTAGACATCATTATGGCCTCCCAAGACAAGCAACAGAAGCCATGATTGTGGTTGAAGCTTACAAGACCTTAAGAGATCGAGCCCCCTACCCACCTGACCAAGTTGTTAAACATCTTGATGGAAAATTCGCATTCATTATCTTTGATGCCAGGACAAACACTCTTTTTGTAGCCAGAGTGAGTTATGATGAAAAATGGTTGCCTTTTCTTTTAATTCCTAATAAACTTGAAATTTTTTTTAGGGATTTTCTAAGCCAAGGACGTCAGTATTTATATTGTATTGTTGTCTTATTGAATCTTCTTGCTTGGGGTTGGAGGCTTTACTGTTCTTGGATACTTTATATGTGTTGGTTTTAACATAGTTGCTGCCAATGTTAGGATCGTGAAGGAAGTGTGGAATTTCAATGGGGAATGGCAAAGGATGGATCCTTGGTTTGCTCTGATGACCCTAAAATCATTAGAGAGGGTTGTGGAAAATCTGGTGCACCTTTTCCTCCAGGTTAGTTTAGCTTCACTAAATTTTTATTCTCTAAATTCTAAATTCTCAATTCTTTGCTTTGTTTGAACTTTCTCAATTCAAGCAAAATAACTAGTATTTGATTATGCTGATTAGTACCATTTAACCTGAAAACTTAGTGAAGATTAGTCTTTTCTACATCCTTCCTTTTCCCAATTTAGGCAGAATGCTTTTTTATTTTTATTTGCTTCTTGGAATGCAGGGTGCATTTTCATCAATGGAAGTGGGTTGACAAGCTTTGATCATCCACTGCACAAGGTTCGAGCTGTTGTGCATGAAGATGACAGTGGAAACATCTTGAGTGTATATTTTCAGGTGGATTTGTACACAAGGATTCCCAGCATTCCTCGCACTGGAAGTGCAGCAAATTGGGCAGATGCTGCTGAGGTTATGAGAGAATAAATGTTTGATATTTAATCACCGGTCAGAAAGTAATAAGGATGATCAAATTCAAACTTGGTTTATAGTAACTAAAATATTCTAGAGATTTGTGTTTGTAGTTTCATGTCTAATGAAGGGTAGAAGTGGGCTTTCGCCATTGGATCCCCATGTAACAAAATTTAGACACTACAAAACCTTTTATTGAAGTTGCTTGGTAGAAATGTATGTTACTTTTATGTTAAAAATGTGCCCTTTCAGTAGAATCAGTCTGACAAGCAAAACTGATAAACTTTGCTGCTTTAATTTTGCTCCCCTCTTTTCCTCTCCATAAATCTGAGTCTGAAACTGTGTTTTAGTATGTAATTATTTCAACATCACAAATTGTTGTATATTATTCAGCAATTATTTAGTAATATATATATATAAACGTACATGCTGTTACAACATTTGGTCAGCCTCTACAGCATAGACCATAGACTTAATTTGGCTATCATGCTAAGAACTTTAACCCCGTGGTCAATTTAGTAATAAGATGGGGCGATAGCCATGTGTTGATGATGCCCAGCAGCCTCATCATGAGGGTTGTCTTTATTTTGGTGGCCGTGGCTGCTGGCTTGAGGTTCCAAGTTGATGTATATTACACCACATTGTCCATTGGGGCTGGGGCAATTTACAGGTGTACAAACAAGAGGACCCGTACCTGTACCTGGCTGAGTCCCACCACTGCCAAAACCTGGCATTTTGCCATGAATTCCAAAACCAGGAATGCCAAACAAAGGGAGAATACCACCTGGGCTAAAGCCAGCTGTACCTGTACCTGTACCTGTTCCCGTACCACTACCTGAATCTGGAGCAGTACCTGAAGGTGGAGGGAAACGGGCTTCAGAGAAAAATGGCACACTTAGATTTAGAAAGAGCAAATATCCCAAGTATATCCATCTTGGTGTGCCCATTTTTAGGCGGCGCTGCCCCGTTGATTGTAAATGTGAAGTGAGGTGAAGTGTTTAAATATATCAAAGGCTTGTATAGTTTGAGGAGTAGAGAATGGCGTGGCGTACAAAGTTCAAATTTGTGGGAGATAGAAACCGGAATTTCTGGCATTTTAACTAGCTGCCATATGTGTGACTAAAAACAAAAACGTATCCGTTTCTTCAAAAAGGAAGTTTGAGCAATGAGGATTTATGTAATCGAACTATGAATCTCGAGGTTGGTCTTTTCTCCCTGCTTTGTAATTTATTCATCTCACCCTAAAATTGTGTGGACAAATTACACACAACTTTTTATCTCCTAAACTTTTTTTTCGTGTTACTAAATCTCTCTGAACTTTAGAGTAAAGTGAAATTGTTATATTTTTTAATTTTTAATATTTTATAAGCCATGACAAGCACATGCTTTTATCAAATAAAAAAAATTGAATAGACAAGGTTTTCATTATAACTAATTAACTTAAAATCGTGACTAACTTAAAGAGCCATAGATGCACCAGAAAAACCTTTTGCCTTGCAGCTTAGTCGAGTGCTCGAATTCTATCAAGCCTCACTGCTCATCATTCTAATTAGAGCGCCCCAAGCCGCACCACCATTTCCTATTCCAATTGTTATCATAAGCACTAAAATCGCAGCAATCCAACACGGTGCCTTCACTTTATCGCGGTTTATCAGTGGCAAAGATAGTGTTTTATTGGTTGGGGTTGTATGTGTGTTGTTATTTTGGTCAAGGTGGAAGCTTAGGTGGCTTAGGTCTTGTTTGGTGTGGTTCATGGTAGTGGGGGCTTGCAATAGAGGTGTGGTGGTTGAAGCTTGTAGATGAGTCTCTGTTTCTAGTTGGGGTTGATTGGGTAAGTAATCAGTGGCTTGAAGGTTTGTGAGTGGTTTGGAGTTTTGGAGGAGGGGTTAGTTTTATTTGATTTCTGAGTTAGAAAAAATATGTCTCTATTTTAGTGACCTTTGAATTTGACTTATGCACAGTGATTTTGAGGGTTTGTTTTGTTTGACAAAGTGCATGACATTGATTAAAGAGAAGGTGGTGGAAGACGGGAAGTGGAGGTGGGGTGGAGCAGGTTACAATGACCAACGAGCACGTGGAGTTGGTGGAGTATATGATGGTGTGCATATGATGGCAGCAGAGGCAGTGCTGCTGGTAGAGGAGGTGGGTACAGAGCAAGTGGTGCACATGGTGGTAGCTATGAAGGAGGTGGCGATAGTGGCAGTGGCTACCCTATAGGATGTTAGATTTTACAAAAAAAAAAAATGTAACAGTTTCACTTTATCCCAAAGTTCATGGAGGATTTAGTAACATGAAAACAAATTTAAGAGGTCAAGTAATAACGCATGAAAACATAGGAGCAAAGTGTAATTTACCAAATTAATTTTTAGAAAAAAAAAAGTTTGATTTAGGATTAATTGAACATTTATGTTATTTCGAAACCTCCAATTCCACACCTTCCATATAACTATCTATTAATAATGTATATTGATTGGTTAAAAAACTCACATGTTTCTTTCTCTTAGAAAAACAAATTATTTGCTTAAAAAATTTGTTACCAGATCATTAATCAATGGATATATATTATTAATTGATAATTTATTTATAATTAATCGGAAGCAATAGGAAGAATTCGAGCTAACAAAAATCAACTTTAATGGGACATTCTATATTAATAGGAGACAAATCTATATTATCATGATTCAGTGCAGTATGTAATTTGGTAAAAAAAGGAGAAATTTTGTGCTATCCTGAGATTTTAGGAGTTGTGAATATTAAATGTTTTTAATTAAGTAAAAGAAATAATATTATATTTATTAGTTATGAGCACAACACACTTTTTTTTATTAGTGACGCGCAAAAGGCGCTTTGAATCATTCTTCACGCTTCTTGAAATTGTTTATGCACATACTTATTTCTCTTATATTTGGGACTCATGTTTCTTAGATTTTGGTTTCTTTTTTTATTATTAGCAATGAATTAACTATCTTTAAAAAAATATTTATAATTAATCGGTGTAGGACAAGTCTAAAATTCTAATTGTAGAATAAACTTTTTCCTTAATTACATAGGGAAGCATGACAACAAATAAGGTATAAATGAGTTAACTTATTCATTAATTGTTCGAGCACCATTCATTAAATGCTTAATCAAGTTTATTTGTTTAACTAAATAAATAAGTTCAAGTTTAAATTTAGACTTGATTATATAAATAAGTCAAGTTCAAATTTTATAAATTTGACATTAAAAGTTCATGAATAACTCATATATATATATATATATATATATATGTGTGTGTGTGTGTGTGTGTGTGTATTAAATTACAAAAAATATTTTATGTAAGAAAAAATATAAATAATAATAATTTATATATTACTATTACTTAGGAAAATTTAATTCTATTTAAAGAATTATAATTTTGTATATTGCTATGTACTACTTGCCTAACTCTAATTTTTAAGATTTTTTACTCACTTTTTAAATTTTTATTCAATTTCTAGCATAAAAATATCTATTAAATACTAAATTAATAAATTTAAAAAAAAATACTTCAAAGGTCAAAGGAAAATTTTGATAAAAAAAATAACAATAATCAAACTATAAATGATCTATATAAATTAAGTTTAAATTTCATATTTTTTAAATAAATCAAATTCAAATTTTAAATGAATTAAGTTTGAGTATCATATTTTTTTCACAAATCAAATATGAGATTCAAGTATACAACTTGACTTTACACGTTTATATCCTTCAACAAAGTATGCATGAAAGTAACATTTTTTTTTTTACAATATTTTTAGCGTCACTTTGTTATAAATGAATGTCTCGTTCCCTTAAATTCAAGGTACAACTCTCTTATATACAAATAAATAAATAAATAAATAAGGGATAATGAAGAACACATTGAAGATCTTTTTTATTTTCTTTTCTGTACCTAAAGAAATAATTAACACAAATTTAATTATAGCAATGCTATATACAACGAAATGTGCTTTACGAATTTAACTATAAGAATTAGCTATCAAAATTATAACGGCCACTTCTCCCGATAGATATTTAAAATATCAAATAAATAAATAAATAAATAAGACAAACACCATCACTTCGTCTACGTCGGTTAGAATATTCTCACTTAGTTATTACCATCTTGTGTAAAATGGGATGGGGTGTAATTTCCTATTAAGAATAAGGCAAGTTGTCATTTTTTCAAACCTCAGGAGTAGTTTGTATTATTTACCCCTAAAATGTATTATACGGTTAAAATCGTTTTAACTTACTGAGCCAAGCTTGTACATAACATTTTGAATGAAATATTACTTGCTTTGTCTTTCCAAAACATATTATAATTAAAATAATGTCATTATCCCTTCATTTTGTTACCATATATATTTACTTATGTAAATATTATCACTTATCAACCATTTTTTTTAGACAAATATATATAAAAAGTGAAGTCCTTGCTGCTTACAGATATATCTTTTGTATAAGCATCTGTTAGATAAAGATAAACATAAATTTAACTATCATAATGTGTTATGATACAAATAAACTATGTCCTTAGGAAATCAGTTCGTGTGAAGATGACTAATTAAATTTTTCGCTCTATATCTCAAGTCATACAAGCGCCAATTTAGAATAGCAAAACCTACATGCACTACACTTCCAAAAAAAAATTACATGCACTATTAGAAGAAAAAATAAAAAATGTTAATAATTAATTATTATGATACAAAGTCTTTATTTGAAATAATATAAAATATTTTTCTTCAACTTACACATAAATGAAATAAAAATTTATATTTCATTATAATTGAGACAGGGAATTGAAAATTCTTTAAAACTATTACCCTCATTTTAACTAACTGGCCATATGAGCTATCTACAATATTTTGAAATATTACTTGTCTTATATTTTCAAAACAAAAATTGTAATTAAATAATTATCAATATATTCATTTTTGCTATATTTACTTATGTAAATATTATTACTTATCAAATAATTTTTACTTAGATAAACATACATAAAAAGGTAAAAACTTTCATGCTTACAGATGTATCTATCTTAAAAGAATAAAAGAGAGCCAGCCAATAGCCAAGAAGTTCACGGCTATGCATTTTCCTGCTTCTTTGCTCAGAATTGGAGCATTCAACGTATGATTTGTCAATAAATGTTATTGCATGAAGATAGAAAAGGACAAAACTTAAACTTCAACTCAAGTTGAAGAAAAGTCTTTTAATTTTTCTTAATTTTATATCATATGTTTATTTTTATTAAATTAATAAAATTGAAATAAATAAGAATTTAATAAAATAAATATATGATATAAAATTAAAAAAATTAAAAAACTTTTTTTTTAATTTGAGTTAAAGTTAAATTTTGTCCGATAAAAAATGATTTTTGTATTTACCCAACAAAAAAAAAAAGAGTTTCAATTCCTAGTCATATACATCTATATATATATATTGAGTATAATTAAATTTCATGCACATATACAGATTGTGGCTACACATGTACAAGGCTTGGTGGCCGGGTGTTACTATGCAAGGCGAAAACTTGTTTGGGAGATATTAGATAAAGGTACTTTGATCAAGAACAAAATTGTAGTACTATGGCAGAACATTTTGGCTATGCGAGTAGTTATCGAAGAAAACTGGCCAGGAATTCTTGAAGTTGAGGTGTATTTTTCTCATTCTTAATTATTATCAATTTCATGGTTTTTCGTCTTAATTAATTAAAGAACAACTGCATGCATTTGATGTTTATCATTCTTTTTTCCTCTCAGCTAGACAAGGAACCAATGTTCTATCATGAGATTGATCCAAGGCCACGAAGCCATACTACGTGGGAGTTATCAGAAGACTTCACTGGGGATCAGGCTTTGACATACCGGTATGCATTTCCATTGATTCTATTTATTTTTTTTTCTATTATTTTCCCTTTCTGACAAACTAGTATAATGCATTAAGCTAGCATGTGCATGCTCAGATATTCATTTTTTTTTTCTTACTATTCGTACTGGACAGGAGACACTACCTTGAGTTTCCTCCTGGAGTTCTTGAGAAACACTATGATAAGCTGATACAATGTGATAAACGGTTATTGGAGCTGAGCCAACGACCTTTTCCAAGTTTAAAATCTCCATATTTTAGTTCGGATTTATTATATCAAGGAGGGGCCACGGACTACTGTCATTCTCATGGTTATGATCTACGTGAGTGGAACACTAACCCAGCTAATCATCAGCAACCTGCAGCACCTGTGATTTTAACTCAACATGCGCAGTAATCATCATCTCTATTATATTCAACTTCACCAACATCTGGTAATAACCCTTCCCATTCTTTCCTTTTATATGAGCTCATAACACTTCACATGGCCGGGAAGAATATTATTAAAACATACACAATTCATAAAACTGACTTTGGTTTTATTTGTTAGTGGTAGACATTCCCTTCACTCATGTCAATATATTCAATAATCGAATACTTGAAGATCCAAAGCTGGCCCTTAGTATTGAAGAACTTGATCATTATGCAAATATTTGGGCAACGGATTCTATGTCATGTGCAAGCGAGGTAGAACTACAGACATGTTGGACGGATTATGAAAATTTTAGTGACATTGATATATGGCAAACAGACTGTGATTCTGATAAAAGAAATATGGCGAATTTCAACTCATCAAGTACATCTGCTGGTCTATCAATGGAAGTGAATACTGCTTACAACAATAATAACTACACAAGCACACAAATTGTTGATTTGCCAAACACCAGGGTAAACTCAATGGAAGCACTTACTTATATGGTTATGGGTGGAAGGAACATTATAATTCTGCAAGTACTGCCAAATATGAATGGCATGTATGGGGTCCTTTTAATGAAGGTAGATTAGTGCTCAACACAAGCGCTCCACTACATCCCTCCTCTTCAAGTTGCCAATGAAAATTTGGAAACCCACCTGCCAGCTGACACATTGCATCCTCATTATGTTACTCGAGAAAGAAAGAGAGCAGGATAACCATGATCACCATGGATGAAGTTGTAATCCTTTACGTTCTTCAATCGGTGGCTAAGAAATGTTATGGAACGCCGATTTTAGTAGTGGAATTGGGTTTATTCACTAGTTTTTTTCCCCTTCAAGTTTGGTGGTCATCACATCATGCAATCTATTTTACTTTCGAAAATTTGTTAGAAGTTATATTAGTTGTGGGCTGAATTCATTCATGACTAATGTTTTTCTATAATATTTTGTTGATGTTTCAATAATGTTATTTTACACTCAAATCTTCACACTTATTCCTTACACCTACTCTTTTTGAAAATAAATTCAAACTACTTTCAATTCCCTTCTCCTTTTTTCTCTTATATTTTTCAAAAGTAGTAAGTGTAAGAAGAAGTATAGAAATTTGAATGCAGAAATAACAATATTAACCTAATTTGGTAAAATTTCGTGAAAATTCATTATAAATGAACTCAGTTCATGTGTAATAACTTACGTTTTGTTGTATAAAAAAAAAAAAAAAACTTACCCTGTTTTATCAGCTAAAATGCCATTAAATCGTACGGGACTTCTAATCATCCAATTAACAAGTAACCATGAACAACAAAGTAGAACGATAGGTATTAGATAAACCACAACTCCAACAAGGGTGACATAGTAATCCGGTCAAGCAGTTTTTGTGCTATGAAAGGTATCAAAATATTAAAGCTCTTGAGGTAGAAAGCGATACAACACCTTTTTTGGGGCCACACTGCAATAGCACATGACATGCTGGTAAGGTATTCACACTCTGAATAAACAACACAAACAGACTATATTATGATTGTGATGATGTTCGAAGGTTCCATTTTCTACTGGGGGCTACCTATATACATTTTTCTTCTTATCCAAGTGTTCACGCCTCTAATGTATAAAAAAAGAAAAAGAAAAAGGAAAAAGAAAACCATTGTAAATGAAGAGCCAGATGCCTTGAAGCTCGAAAGATATTAATAACTAGGCGATCATATGACAATCCAACCACAAATAGCTTGAATCAAGCAAGATGGCCTGCATAATATTTAGGGGAATAAAATGATTGTGCAAAACTTTTAAGTTTTACTCCCCATTATGGACAATAATTGAAGCATATATTTTGCTCATCTATACGATGTTCTCGTCAGGAAAAATAGGTCTTTCCTAGCGAATATAAACTATTAGAAATTAGACCCGTTCTTAGCTCAGCATAGGTTCTAGTAACTAGGGGTGTAATTAATCAGGTTGATTTGGTTCAGTTCATAGAAAAAAATAAATTTGAATCAATTAAAATTAATTAGTTCGATTTTCTTATTTTTTGATAGCTAAATTTGAATTAAACATTTATAAATTGGTTCAGTTCGGACGATTGAGTTGACTATTTTTTCACACAAAAATTAACTAAATAATTAGTATATTTAAAAGTATAAAATTATAGATTCTAAATGAAATGTTCTTTCTTACTAGTATCACAAGGCATCAAAGTAAATAATTATTTTTGTAATAGTGCAAATACACATAGGAACATATACAAATCTCTTAAAAAGAATACATATTAACAGTGAGTCAACACGATAAAGTATTAAATAATTCTAGTAGCTTGGAGTGTAAGAATTAAAGAAGTCGTTGTATGCATTAATGAGCTATTTTGAGAGTAAAAATTTTCAATACTCATAGTCAGTTTGGTACATCCTTAAAAATATGGGTGAAAAATTCATGAATAGATTTTTTCATACAATTTTTCACATAAAATTCAATCCTAAAATTTTTCACCTCCATTTTTAAGGGTGTATCAAATGATCCTAAGCAAAGGAGAAGGAAAAAATAAATGGCATGCTAAAATGTTAAATACCAAGTATATAAACACTAGAAACTCAAAGTATAGCATGAAAATATATACTTTGAAGAATGTTTAACACGATTATGTAATCAAATATTTGCAAACTTCAAAAATCAAAATAATCATAGATGGCCAAATTATAGAAACTTTGCATAATTGAATATGATAATTGACTTAGACAAAATATGTAATTATATATGTGCATAAAAAAAACACTGTATAAACTCATATATAATCAAAGTAATAGGCAAAAAAGGATATCATAATAGCAACAACACTACAAGAAAAATACGTTTTTGCAATGATTCAATCAAAAATGGAGGCATATTTGCGGTGATTATAATCCGTCTCAAATTTGTGGCATTTTTCCCCCAATTTTTTTCCTAAAACATTCACAAAAAGTTTTTTTTTTTTAAAAAAAGTTTTAAAACGGATATTTCCGCCCAAGAAATTTATTTTTAAATTTAAAAAATAAAAAAAATATTTGATTTTACTTTTTTCTTCACAAAAAAAAATAATATTATGTGAAATATCAAATCTCCTGACTTTTCTAGCGTAAAATATATTTTTTTCAGATAAAAAAATTTACATGGATTTATCACCGCAATTAGTTCAAGATAATAAAAGTTTTAAAAAATATTAAAACAATCCGCAACAAAATCAATCTAAATTTCAATTTCGACGGAAAAATCAACAAAAAATTGATAAGTATAATAAAAAATTCTAAATAAAATATTAAAATATTTTGCAAAAATCCCCGCAATTCAAAAATACATTTGCGCATTTTTCGTCAATCCGCATAAAATTAAATCTACTTCATCTTCTTCCTTCCCATTTTTATTTTTCAAATGACATTCTTTCTCTAATTATGTCTCCTCTCTCCTTCCCCTTTCTCAAAGACAAAAGCTTCATGAAAGCTCATCTTCAAGACCTTGAGGTAGGGGAAAACCTTGTTCTTGACTCACTTTCCCTATTCTTTTCATCTTGTTCTTGAGTTGTGACTTGATGTAAATTGGAGTTTTGAGTTGTTTTTGCTTGTTTTGGCTTGAATCTTGTTAGAAAACTTGAGAATAACATGATTTGGTTTGCTAGAGGCATGAGAATAGTTTTTCATTACTTGTATACCTTGATTTCCATTTGAAATGAGAATTTGGAGTTTTAGGTTTTCAATAACCAAGGATGAGATTTGTAGTGTTTTGATCTATTTTTAGTGAAATCTTTTATGTTTTATGTTCCCTTCAACTTAAACTCTAAAACCTGATTGGAGTGGCCAAAATCTTACTGGATTGGAGTGGCCAAAATCCAAGATTTTGGCCAATGGAACCGTAACCACAGTTCTCCAAAACTTCTGTCCCAGTAACACGACCCGTGTTTGAATACACGGGGTGGGCCGTGTCCCTCTCTGCCAGTACAAATCTAGTGGAAACGTGCAGAACAGAGTGTCAAACAACACGGCCCGTGTCAAAAAACACGGTCCATGACTCAAGATATAATGAGAATTAGCTTTTGTGCTCTTCATGAAAGTTGTAGCTCTTTCTCTTAGCTTTCCAAGGACACCTAATTCACCTCATTTCGACATACGTAGCTCAAGTTATGCTCATTTTACTGAGCAAAGGTCAAGGGTTGAAATTGAGAAAAATGCCAAAATGTTGTTTTGGGAAAAATTAGCTTTCCTAAATGCATTGACAGGTTGAAATTGATGTCTGTGTGGATTTTGTTATATTGTGGATTTTGAATATTCAATTTAATTTTTTTTTAATATTCAAAAAAATTTGCGGCGGATTTTGCGGCGAAAATATTATTCGTAAATTTGGGGCGGAAAAATCCGCCACAAATTAGCGAGGAAAAATTCACAAATTAGCCCTTTTTCCAAGGACATGTGATGGAGAGTTTTGCGGCGGATTGCGGTGGAAAAATCCGCCGCAAATTTGCGGCGAAAATAAAAATCCGCCGCAAATTATATTGCGTTGACCATATTCTGCCGGACCGAATCATATAAATCGGTAGAGACGGATTTTGAGTGATTTGCGGCGGATTTATCTTTCGCAAATCTCTTTTTTTCTTGTAGTGCAATGAGTTCATGAAATTCTCAAAACCCATTTTTAACCCACAATTTTTGCAATTTTAAGTTCAAAAGAACTTTCATTATCAACATCACTTGACCTGTTTCACAATCAATTGAGTAATAAACCCAAAAAATTACCATCCCTTCAACATCGTACCACTATATTAGAATCACCATCATCAATCAACAAAAAAAAAAAAAACTCAACTCACATCCCACCACTCAGTAACCACCTAAACCACAACTAGCCTCTATCACGTTTCAAGACCCACAAACATAAAACCATTGTATTCCTCAGCTAGACAGGGAACTTACCGAGCGACGAGCAGCGACGAGTGGTGAGAGGTGAAGGTGTAGGCAAAGTTTGAGGTGCAAAGCAGAGGGATGAGTGAGAGTTCGATTTAGGAAAAAAATTCAAATGCAGCAAGCATACACATAGACATAGTTTACACACACACACACACACACATATATATATATATATATATATATAATTTGGTTCAGTTTAGTTTTCATATTTGAAACTTTCAACCCGAGAACCAAACCAATTAAGTTTTATTCGGTTCAGATTTTGTTTAAATCAATCAACATATCTGAACTAAACCAATTTAATTGGCTTAATTCAAATTAATTGAATTGGTCAGATTATTCAAACTAATTTACACCCCTACTAGTAACCATGATTTTATATGGGTATATAGCAACTTTCTCCCCCTATATTTAAGCCATGAAATGACATTAGTGAGCATTGTAAATTATGTTAAGACTAATGATACATGTAAAAAAAATATCCCTCACAAATTTTATACAATCTCATCGTAGTCATTCATTTTTTTTCTTCTCTCTTCCCTACTTTTTTTCATTTTATTCAATGGACGATATAGTATTTGTAAAATGTTTGTGCACAATTTGGGCAGGCAACATTTATCTTATGCTAAACTTACAGATTAGGACTTCTCTTATCCAAGTCTTGCCTTGCATCATAAGAAAAAAAATGTAGTCAACATTCATATGAAAAGAATATAACATAGCTCCTTCATGTGGCACCAAAATTTAAGTGCAGACTTTGTTCTTTTATGTTTTCAACTTCTGAAAAAAAAAAATTTGAGAGAAATGAAAAACTTCCTAGACAAGTTGTTTGTTTTGTACCAAAAACGTGCAAATGAAGTTGTCAAGCCCATAGCCATAGGTAGCCGAGAGACGCCAAAAGCATCTTCTGTGTCCCGTTGTGCCACTTTTTCTTTTTTATTTTCTTTTTTCTCCCCAAAAATCCTCATTCAATTATTATTTTCAGTTGTATATATACCAAATGAGACCAACAAATGTGGTGGGCTTCTCCTAGTTTCGCACTTTCACTCTTCACCCACACTCAGGTATGTTCCTTCCTTCATCTTATAGTGAGGGGGTCAGTCAAAGTTCTCTGCTTGACCACTCTATGATCCGAGCAATTTGTGTGAGATAGTAAATTGCAATCTGAGAAACATTCATAGTAGCAAGTAAATGAGCAAAAGCATCTGGGTTTCGTTTTTTTTTTGGCTTGGAATTTCATCGGGGGATATGGTTCTGTGAATTCGTATTTATTCCTTCCCATTTGCGTAAAGATTTCATTTGTGCTATTTTAATTGAGATTGTGTACTTGGTGTTTGATTGCAATGTTATCTTACCCAGGTGCGGTTTGATTCCTAATTTTGATTGTACTTATTTGTGTTTTTCTGACAAGCTATCTTTCACGGCCTTAGGATTCCGATTCTGAGTTGCTGTCATGATATAAAAAATTGTATGAATATATGATGATTCAGATATAAATTTTCCTTAAGATTTTTTTTCGCATAGATTTTCTGATTCATTAACCTTGTTTGCTACTTTGAGTACTTGAACATTCCCTAAGGCAAGGCTCTGTTAACCTTGTTTTCTCTCTCTCTCTCTCTCTCTCTCTCTCTCTCCAGTTCTTCTTATATCACATTTACGCACAGAGGTTTCTCTTTGCCTGTTGGAGCGCTCTCCTCTTAGTGGTGTCATCATTTTTTCCCCTATTGCATTGACGTTAGAAAAAGTGATCATTTCTATCTTTATTTTATCTCAGTTTCTCTGACAGTGGTTCAAGCATCATTGGGATGGAAGTCTCTGGCCAAAATGTAGTCACATGTGATGAAGAAAAAGCATTGAAGTGCTTGCTGGATGCCTTTGGCTCTGCATTTTCTCTTGAGGAAATAGCTTCTGCCTATTGCAAGGCAAGCCAGAATGCAGACTTGGCTGGTGAAATTTTGTATGAGATGCAGGGAAGTTTCTCAACCTCAGCAACACCAACCCATTCATCTAATGCAGATGCCAGGGTTGAAGAGTCTTCAGAATCATCTGATGGGTCTTCTTTTGAAAATTCCTTCCAAGAAAGAAAAAACATAAAGCCCAAAGTTCGTCCAGTTTCAGTAGGTACTGTTTCAGGCATTATTGGTAAGAATTATGTTAGATCCATGCCATCAGCAAATGGATCTTATGGTGTGACTAAACCGTTGAAGTTGGATGCGACGGCACTGCCAATGACTGGAATCTGGCGTGAAAAAACTAAGCCAAGTATTGTAAAGCATGATCAGCTTCACCAGGACATGGAAGATTTCTTATTTAAAATGCTTGGAGATGGCTTTCAGCTTGACAGAGATATGATACGGGAAGTTCTTGGTATATAACTCTCAAACTCTTTGCTGTTGAGACAATATTGAAGCAGTTTTATTCTCTCATTTGTTGAGATTTTGTTAAATGTTTTATTATTTACAACCTCCTTTCTATAAATATTACATGGCATTCCAAGGCAGAAGTCATCTGTTCATTTGATCATTTTCATTGTAGAAAACTCAAATTGTTCCTAACCCCTCTTATTTGTTCAACAAATCCCATACCAGAATTGTTTGAATCTTTTTTAATTGCTTGTAACTGATATTTCATTTTCATATTTGTGTATTTTCTTGTCATTTAGCTAACCGTTTTTAAGAAATTTCCTGATGTATTACTCAACTGAAAGTACTATTTTTTACAAAAAGTACATCATTTTAATAGCATAATTCTTTATATTACTATTTCGGTATTGTAATCACGATCATGTTGGGCTTACATATGTTGTTTTAAATAGCTTAACCATTGTCCAGTATTAATTATGATATGTCTTGAAAAATAAAATAGCATGTAGGTTGATCTGATGCAGGTCTTGAATGTTGATCTGCCTGGACTTAATCAATTGAACACTTAATTTTCTAACTTGGCTGCCATTATGTTCTTGTATAAATGAATCTGGTTTTACTTTGTGTTATAAATTTTTACTTTTGGTTATCAAGAATATCGACTTGACTATTTGCTAAACTATTCATTCTATTGACAACTAATATGTATCACTATTTATTAATTTCATGACTGAGACAAGTAACACATAAGCTGAATTATATTATTGTTATTAGAATCATTTCTATAGTTTTTGTATTAACAGCTGACCAGATTTTATTGCAAACATGCAGATTCTTGCGGGTATGATATGCTGAAGGTACACAAAATTATCTTATGCTGTTATCCTGATCATTGTTTACTATTTGCTATAATATACCAAGTATTATATATTTGCTTTTGTGATATTGATGATGTTTCTTACTTTCTTTTCCCCTTTCTGGGGTTCATATCAAAATCTACAATTTTTTTTTTCGCATCTATAATCTCATTTAGAGTTCAAATCACCAAAATCTGACAGGAGTCATCTTTCACTAATTAATCTTTTCTGGGTTATCCACATTCTACCCCAATGTTTCTGATTTTCTTGACATATACATCATTTATAATCATGGTTTTACTGTTCAGAGTCAGACTATCCCAAGATTCATTATTCTAATATCATTTCTTATTTGCATGACGTCATTATGGTACATTGAGAAATAGCACTTGAAACCTATGCCCACTAAATATATTTTGAAATCATCCAGAGCATGGAAAAACTGCTAGATCGACCAATTGTGGCTTTGGACAAAAGGACAGCTGCTGTTGGTGATTCAGCTGCTAGGGTAAGTATGAATGCCAAGATAATTTATACTTGAAGCTCCACTAGAATTACTTATGCTACTTTCATTATGTCTAGTTGTATACACGATATTATAATTTGTAAATTTTAAAATTCCTTTGCAATGGGTGCAAGGATTTGGGATTAAATCCCTTCACCATGGAGGGGAGAGTTTTAGGCAAGGGAGAGGATTACCTCCTGTTGTGAAAGTTGTTTGCCACATGCCAGCCTTTCTCTTGAACATTTTCTAGTGATATACGTGAATGATTTCTATAACCAATTGTTTACAAGGAGAACATAATGTTTTTTAAAGAATATATTTGTGCCCTCTACATTTCTTTCATTTTGTTATGGTTTTGTCTATTGTAGGTTGTTATATTATTGTACTTGATTATTATCAAAGAATAAAATTAGCTTTTGGATTACTGTTCTATTGGTGATGGTTTTGTATTCTCTTAGTTTTTTGACTTTCAAATTTTGTGCAGAAAATTATATCTTGATGTCTAAATTAAAATTCTGATGTTCATCTTGATTCTGAATTGCTATGTGCTTTTGTTTAAGCTTACTGTACTTCTGCAGTTTACAGATATGAAACCGAAATCCGAAGTACCTTCATCTGAAAGAAAGTCTCAGAATTTCAGAGGGTATATTTTTCTTTTCTTTTTTTTTTTTTAAAAAAATTCTTTCTCCTTTCATTTTTTGTTTCTGTTAATATCTACTTCTTCTGTCATCATCCTAGTTAATATTAAAGATGAAGGGACTTCTACTTTATCTTTTGCTTTAATTGGCCTTGTGCTCTAATGGCATAATCAACTCATCTCCATGCCACATTTTGGGTCTTAATTTGTATTCTCTTTGTCATATAGCAATGGAAACATAGTTTCAAATAAAGGAGTGGAATTACATCAGAAACAGAAAGAGAGAGATGACCTTCAGAAAGAAGTCTTGTCTGCTTTGTTTAATGCTCGTGAGCGTTCTGAGGAGTCTCCTAGAAGAACTGTAAAGGATGTGAATAAGAATTCACGATATGGACATGTCGTGTTTGAACCTCTCAAAGACTCCATGGAAGAATATAAGATTGACATGAACTTCTCACGACGAGAAAATGTAGATGGTACTTCCCTAAACCTGATTAGCAATCTTTGTTGTCCTTTTTGTGATTCTAGAAAACTTGATTCTCAATTTTTTGGTTGTTAAGACTTCATTTATTGAGCTACATGACTTTTGTAGAAGCATATGTGATTAAAGATTCCATCATTTTAGAATATATTTAAATATCATTTTTGGAGCAGAAAAATCTTCTCCAATAAGAAGTTGGTGCTTGCCATCAGCTTGAGTCTGACAGACAATCTTTCAATAAAAAGATTTTTGCTGATTTTTTAGCATTTGTTTACTTTGCTTTTGGTTATTTAAATTATCTCACTTGAAATGACCATTATTTGTCTGATATTTGAGTATGAAAACCGGTTACTGTTGTGATGTTTCAATATTTTCCCATGTTCATTATCCTTTGGCGTGTGCATGATTCTGATAGTCTGGCAACTTTAAGGATTTATCAAATGATGCAAGACAATATTTGAGGCCTTCAAAGCTAGATTCCATAACTTGCATGTCCTTCCTAAGCCTGAAGATTATTGCCTTGCAAAATTAGTTGATCCATATGCTGCTCCCTACTGTGGGCCAAGTGTTGGAATTTTTGCTGTTTTAATTAGAAGAATTAGTTGATACATTCCTAGAAGCAAAATCCATTGACCATTTATTTTTTCCTTGTATTTCTTGTTACATAATATGGATCTTTTATTTTCTCTCTTTTTGAAGTTGAGTTTTACTTTATATTAAATAATGTGCTGTGTATGACAGATGCGGAGGATGAGGAAGACTACCAGAGCGTGCGTAGAGCTGTGAAGGAGTACCGAGTGACAATGAATGAATATTATAAAGCAGTATGTTGCACTATTTGTTCCAGCTTTTATGGGGGTTATATTTTAGTCCCACATTTGATTATTAAATAGTCACTAGGTGGAATTACTTGGTGTTTTGGGGTCTTGCTTTGGACACTGTAAAGTACACTGATGGGTCATTTGTCACTTCAGGCTGTTGATGCATTTGCAAAGGGGGATCAATTCAAAGCAGAAAGACTTTTAGATCAGGTAAGGTTTTTGTAGAACTGTGCCTGGCGATAAGTTGCATTATGAGTATGACACAATGAACTTTTTGTTCATGACATCCGAATTTCTTCTTGTGTACTGGTGTATACTGGTTCATTGATATACTGGTTTTTTATTTAATACAATAGTCTTAATTATCCTAGTAACTCAATTTCACTTGTGTATGCTATGATGATGATAGGGACATTTTTTCCTCAAGAAGGCTCGTGAAGCTGATGAAGAATCTAGCAGAATGATTCTTGAAACTAGGTTAATCTCTTCTGCTCTAAAATTTGTATTGCTTCTTCATATTTTTTCTTCTACTTTGTTACGTGGGTTAGCATGGAAAATTTGTATGATAGGTAATATAAATATTTCTTTTATTGTATTTATTGGCAGGACTACAGAAGCACAAGAAATGTCGCTTGACTTGCACGACCATGGTTCAAGGGAGGCAATACGTCTATTGAAGTGTCATCTTTCCTCTCTTTCTGGCATTCCATGTGAGTTACGGCAGCGAACAACTAATCTGTGTAAATTATTGTTCCCTTTTCAATTGTTAATTTTAATATTCCCTCATCTCCATCAGCATTTGAGTACCTCAAGGTTATCATTGATGCAAATGGCGAAGATAACTCTAAAGGGTCTCGCAGACGACTGGTAAGATTGACTGATTTCTTGAACTTTAATTTTAGAATGTTTTTTTCTAATTTGCGTGTTTTATTTGATAAAAAGGGGTAAAGTGGAAAATCTGACTGATTTGCTTTTTACGTAAAATCAGATTTTAAAGTAATTTTAATTTTGCAGTACTGCTTATTAGACTTCATGATGTCTGATTCTTGAGCCATGAGGCAATTTGTGACATACTGGTGGTTGATTTTGGACAGGTACTAAAACTATTAGAGAAGGAATCTATAAAGTGGGTTGAAGGAGAAACTGCTGGTACAATATTGATCCGCTTGAATAGCATTGAGCGGAAACGTTTGAGTTTTCTCAAGACATAGCATGCCTATTGAATCATACCAAGGTCTGATTACTCAGCAAATGATTAGCCTTCCATTGTCCACAGTGTGCATGTAATTGATTATTGGTGAAATTTGGAATTAAGGTTGTGAAAGTGTGTACGTTTAGCCCCATGTAGTTTTAAACAAATTTTGTAACATTTTTTTGAAATATTTAAGTCCCAAATCAATATCTTTTTCTCTTGCGAGGTACATCCTATTTTTGAAACATTGATTGCATGGAAGTAAAATGCAAATATTGTTTGTACAAAAAAAAAAAGTTTTGCTAACAAGTGTCCTAACAACACTTGTTAAGGAAGTTAAAGTAAAAAAATTTAAACAAAAAAATAAAGTATTTTTAATTTTTAATGCATTGAATATTTTATTTTCGTTAAAAAGATTTTTTTGTCTTTCTTAACAAGTGGCTTAAACAAAATTCAAAAAAAAAAGTGCAAATATTGTTCACTTGGAACAACAGAATATGAAGTTTTGACGTTAGGACTTCTGATGAGTTTATATGATCTTTCTTTTCAAGAATGCTAGAAGTTGCTTTCAAATGGCTTTTCGTAATGAAATATCAAAAGCTGCATTGATAAGTAACCGAATTTTTTGTTAAATTGCTCACAGTCCTTTCGGAATAAATGGGATAGGTTATGATGCCATATTCCATCGAAAAATCAGTGGTACTAGACTTCTTGTTTAGTTCAGTTTCGAGCCATGATTAATTGCCTTTTCAATTCGTGTAATCTCTTTTGAACACGTTGGTTATCAAGATTTTCTACGAAAATGTTATAGCTGGCAGTTCACTTCACTTCGACCTTAAGAGAAACCATGTCCCTGAGATTGCTCTTAGCTTGGAATTGGAGATTCAAAAAAGTAACAGTTGAAACTGACTGTTTGACTCCTTGTTAATTCAACAGTTATAAAGAATCCTAATAGTTGGAGATAAGAGGTCTCTAAGCTTGAATAAGTTGCTCAACTTCCAGTGCTCATTACTGATACCAGATGGGTTTCTTTTTTCTTTCAGTTTTTTTTTTCTTATACAAATAAAATCCAGCCCAATTATTTTTCGATCCAAACAGGTCGTTCTAAAATTGACCTTTCCAAATAAAATGAACAACACCCTTTTAGACTAAATTTAAGCCTTTAGGGCTCGTTTGGTGGTCAGGATAGGATAAGAGCAGATAGGATAAGAGAAGCGAGGATAGGAGTAGGATAGGATATTAGCAGGATAAGTTGTTATCTTATCGACGTTTGGTGTCATGAGATAACCAATGAGAATAACATTATAATTTTAGTATGATTTTAAAATTTTTCTTTTTTATTTGGAATGTTTTCATATTTTATTTGATTTTATTTTTTTATAATTTTAATTTTTTTAAATTATATAAAAAGACAAATTTATCTTTATGATAAAATTACATATAATTTTTAAAATTTTGAAAATATTGTTTAACTTAAATTAATTTTTTATAATTTTAAATATTCATTTTTAGTTTTTACTTTACATATAGTTAAATTATTAGAATAATTTTATATTTTTCAGTTTTTAAAATAATATAAATAAAAAAATTAGCCTTGAGATAAAATAAAAATAATTTTTAAAATTAATTATTAGTATTTTATTATTTTAAATATTTTATATTTATTATATATTTTTTTTGGTAACCATGTTATATTTTATTATACTTTAATTATTTTATATTTAAAATATTTTTTTATATCATACTTTTCAGATCCTATCCTCAAGTTCTAACCCACTTTCCCTCGGGATAAATTTGAACTAAATAGTCGGGATAGGATAAGTGATGCGTGATTAATTTATCATATCCTATTTGGCCACTAAACAATAGTTTCAGATAGGATATGATAGTTTATCTATCCTGTCTCTCTTATCCCGACCAAAAGGTTTTGGAGCTGTTTACAATGCTCCTAAAAATTTTTAGAGTATTAATACTTCATTAACTTTATATATGTTATATCAAATAATTGTTGATTCTCATACACACCGAAACAACCACCACCGAACTCAACCCAGAGCCACCATTAAGCTCAACCACGCTCAAACTACGAGTTGTCAGTGTCCAACCATCTTCAATCTTCATTGTTGTCGAAGCTACCGAGTGACCCAGCAGACTTAGTGACCCAATTGCCATTGTAGAGCCAACCAAGCACGAAATCAAATCATGCCGCTCCGCCACGTGCATCGCCGTTTGTTATTTGATTATAAGATTTCTAAAAGTCGGTTTTTATTGTAGGCTATTGTTATTAACAAATTTTGCCAGTTAATTAATCCTGAAGGCATAAGGCAGGAGCTATTCCATATTAAATCTTTAAATATAGATGATGTCATTGTGGATTGTTGGTGGGGATAGGCACCACCGTCATACTATTGTGCCCCTGCACTCTGCATCGGCGTTTGTCTCAACTCTTCCAACAACCCAGGTAAGATCCTCCTCATTCGTTTTTTGTTTCTATGGTTTTCTCTTTTTTTTTTTTAATTTCACGTTAGACATAGGGATGAGGCCTTCTACCTTATAGGTCTTGGTCAATTGGTCTTGGTCTTGATGAAGAGCAATGCATGGAGGGGAGAGAAATTGAGGCACACAGAAAAAATGGAAGAGAAAGAAAGAAGAAGTCAAATAACCTGCAATTTAAGTTTCAAGTAAAAAATATGAGTCATTGATCAAAATTTACATAATATCAATGATGTAAACTTATGGAGCATTCATGCTCCAAAAAAATTTAGGAGCATTAAAGAGTTGCTTTAGGTTTTAAGCAAAATATCCTTTGAACATAAATTCTTATATTTTCTTGAAGTAAGTATTTTTCGTCCTCTAAAGAGGATCTTAGCCATTGAATTTGTAATAGAACTCACATAATTAGTAGAGTTTACCTAAATCTAAAAGTTGTGATGTGTTATGGTGGAAGAAAATTCTTCCTCTAAAAGGAGGAAAAAATTCCTCTCATTTGAAAATCGAGTTGGACAATCCCATAAAACAAAGGTAAAACTTACAAAAATGAGGCTCAACTCGAAAATAGTTTACAAGCAAACTAGTCAGGCCAAAATAGACACAATTTTTTACAATTTGTTGCTTAGGAATATATGGTCAAAAAACAAAAAAAAAAAGAAGAAATGTAAATATAAGAAATTAGAGTCTATTACGGGAGGTCAAAAGAAAGGAGACATTTATAATGTTCATAACAAGTTTTTGAGTATCAATGTTCTAAATAAATTATCTATTTTTACAGGTAATTCATTGTTAACTCTCTTTTTTCAACAAAAAACTATCACATTTTCTCTTTTTTATTTTATTTTATTTTCTTTCCACCTCGCAGTGGAAGACGACGACACAAGGGGGCTGGTGGTTCTGAGTTTGTTGGCTCATGGTGGTGGTGGCTAAACACTTAGGTGAGGCAAGTTGTCAAGGAGGGGCGAAGGTGGTTCTAGGTGTTGGATCTAGCGGATCTAGTGGTTTTGGTGGTGCGACGTCGTGCGTGGCGTGATTGCTTGGACCACGGAAGACGACGACTTCAACGTGGATATGGTGTGTAGAGGGGGCAGAGCTGCGCGACTCGCGGTGGAGATGGCTTGGCTGGTGATGGTGGCTGACGGTACGCTCGTCGACGAACGCAGTGTCAAGGAGGGGCGAAGGAGGTTCTGGGTGTTGGATTTGACAGATTTAGTGGTTTCAATGATGTGACGTTGTGCGTGGTGTGGTGGCTTGGATGGAAGAAGACGACGGCTCCGACACAGATTTGGTGCATAGATGGGGCGAAGCTGCACGACTCGTGGTGAAAATGGCTTAGCTGGTGATGGTGGCTGACGGTACGCTCGTCGACGAACGTGGTGTCGAGGAGGGGCGAAAGTGGTTTTGGGTGTTAGATCAAGCGAATCTAGTGGTTTCGATGGTGCGACATCATGTGTGATGCGGTGACTTGGAAGATAGAAGGCGACGACTTCGATGGTATGCGGTGCAGTGGCTTGCCAGTGTATTTACTCCCATCCACCATTGCAACCGCTGCTGGGGTGGGAGGTGACTTTGAAAAAGAAAAAAAAAATTTACCTGTTAACCGAGTTACATGTATAACACATGAACCATTGATTCATTTTTTTACAAAATTAACAATGAAAAAATATAAAACATAAATTTTTTTAAGAACATTTAAAACGTCTCCCGAAAGAAATAGCAACTTACAGGAATTATTTTGCGTTACTGGTATTTAATTAGCAACTAAGTTGGCTTAGTATATTCCAAGGGCATTGTAGAAACTTAAGATAGAAGAAAATAGTTAACATCACGCGTTTGGTCGTCGCTTTCTTAGGATAACCCTTCATTTCCCACCTGCCCTGACTCCTAAATTCGTGCCGACTCTGATATGAGAAGATTCTTCCTTCCATAAATACCCCATCTTCCCCTCAATTCCATTCACCACAAAATTCCATTCCATACAAAAACCTAAAACCTCACATCCCAATCATCAACTCCTCATCTGCGATCATGGCCGCCGAAGGCGAAGCACACACCCAACAATTGGTACGTTCCTATCTCTCAATCAAATATTCCATCGCCTGTCTATTTAGGGTTTCAATTTCTTTCAATCTTGTTTTTACTATTTAATTGAATGAATTGAATTGAAAGGTTGAGAAGAAAGAAGAGCAGCAACAACAACAACTCAAGTACCTGGAATTCGTGCAATTCGCGACGATTCAAGCCGTGATGCACTGCGCCATCCTCTACGCCTACGCAAAGGAACGCTCCGGTCCTCTCAAGCCCGGCGTCGAAACAGTCGAGGAAGCCGTGAAGACGGTGGTGGCTCCCGTTTACGACAAGTTCCACCTGGTCCCAGCCGAGCTCCTCAAATACGTGGATCGCAAGGTCGACGAGTCGGTCTCCGAGTTGGACCGCCACGTCCCCACCAACGTCAAGAAGGTCTCCACCCAGGCCCGGTCCGTCGTCTCCGAGGTCCGCCGCGCCGGCGTGGTCGACGCCGCCTCGGGGCTAGCCAAGACCGTTTACGATAAGTACGAGCCGAAGGCGGAGCAGTGCGCGGTGTCAGCGTGGCGGAAGCTGAACCAGCTGCCGCTGTTCCCTCAGGTGGCCAACGCCGTGTTGCCCAAGGCCGCTTATTGTACAGAGAAGTACAACGAGGCAGTTGCTTTGTCCGCCCAGAAAGGTTACAGGGTTTCGGCGTATCTCCCGTTGGTGCCCACTGAGAAGATTGCCAAGGTGTTCAGTCCTGCTGCCTGATTTGCTTGCTCCTCTCCTCATCCTCATCACCACTAATTGTTCCTTTCATTTTCGTTAGTGTTTTTTTTTTTGGGGTTAAATTTTCTCTGTCACCACTGATTTACTTTGTGTTGTTTCTCTGGTTTCTGTGTTGTTAGTCTGTGGTGTGGCCATGGGATGTGGATCTTCTTTTTTATAAATGGAATTTTTGGTCAAGTCTACAATAGTATAACTCAATATATGTATTGTGTGCTATGGATACAATGGCTAAGTAACGTGGCATGACATTGTTGTTTATGGGAGGGGAAATCCAAACTGCCTCTTCCTCTTATGGTTGACACTCAATTCCTTCAAGTTTCAAACATAAAAAGTAAAAGCAAGCAAATTTTCATCACAAAGAGGCAATGTGAGTATTAGGTAGATAAGAATAACAATCAATTTTTTTTTTACTTGCTGCAATTGATTACATGAATCAAACGATGTTATTGTATGTTATCATAAATCAAGTCTGTAGAAATGTCATTCAAATTTAAATTGTTTTTAATTATTTCACTTATAATCTTTTTTACTCTGCCTTTCTAGTTGATGAGTTATCTTTCACTTGCTCTACTATTCTTATAGGAATTTCTAAGGATTTATTCCTTATATGTCTAAATTACTTAAGGTGAAATTATCACATCTTTTTTACAATAGGTGTTATTTTTACTTTTTTTCATTTTTAATCTTGTCTTATATAGTCACACATTAATCGCAACATCTTCTTCTCAACATCACTAATCTTATGCTCTTGCTGACTTTTTATCACCTAACATTTAGTATCATACAATATTGCAAGTCTTATAGTTGTGTAGTAAAATTTATCCTTAAGCTTAAGAGATATTTTTCTATCACTAATAACTCATGAAATACTCTTTTATTTCATCCATCCAGTTTCAATCTTATGGTTTACACGTCCCTTTATCTCTCCGTCATTTTGTATTATAGATACAAAATATCTAAATCGTGTGACTTGTGGTATAGTATGATCTCCAATTTTCATCGCTAAGCTAGTATTAGCACGCTTTTTACTGAACTTACATTCCATATACTTTGTCTTACTCCTATTTAGATGGAAGTCATGTTCTTCTAAAGCTCTTCTTCATAACTCTAGCTTCCCATTTGTTTCCTCTCTCGACTTTTCAACTAAGACTATATCATTTGCAAAAAGCATGCATTATGACACCGTTTCTTGGATATGCACAGTAAGCACATCCAAGATCAAGGTAAAAAGATATGAACTCAAAGTTGACTATTGGTGCAGTCTTATAGTTATAGAGAAATCTTTTGTGACTCTACCCTGTGTTTTTACACTAGTTTTGATCCTATCATACATATTTTGAATTGCTCGAATATAAGCGATACAAAATTTTTTTTCTTTTCCAAAGTCTTCATAAGACTTCTCTTGGTACTATATTGTAGGCTTTTTCCATATAGATGAAAATCATGTATAGATCTTTTTACTTCCTCTGATACCTCTCCATCAATCTTCATAGAAGATAGATTGCTTCCATGGTTGACTTCTCATGCATAAAATCAAATTGACTCTCTGAAATATAAGTCTCTTGTCTTAATCTCCGTTCAATTACTCTTTCCTATAACTTGATGGTATGACTCATGAGCTTAATCATTCTGTAATTTGCACACTTTTGTATATCTCCCTTGTTCTTATAAATAAGGATTAAAGTGCTTCTCCTCTATTCATTTGACATTTTCTTAGACTTCATTATCTTGTTAAACAGCTTTGTGAGCCAACTTGTACCTTTCTTTCCTAGGTACTTCTATATCTCAATAGGTATATTATTTGGTTTGACCGCTTTTGATCCATCCTCTTCAATGCTTCTTTTACCTCGAACTCCTGAATTTTATGATAAAAGGTTTTATTTTAGTCTTCATTTCTAGTGTTTAGAATGTCCGAGTTCCCTAATGTCTTATGTCCCTCATTAAATAACTTGTGAAAATAATCTTTCCATCGATCATTAATGTCTTGTTCTGTAACCAAAACTTTATCATTTTCATCCTTAATGCATTTCACTTTATCCAAGTCTCTTGTTTTCATTTCACTATTTTTAGCAAACTTGTAAATATTCATTTCTCCATCTTTGATGCCCAAAGATTTTATATAACCTGTTGAATTTAGCTTTGGCCTCGCTCACCACCTTCTTAGTATCTTTTTTAACTGCCTTATATTTTTCTCAATTTTCATCGTTTTTACACGTGTCAAGCTTTATAACATTCCTTTTTAAGTTTAACCTTATCTTGTATACTTGCGTCACACCACCAAGATTTTTTATCATTAGGTCCAAAGCCTCTTGTTTCACCGAGTGTTTCTTTTGCTATCTTCCTAATCCCTTTAGTCATCTCGTCGTACATATCATTAGCATTCTCTTGTACCTCCCAAATCTCTTTCTCCATAATTCTCCATTGAAAGAACATTGTTTTCCTCCTTTTAGTTACCACCATTTGATCCTTGAGATTCTGTCTCGATAATTTCTCCTTATATCTTAACTCGTACATCCATAACCAAAATTTTGTGTTAGGTAGTCAAGCTCTCTTCATTGATAACTTTCCAATTCATGCAAAGTTTTTTATCAGATTTCCTTATTAGAAAAAAATCAATTTGAGAACAAGAACTCCCACTTCTGTATGTGATAAGATGTTCTTCCCGCTTCTTAAAACTAATGTTAGCTATTGTAAAATCAAAAGCTACCAAAAAATTGAGAATCGTTTTGCCTCTGCATTAGCTACTCCTAGACCATATCCCCCATGCAAACCTTCATACCCTTAGATTCACTCTCCACATGACCATTTAGGTCCCCTCCTAGAAAAATCTTCTCTTGTAATGGTATTCCCTGAACTAAACCTTCTAAATCCTCCAAAAATTTTATCTTGTAGTACTCATCTAACCCTATTTGGGGTGCATACGCACTGATAACATTAAAAGTCTCATGTTCCATAACAATTTCAATGCTATGATCCTATTTCCGAACCTTCTCATATCCACAATATTATTCTTCTAATTTTTATCTATTATTATGCCTACCTCATTTCTAAATTTTACCTTGCCAGTGTACCAAAACTTAAAACCCGAAGTGTCAAGTTCCTTTGTCTTTTCTCCAACCACTTAGTTTCTTATAGGCACATAAAATTAATCTTCCTCCTAATCATGATGTCAACTATTTCCATTGATTTACTTGTAAGTGTGCTTATATTCTAAGTTCTAAAACGCATCATACTCCTGTGAACTAACTTCTTTACCCACACTCGTTCACGAAAATGTGAGAATCCTTGCTTATTTTTCACTACACCCAGGTGGCGATGCAGTGACTTTTGCTCATTTGACACTGTACTCGATTTATACAATGCGTTGCTTAAGGACAACGACCTAGCATTAACACAATCACATTGTTTATCCATGTCATAAAGATTCGAAAACATTTTACGTTGGTTGTCGATTGTCTAACACAACCTTCTCTTTTATCTAGACTTGGGATTGACTATGTAAAAATTTGCAATAAAACTCAACATAGCTAGAGTTTGAGTATTAGGTAGATAATTAGTTAATTTTGTTTTTGGTTCAACCACACAAGGGGTAAGTTTTCTTGTTTTATCCCTTCACTTAACTTCATCCTGGCGGGGATAGTATAATTAAATTTAGGTTTAGATGTATTTTTAATCCTTATAATTTATATTTATTTTTTATTTAATTTTTTTTAAAACTAATCCTTAAATTTACAATTGACAACTAAGTTTTTGTTGTTGGACCCGGTGATCACACCATTAATTTTTTTCTTATGTGGCAAACAGTTTGCTAAGTTAGCTTCTTTTTTTTTTTTTTTAATGCGAACTTTGCCACCATTGTTGTACTTGGTCACTTCTTTTGAAGAAAGGAGGAAGCTAGGGTGGTGTACAAAAGTCATGGAATCATCTAAATTTATGGAATTCCAATTGAGGCAGCATTTGATAATAAAGATGTAGTATCTCACAAGCAAGAAAATTGTAGGTATTGTTCTTGTTACAAAAATTGCTATAATGGGGAAAAACTGATCCTTGAAGGATGCATATGAGGATGAAAGGTTGAGGTAGTGTTAAGTATTCACATTTGTTAAGGAATTTAAAATAAAAAATTTTAAATGAAAAATTAATTTTTTTTAATTTCTAATATATTAATTGTTTTGTTAAGGAATCTAATAAAGGCATTGCTAACAAAATCTTTTAATTCTTAATCCCTTTTAAATGTATCACCTCATTTTTAGGTTGACCAAGTTCAAAATGAATTTATTTTTAAAATAAAATAGAACTTTGAAAAGAGAAAATTTTAGCTGTGACGTTACATTATCACACAACTCTTTTTTTATTTAATCATTTTTTCCTTTTTCCTTTTTTTTTAATTACACATTCATTTAATTCATTGAATTCATAGTTATATATATATATATATATATATATATAGAAGAGAGAGAGAGAGAGAGAGAGAGAGAGAAATAAAAATAATTTATTTAATTAATATGAAAAAAGTATTATGCAATTATATATTATCATTATTTCAAAAATAATATTAAAAAATATTATAATTACAATACAATTAATTATGGTTATAAATATATTTATTATATAATGCACTTCAACCACTAATCAAACCGTTTAAACCTTGAACCACTCTTCTATGCGGTTCTTTGGTTGAATGGTTTTCAAATCAATGGGTTGAGGACCCTGGACATGTTGTGAAAAGAGATTGAGACCCATGTCAGATAGATCAACCATCTTCTGCTTAAAAGATCGATACCAGATGTTAAAGAAAATGCAGACAAATGGATTCTCTTAGATCTTGAATGTAAGCAGAAGACGTGGATAACAAATCTGAGCAAAGCAAGAGTTTAGAGAGAAAATAAATTGCACTTTCCTAGAAAATCCATAGTATATATGTACTACTTGGGGTAGGCCATGACCTTTATAAAAAAGAGAAAAAACAAAACATAGGAGTGGACAGAATTAATGGATCATACAATTATATGGTTGGTATCAAAAAAACAAGTTTTGGATCAGTGACGAGAGAATTGAAAAGCAAATATAAGACCAATGAAAGATGGATAAGTATGGAGAAATCCAGCGTTACTTAAGATCTCTAACACCATATGCACTACCCTGCCAACAAGTCAACAACCAACAAGCGACACTGAGGAGATGCAGTCTCGGTTCAAGTAAATTGAATAGTGATTGATGCCAATGATTGGGTCCAAGAACGGGGATTATTACCAATTCATGTCTGCTGTGGAATTGGTGATGTGAATTTATGAAAATGCGAGGAGTTAGAAGGGAGTTGTCGGCAACATGGAAAGAGATCATGTTACAGTTTTGGCATAACTGTAATGGTACAATTTTATACTATAGTTTATTTTTATCTTTATGATATTCTATAAGTTGTTTTTTCTATTATTGATTGTTGTGTCTATTAATATCACACGGTTGTGTGGTTTGTCAAATTTCTTTTGCTTTTAGAGTTTGTTAAACTTTTGCTGAAGTGACAAAAGTTAGTAAAGTTAGTTAGCATATTCCAAATGGAGCAAATGATATAATGATTGTAACTAATTCATGCTATAAGCATGTCAGTATTGCACACAAAAGGCATATACAATTTCAGAAATCATTTCTCTCTTCTCTCTAAAATTCATCTCTCTAAACTTATTCCTCATTTACTCATCAACACCGGGGCTTATTCCTCCATTAAGCTCCCTGTAGTGAGTAAGGGTTGTCTCGGTTTACCCCTGATAATCCAATTCCCGTCACAATTGGTATCAAAGCTTCAATCCTAAGGCTCTGATAATGTCGAATGCCATGCAAAGTCAAGCTACCATCCAAGATGTCGAGCAAGCTTTGACAAGAAAGATTGCTGAATCCAACTCTGAGACGCAAGCAAAGTTCGACCAGCTCGCTGCGAGTATTACTGAGCTCCGAAATTTGTTCACTAATCACTCAACTCAGTAGAACAAAGATGATTCAACTAACAATGGTCATAATCAAGAAGAACATCAGGGTAGTGGTGGAAAATCTCAACATAATTCCAACTCGCATCAGCATCATTATTCCACAAGAATCTCGAAAATTGGTTTTCCTAAATTTGATGGTTCAAACATTAAAGAGTGGTTGTATAAGTGTGAGCAATTCTTCTCACTAGATGGGACTGCACCTGAATCTAAGGTCAGATTGGCCTCCATTCACTTTGATGGAAGTGCTCTGCAATGACACCTCAATTATATGCGTTTAAGGTTCGAAATCTACCCAGGGTGACCTTAGTACATAGCAAATATAACTCAGAGGTTTGGGGAAATTTATGAAGATCCTCTATCCACTCTTATCCAGGTTAAACAAAAGGGAAAGGTGCAAGATTATGTTGAAGAATTTGAGCTTGCTCACACCCAAGTAATTCTGCAACCTGAACATTCCTTGAGTATCTTTGTGGCTAGTTTAGAGCATTCTACACAGATGCATGTTAGAATGTTTAGACCCACTTCTGTTGCACATGCTGCGAGTCTTGCTAAGTTAAATGAAGCTTCATCTCCCATTGTGAACACCAATAAGTTTAACAATCGCCAATTTTCACCCACAAGTAAACTATACAACAGTCAAAACAAAATCAATTTTAGAAACAGTTACACTTCAACACCTTAACTAGCTAAACCAATCTTAGGCAAACCTCCTAGGAGCTACTCTACTGCAGAAATGGCTGATCGAAGAGCTAAAGGATTATGTATGTTCTGTGATGAACCCTTCACCCCGGGGCACCATTTGAAACATAAGAGAACTCAATTGTTAGTGATGGAATTAGAAGATGATGAAAATACTAGTGAAGAATTGGAAAAAGAGGAAGAAAAAGACTCAATGAATGTTGAATGTGTCCAGTTTGAATGTCCTCAGCTATCTATGAATGCCTTGACTGGAATTTCTAGCTATCAAACTATGAGAGTTAGTGGCTTGCATAACAAGAAACTGCTGCAGATACTGGTGGATAGTGGAAGCACCTATAATTTCTTAGATTTAGAATTGGCTAAGAAGTTGGATTGTAAATTGGAGCCAATCCCTTCAATGATTGTTACAGCTAGTGGTGGAACTAAATTACAAGCTCCTTTTGTTTGTAAGGGATTTACTTGGACTTTGCAACAAACTGAGTTTTCTGCATATGTACTAGTACTTCCTCTCGGCTGCTGTGATTTAATCTCAGGGGTGCAGTGGTTAACTGCCCTTGGACCAATACTATGAGACTTTAATAAATTACAGATGGAATTTTCTGTAGGTGGAAAAAAGTTTGTGTTAAAAGGGGCCAAAACTTCTGGTGTGAAGCTGATAAATAACAAGTCCTTTTCTCAAGCTGTTCAACAAGGAGCACAAATGTGTTTCCTATATCTAGACATGTTTGATAATTATGTAGAAATGCCTTCTTGCAGCTTGCTTAATGCTGCTACAATAGAACATAGTATACCTACTGAGATTGAGGAATTTATTGAAGAATACAATGATATTTTTGAGGAGCCAAATCAACTCCCTCCTACTAGACTTGGGTTTGATCACAAAATCCCACTCAAGGAAGGGTTAATTCCTTACAATCTAAGGTCTTACAGGTACTCAATCATCCAGAAAGACATAGTGGATCATCTTGTTGAACATATGATGCAGCAAGGGATTATCCAGTATAACAATAGTCCCTATGCTTCACCTGTTGTTCCGGTTAGGAAAAAAGATGGCTCCTGGAGGTTATGTGTTGACTATAGAAGGTTAAATCAACAAACTATAAAAGACAGGTTTCTTATTCCACTTATTGAGGACCTAATGGATGAACTTGGTGGTTCTTCAATCTATTCTAAGTTAGATTTAAGACCTAGTTATCATCAATTGAGGATGGAATTGGGTGAGGAGCACAAAAATGTCTTCAAAACTCATATTGGCCACTTTGAATACCTAATTATGCCATTTGGGCTAACTAATGCTCTAGCATCATTTCAGGCCTTAATGAATCATATCTTTCATCCTTTCTTAAGAAGATTTGTTATAATCTTCTTTGATGATATTCTTATATACAGTCCCACCTTAGAAGCACATGTGTCTCACCTCCAAATGGTTTTTCAAACCATTAAAGAACAACAACTGTATTTAAAGAAGAGCAAGTGTTGTTTTGCTACTTCAAAGGTTGAGTATCTTGGCCATTTCATTACCAAGGAGGGAGTAACTACAAATCCAACAAAAATACAAGCAGTTTCTAATTGGCCTTAACCTTCAAACATCAAGCAGCTTAGAGGGTTCCTAGGTATTGTTGGGTACTATAGAAGGTATGTGAAGGATTTTGGGAAAATATCCAAACCATTAACTGATATGCTCAATAAAGATAGTTTTCTTTGGTCATAAGCATCCACTGCTGCATTTAACACCCTCAAAACAGCACTTACATCAGCTCCTGTCTTAGCCTTACCTGACTTTTCTAAGAGGTTTGTGGTGGAATCAGATGCTTCAGGGACTAGAATTGGAGCAGTGCTTATGCAAGATAAACATCCTATAGCATATATCAGCAAATCTTTAGGGCCAAAACAGCAAGCTATGTCCATTTATGAAAGGGAATTGTTGGCTATTATGTATGATGTCCAAAAGTGGGGTACCTGCTTATCTCATGGTCCTTTTGTTATAAAAACATATCAGAAGAGCATTAAATATCTGTTGGAGCAGAGATTGAACACTCTTTTTTCAGCAGGTATAGATGTCCAAGCTTATGGGCTTTGATTTCAAAATTCAGTATAAGGAAAGAATTAGGGATGACAAAATTACCCGTACCCGCGGGGATTACCCGCGACGGGACGGGAAATGGGTATCCGTTTAATAAATGGGGGCGAGGGCGAGGATTATAGTACTTTCGCCTCGCGGTACTCAAAACCTGTTAAGTATATTTTTTTATTTAATATATATCATATTATGATTCTTTTTTAATTTTAACTTTGATATGAAATGAAAATATATATATTTTTATTATTTTAAAATAATTTTTTTATTAAATGAGTCTATAATGATAAACTTGTTGAAAAAATATATATTATTTATGTAATAATTATTTATGTAAATTGATTATTACAAAATATAATTAAATTTAGTTTATTATTTATAATATTCTTTTAATTTTGTAAGAATCTTAGATTGTTGAATAAAATTATAGTATGTTGTGTTAAAATTTATTTTATTTTATTTTTTTGTAATTTTTAAGATTTTATTTTAAATTATTAATTACCCGCGAATATCCTGATCTACCCACGGGAATTATAAATAGGTACCTATGACGGGGGCGGGGGCGGGGGCAGAGGAAGCTCTACCCGCCCCGCCCTATTGCCATCCCTAAAAGGAATTGACAATGTGGCTGCATATGCACTATCTAGAAAAAATAGAGCTGAACTGCAACCTTTAATGCTTAACAATGCTCAAGAAGATTTACTTGCAAGCATCAAGGTTTCTTGGAATACTGACCCTAATATCCAGGAGCTCTTGACAGAATTGCAGCAGGATCCCACAAAACACAACAAATATTCATGGCATAGAGGAGAATTGAGGAGAAAAGGCAAAATGGTTCTTGGTAATGACCCCTCCATCAAGAAAATAATCCTTCATTGGCTGCATGATTCTCCTTTTGGAGGACATTCAGGTAGAGATGTCACTACTGCCCGAATCAAGTCCCTATTCTTTTGGAAAGGTATGACCAAGGACATTATCAATTATGTGAGGAATTGCGATGTATGCCAAAAATGCAAACTTGATTTGGCAGCTTCAGCAGGACTTTTACAACCTTTGTCCATTCCTAATAGAATTTGGGAGGGTATTAGTATGGATTTCATTGAAGGACTCCCTCCTTCTAATGGGAAACAAGTATACTAGTAGTAGTGGACAGGCTGAGTAAGTATGCACACTTTCTCCCACTTTCACACCCCTACACAGTCATAGATGTTGCTCAACTGTTCCTCAAGCAAGTCTTCAAACTTCATGGTTTCCCAAACACCATTACTAGTGATAGAGATCTTATTTTCCTTAGTAATGTGTGGAATGAACTTTTCCAGCTCCAAGGAGTATCTTTGAACAAATCTACTGCTTATCATCCACAGTCTAATGGACAAACTGAAGTGGTTAACAAATGCTTGGAAACATACTTAAGGTGTATGTGATCAGACAAGCCTAAAGCTTGGTCTCAATGGTTGGCACTAGCTGAATGATGGTATAATACAAATTACCACACTTCCACTCGTTCCACACCTTATGAGGTGGTTTATGTCAAGTCCCTCCTATCCATCTCCCTTATTTACCTGGAGAAGCATCTAATGACACTGTTGAGCGCACTTTAAGTGCTAGAGAAACTGTTATCCAAATTCTGAAGTTCTATCTACTTAGAGCACAAAACAGGATGAACCAGAAAGTTGATAAACACAGAAGTGACAGAGAATTTCAAATTGGGGACTTTGTATATTTGAAACTCCAACCTTACCGACAATTATCTGTTAGAAACCAACCATTCCATAAGCTCCTTCCCAACTTTTATGGCCCTTTCAAGGTGATTGATCGTATAAGTAAGGTTGCATACCGACTGGAACTGCCCTCCACTGCTGAAATACACAATGTATTTCATGTCTCACAGTTGAAGCTATGCAGAAAATCATCTACTTGTAATGTTCATCCTCTCCCACTGCAACAACAAACTGATGCTTCCAAGGGTGAACCAGAAGTAATTCTTAACAGAAAAATGGTCAAAAGAGGTCGTATAGCTACTACCAAGGTTTTGATCAAGTGAAAAGGTTTACCTACAGAACAAGCTACTCTGGAATTCTACTATGATCTACTCAAGAAATTCTCAAATTTTCATCCTTGAGAACAAGAATTTTCTCGAAGAAGGTATTGTTACAGTTTTGATATAAATGTAATGGTACAATTTTAGACTATAGTTTATTTTTATCCTTATGATACTCTATAAGTTGTTTATTTTATTATTGATTGTTGTGTCTATTAATATCACACAGTTGTGTGATTTGTCAAATTTCTTTTACTTTCAGAGTTTGTTAAGCTTTTGCTGAGGTAGCAAAAGTTAGTAGAATCAGTTAACATATTTCAAATGGAACAAATGATGTAATAATTGTAACCAATTCATGCTATAAGCATGTCAGTATTGCACACAAAAGACGTACAATAAAAATCATTTCTCTTCTCTCTAAAATTCATCTCTCTAAACTTGTTCATCATTTACTCATCAACACCGGGCTTATTCCTCCATTAAACTCTCTATAGTGGTTAAGGGTTGTCTCAGCTTACCCCTCATAATCCAATTCCCATCACAGATCAGAGACGAAACGATCCAAATGGGTTTTCGTTTTCGTTTTCGTGGAGAGTTTTGAGTTTCTCTCTCTCTCTCTCTCTCTGCGTGTGTGATTACAGTAGCGTTATGCGAGGGGAAGGACAGTAGTGGGCAAGAGGAGCTCTTGTTAGATAGTCCTCCCCACACCATTCACTGATGGATATATTAATAAAATATAAAAAGATGGCTCACAGCCTCACAAGGAGAATGCAACACGTGGAATATAAACAGTAATAACTACAGTAAAAAAATTCTGCAAATTTATCGTTAATGGATTCCCAAGTTAAATATCACATCAATACTTTTTCCAATACTCTCTTCCATTATTCTAAATTTCTTCCAAATCATTACTGGAAATTACAAAAGAATTCCAAATCATTACTGGAAATTACAAAAGAATAAATCTTATCTTTATTTTTTTATATCTATTACATCCATATATTTATATATTTATTTTATTAATTAAATTATGACATATATATATATATATTTAAAAAAAAAAATATTAATAAACACATATCATAATTTAATTAATAAAATTGATATAATAAATATAAAAAATTAAATTAAATTTTGTCAATTACAAAAACATAACTTTTTGAAGGATATGAAGACCCATTAAACTCCCTTCAATCCCAAATAACAACGAAAAACTCCCAGATCCTATCACAAAATCATCACTAAATGCAGACTACTGTCAACCAAATAACAACATTACCTCAATAGACACTACAATATTCAAAATAAATCAATAATGGAGCTCAACGTTCACACTGGACATCTACCCCCAACGGATCTAATGCCTGAACATATTTTCTAAACATCACAGCAAAAATTGCTACACTGTAAATATCAGACAAAACCTCATATGATAAAACAGCACCAACCGTTTTGTCAAGAACAACTTCAACCAGTAGCGTTTTCTGTACAACTTCACCAATCTCCACGGTTATATAAAAAGACACCTCGGCACAGGCAGCATTTGGATCAAAACTTCACCAATCTTCACTTATGGGTGTCGTGGCATGAAGCTTCCAAGCACATGGATCAACTCTTCTCTCACTTGTCCACCCATTTCCCTCAGGTACACATGAACATATGATGATTCAGCCACAGAAGAATATAACATGAAAGTAAGTTTCCAAATTTATGCCTTCCTCATATTAACAATTTCCTTAGTTTCTTCGTTTTCATCAATTTTATCTTTTTTCATGCGGTCCAAAAGCCCATCCACTTCTTTACCACCTCTTATATAAGTCTTGATTAGGACATGATACATTTGTCTATTTACTGGGACAACATTTCTTAATGAGCTCACCCAAACTTCTGCATCTTCAACACTGCCCTTATCACCAATCCATGTCAATATGCCCGAGATCACCTTGGGGTTAGGCTTCCATCCTCTATTTTCCACATACAAAGAGAGAGCTGTCTCCAAGCACCTCAATGCTTTCTCCATCTCACCCTTATACAGGTATCCACCTGCCACTACAGTCCAACTGTTTGGGGTGGTGGCCTTTCCCTTCTTTTGTAAATCTTCAAGCATGGCTTCTGCTTTCTGATGCAAACCTTTTCCTGAGTACCCAATGATCATGACATTTGGGATCCCAAAATCATAAAAATTACCAGAGGATTCCCATTCCTTCAGTATTTTCTCAGCTTCATCAAGCTCACCAAGCTTTACCAGAGATTCTAACAGGGTCATAAAATCCCTGTTTAAGCATCTCTTGCAAGCACTTTTCTCCAGATCCCATAATCTTAAGACCTCATTCTTTTTTCCTAGACGGGCATAAAGAGAGATAAGATGATTGTAACCCAGACCATCTTTCTTATCTAGCCTCTCCTCTGATTTCTTTAGAGCATCAATTGCCTTACTTGTAAGTCCTGCTTTTATATAGAAATTAGCCATGACGGAGTAGGTGTTCCAGTCCATCACAATGTGTGGTTGACTCTCCATCTCATTCAATATTCTTTCCATTCCATCAATATCAGACCTCACACCGTACGAATTTATACAGATTCTGTAGCTGAAGTTGTCAGGCAAGACTTTGTTTTCTTTCATCTCAGTTAACACATCAGGAACCTTCTCATGCTGTCCAATATTTGTGTATAGACACATAATATCATTGTAAGTTAGAGATGACGAAGCAAACCCCAACTCCTTCATCTTCTGCAAATGGGAGAGAGACTTATCAATTTGGCGCTGACGAACATAGCAATTCAAGAGAGCACCGTATGTCTTATCAGTTTTGTCTTGGTCCTTCAAGCTATTAAAATAGATTTCGGCAGAAGAAAATCCATGAACCTTGCCAATCAGATCCAAATGCACGGCATGTTCAGTTGGAGAAAATATGCACACACCATTCTTATTCATCCACTCAGATACCTGCAGTCATTAAGCACAGAACTTAATGGTTAAATACAAATAAACAATGAGTTGTATCAAGAAGCCCAAACACAGTGTCTTCACAATTCACATCACAATAAGTAAAGGCAAACCAAGCTTTCCAGTCTGACATACATCATCTTATTTTGAATCAGTTGCAAATCATGTTTGAACAATATATAGCAGTTGTGTGTATAAGTATAAGTATTTATGTAACTCTGAGTTCAGTATTTTGAGGCTTAATAATTACCATTTTACTGAAGTCCTCGGGCTCTACAAGTTATGCTGATTACATTGTTGCACCTCATTCTGGTTTATTCCAAGTTCCAACTGAATTAATTTTATTTATTTTTTAATAAAAAATCATGATTAATTAAAGCAAATTAAAACAAATGTATCATTGTAAAAAGTGCCATTACTAACAAGAAAACAATATCATATCAATTTATAGAACGTGAAACAAGATTATCCAAATCAATGACACAATCAACCAACAGCATTCCATGCATCATACTTTCTAGCACTAAAAGGCTTCATTTTTGGTTTCAGTTTCCAATTTTCCGTTTTTATAAAGCTTGATCCCCAAATTTAGAGCACCTAGAGATTTCAAAGGAAACTTTTTGGCAACCTGGAGAGCTTGGGTGAACCTACTGCGCTTGCGAAGGTCGCGAACAATGCGCTGAAGTTCTCCGACTCGGACCTTGTTCCCCTTGTAGATCCAATCGTCGAGCTCGGGTACCACGCTCGTGCTGGGATTTCCAAGTGGGCTTATTTTGGAGTAGAGGCTGGGTTTCTTGCTCCTGCTCGTGTAGTATGATCTGCTGCTGCTGCTTCTGCTTTGCATTACCATTCTCATTCTGCGAAGGAGCTTCCACTCCATCACCATGCCCATGTATGCTTAGGGTTTTTCTTTCTGGGTGAGGTGAACTGAATTCGCTAACAGAAACGATGATGATGAAGATGACTCTGCCACTGTGAGGAAAAGGAGAAGTCAGAGTCACAGATTATGGGGCTTTTGGTTTAAGAATGAGCTTGTCCCTTGGGCTTATTGGGCCAATAAGGATTTTAAATTTATCAAATGGGCTTCGTTGATTGTAGGCCGCCTATTAAGCCGCTTGTATTCACTTTCTTATTGAGGACTCAGGAGGAATGAGGAGTTGTAGGCAATCAGAAGGCCCTAGTGATATTTAAATTAGTTAAATAATAATGTTTTCGGCATTATCATCTCATCCAGTGTTCTCACGTCATTTAAAAGAGTTTAACTAGAAAATTTAGTTAAAATTAATTATTGGACTCATTTATCAACCAGTCAATAAACATGTTAACTCACCCTTCCCTCCATTCTCTCAATTTAATTATGGCTAAGTAGCATTTTCCTTGATTTCTCATCTAATTGTTCTTATAGTTCAAATCTTTAAATGATGCTCAACATGTAATTGATATAATAATATAAAAATACTAAACTAAATAATAGATCAAAAGTAAATTTATTCAAACTTTATAGTGAATGAAAGTTTTTATATCAGCAGCTCAAAAAAAAAAAAAAAGAAGAAGAAGAAAGTTTTTATTTCAGGGGGAAAAAAGAGTGTTATTATGTCTTATATAGAGTACTATTTTATTGCCAACAAAAATTGAAGACTATGGCGAAATATAAAGATAGGAAAATGATTGTTGTATATTATTTTTGCACATACCTATTTTATTAGGGAAAAAGAAAGAGCGAGAATGTGTTTTAGGAAATGATATGTTTGTCTTGTTTTATTATTTAAAAAAAATTGTGTAAGAATGATGTGTAAAATATAGTGTACAAATAACATCAATTATAAAAATAATATCATAAGAATAATGTAAATCACACACTATTTTTAATACATTATTTTTACATCACTTTTTTTTCAGATAATAAAACAAGATAAACATGCATTCCAACATTCTCTCTTTTTTCTCCCTAAACAATAGTAATGTAAAGAAAAGTGTGAAAAAATAGAATGTAACATTCATTTTTCATATCATAATAATTGCTCATACGATGACTAGCACAAGTTACAAGTGTAATGATATAGTGTAAGAAACGTAAGTGTCTTACACCAATTATATCTATTTGTAACATATAAGGTGGACCAGCTAGTGAATAGATCATTTGTGGACCATCTAAATATAACTATTAGATGTTATAAAAATTAAATCAATAGTAGATATTAAATAAGGGTAACCTACTGAGCAAAGGTGAATTATAACGGTGGAGGAATGAGTGAAGCAGTAGAAGAGGAAGGAGGGACATGGGGGAGAGAGAAACAAGCACAACAGTGAGAGGCATGAAGATAGAGATGTAACGGTGGAGAGAGAAATAGACATGAATTATAAAAAAAATTATAATAATAAAGATTAAAATGAAATTTTCAATAGATATAGGACTTCTTTTTAAAAAAACTAATGGACAAATACATAAATACTTTAAGGTTACGTTTTACATATATGATAATATAAGATAGTAAGATAAAGACCGATAAGATAAAGAATTTGATTAATTTTTATACAATCAATATTTGGTATTCAATAGTATAAGAATCTTGATAATATAATAATTATTTAATATATATATATATATATATATATATATATATATATATATATATATATATAAATAAACTGATAGTATAAAGAATTTAATTAGCTTTTATACAATCAAATATTTGGTATTCAATAGTATAAGAATCTTGATAATATAATAATTATTTAATATGACTATAATACTATTTAATATATATAAAGAGGAGGGATCCGTTTACACCAGTGTAAATTTTTTTTCTTTTACACTCATTTTCAACCGTTAATTTTACTTTCATCTAATGATTGAGATTATTTCATTAAAAGTAACCATTAGATGAAAGTAGATCTAACAAAAATGAAATGAAGAGAAAAAAATCAACTTACACCTACAGAATTGATCCTCCCTCATATATAAAAGCAGGACGTTGTCTTCTTCATCTCCTTCCCTTGTACCAAACCTCTTCCCCTTCTTCCATGGAAACCCAAAACATAGGAAAAAAAAATCTTGTTGGGTATCTGTTGAAGATGCACTGTTGTCTTCAAGCCATCGTCTTCCAGCCACACCGTTCACCCAGAAACTCGAATCAACGGCAACCCGCGTAGCACCATCGCGCCAATGTTGTAGAATCGTGCCCATAGCAACCAGAGTTGTCATCTTCCAGTCGCGTCGTCCACCTAGAAACTCATATCAACAGCGACCCACGCAACAACACCATGCCAACGTTGCAAACACTACAAGAAAAAATGAGATTTATGAAAGATAAATCTGTCGCAAATTAACAATTTGTGATGAATTCGCGATCGCGCTCGCCACAAATACAGTTGATGCAATATAGTTTGAGGTGGATTTTTCCATCGCAAATCTGCCGCAAAACTCTCTAGTAACATGCCAAAATCGTTGCCAGAATGGGTTAATTTGCAGTGAATTTTTCCGCCGCTAATTTGCGGTAGATTTTGAGGTTGATTTTGCACCGCAAAAATCTATGCAAATTTGCAGTTGATATTTTCGCCGCGCCACAATTTTTTTTGAATATAAAAAAATAAATTAAATTAAATATTCAAAATCTACAATATAACAAAATCCACTCAGACATCAATTTCAACATGTCAATGCATTTAACCAATCCATAAAACAAACATAACAAATCGCATACAACATAACTCATTGTTCAAATTCAATATAATAAAGTTTGTTCAAATACAAAGTTTAATCATTCTCATTATCATTGTCATCTTCACTATTCTGATTATCTTCTTCTGTTAGTTGTAGTTGTTGGTTTGGTTGAGTGCCAGCAGCTTGTACATATGATGTCAGCTCATTAATCATTTGGTTCTATTGAAGTTGGTATTGTTCAAATCGCATTTTCCACTCTGCCTCACGTTGTTGTTCACGTTGTTGGCTTTGCTGCTCCATTTGCTGTTGAATCTCCTGAACCCGATCCAACATCTCTTGCTGTAACTGCTCCTTAACCTGATTAATATAAGTTAAGCCAGAAATCTCATTTGAACATGAACTAGCCGTAGTCTTCTTTAAAAAGGAGCATCATTTTATTTCATTTATTACATTCCATAAATTCCCAACAATTGCCACAATTCCAAATATTTTCAATCATATTTGTTCATCAATTAATCTTTAAACTTATCTATTAGGATAACAATTGATTTACATGTATCATGAATACACTTTATTAAACACTCTTATTAAGGTCTCATCACACTAATAAAAGCATACAAGAAAGGATCCCACACTTAGAAAAGCTAGTTTTTCCCAAAACAACATTTTGGCTTTTTTCTCAATTTTAACCCTTGACCTTTTCTCAGTAAAATGAGCATAACTTGAGCTACGTATGTTGAAACGAGGTGAATTAGGTGTCCTTGAAAAGCTAAGAGAAAGAGCTACAACTTTTATGAAGAGCACAAAAATTAATTCTCATTATATCTTGCAACACAGACCGTGTTGTTTGACACAGTCACCCCAGTGTCACGGTACATAGGCTCGCGGTGCGCGGTGGTGGTGCCGGGGTGACAGTGCCGGAGCGGGATGGGGATCAGTGGAAGGGAGAAAGGGGAAGGGAGAAAGGGAAAAGGAGATAGGGAGAGAATTAGAGAAAGAATGTCATCCGAAAAATGAAAATGACGAAAGGAAGAAGATGAAGTAGATTTAATTTTGCGTTTTTTTTGCGGGGGAAAATTCGCCCAAATGTATTTTTTGAATTGCAGCATAATTTGCGGTGGATTTTTTCGCCACAAATTATTTTAATATTTTTTTAGAATTTTTTATTATACTTATCAAATTTTGCGACGAATTTTTTTGCTGCAAATTTAAATTTAGATTTGCGACAGATTTTGGGGCGGATTGTTTTAATATTTTTTGAGAATTTTTATTTTACTAATCTATTTTGCGGCATATTTTTTGTGGCAAATTTATTTTTTGAATTGCGGTAGAATTTGTAGCGGATTTTTTTGCTGCAAATTTGAATTTAAATTTGCGACAGAATTTGCGACGGACATTTTAACATTTTTTACGATTTTTTAATTCTAATGGTCATTTTGTGGCGGATTTTTCTGTCTAATTTTTTTTTTGAATTGCGGTAGAATTTGCTGTGAATTTTTTCACCACAAATTTTTTTATCCAAAAAAAAATTTACGATAGAAAAGTCGTCGGAGAAATTTAGTGGCAAAAAATCTGCCGCAATTTAATTCCCCGCAAAATCCATCACAAATTGAAACAGATTTTAATCCGTCGCAAAAAATATGTCTCAAATTCGTTGTTTTCTTGTAGTGAAATCTGTGCCCACAGCAATCAGAGTCGTCGTCTTCCAACTGCGCCATCCACCTAGAAACTCGGATCAACCACGACTAGTGCAGCACCACAGCACCAACATTGCAGATCCATGCCCACAACAATCGGAGTCGTTGTCTACTAGCCATCACCATCGTTCTCGTGCCAGACCCGAGGCCAACATTGTGCAACCGTCTTTGTCCCCGGCTCCACCGCACGACGAAGGCAAGTGGGGAGATAAAGACTGGGGAAGAAAACACGAACTTGAATAGGGAAGAAAGAGTGGGGGTTAGGGTAATTTGAGTGAGAGGGATGAAGTTGAGGGATAGGGTAGGAATAGATATCCTATCAGGTCTTATCCTAGGGTAGGAGAGAGGATATTATTATCATATTAAAATAGAATAAAAATAATTTACCTGATTTCATTATATTATTAGGTAAGTATACCAACCACTTGATAAAACTTGATGATATTAATTTATACTATCATGTTCTTCTTATACAACGCACCAAACACAGTTTAAACTTATTGTAACAGGTAAGTTTAATGGTTCACTAGTAATTTATTGACTAAATGATTCACTTTAAAAGCAACTGTATCAAATAAGGAAATCTATTTTTCCTCACTTCTCTACTTTCTCCATCTCAATTCCTAGCTAGCATAGTCTCCTAACTTTATTTTGGTGGTTGTCCAAAAATTGAGAGAGACACTCCAACAACTTCATTTCCAATGCTTGAAACTCTCCTATCAGCATTTGCAGTTCTATTCTCTCCTTCTTTAGTTTCTTGTTCTCTTCCATGAGTAGTTGATGACTGTTTACGGCACTTAATTCTGAAGAAGACTTGAGGTATGAAGGAAAGACGCTTGTCTCGCACTTTTTCCTGCTGATTTCAACAATGCCTGCAGCCTCTCTGAAAATTCTCATGCTTGAATTCCCATTTTTAGATGATATTTTCTTAAATCCCTGTTTTGTAAGAGTGAAGCATGAGAGAGGACGAAACACCAACTGAAACCAAGAAAAAAGATCAAACCTTATCTCTCACCAAAAGATTGAGAAATTTAGTACCTAAGGTGGTAACCATTCAAGGAAAGCTGTTGAAGTAGTAAATATATCACTTTTTTTGGGTAATATATATAAAGAGTATATTATTTTGTTTGAAACGTAACTATCACACATTCAGACATAAAATACTATTATTTAATGTTATACCAAATGGATGCTATATATTAGTTAGTATTTTAAATAAAAGATATAGAGACAGAAAGTGAAATTATATTTTTGAGAATTTTTTAAATAATACTATATAAATAGAAGAAAAAAATAGACCAAATTTTGACATAATTTAGCTAAATTTAAAAATAGTTGTTGATTAGAATAAAATAATAAAAATTACTGCTCATCCATCTAAGAATCAACATAATAAAAGTTCTCATTATTTAGCATTTTTTTAATTGTTTTTCACCATATATATGGCATGTGATCGTTCAAATAAATATTATCATGATTTCAATAAATTTTATTGAGCTACCATTAAACAAGACCCCATGCAGAGGCGGAAGGAGAAGGGGACATGTATGAGTCACGATCTCTCCCAATTTGTAATATTTCTTTTACATATATATGATTTTATTTTTGTGGTCCCTGTAAAAAATATCTCAATTTTATATATTATAAAATAAATAATAAGTGCAAAAGACAAAAAGTCATACAAGTAAAAATAAAATAATATTAAAAATAAAAAATGTTAAAAGTTATTGAAACAGACGTTGAGAGATTTCAAAATTTCTTAACTTTTGTAACAATAATAAAATAACATTAAAAACAAAAAAAGTAAAGCAAAAAAAGCATAAAAAGTCACGGACGAAGAGATTTCTTCAAGAAATTTTTCAACTTTCTCATTTTCACATTTTAATCTTTTTCATCTCCTCTTGTTATCACTTTCTTCCCCATTTTATCACTTTCACTTCCTTCTTTGGTTTTTTTCATTTTAACAGCAGAACACATACAAAACCAAAAAAGATGACACACACAACACAGTTATACAAGAATTAATCCTAAGCTCCCTTAGGATTAAAATCCTAGCTCCGCCCCTGACCCCATGCATGGTATGACTCATTTGACTTTGGGTTAAAATATATCATTTGACTACATCTGCAATTTGTGTTACTAATTTGTCTAATTACATGCATGTGATTTGATTTATTTAATCATGATTGTCTTTTTTTAACAGATCAATTCCTTTAGCGTTTGAAAGCATGTTTGAATTTGAAATACCGATCGAGTATCGCAACTTCTTGCTTTCATCTCTTTAAATAAAATAGTGAAAGAAAAACTTGAAATTTCACTGTAATTAGTTTCCGAATTCTGATCAATCAATATCATCACATGATTAACTTTTAACCACCTCTGGCCAGCCATCATTGAAAAAAAAAACAAAAAAAAACTTACAAAAAAAAACCTACAATAACAAGTAAATTATAGGGTACATGGTACACCTAAACTCAATAGGGTGCATCATAGCACCCGCCTTACATATATACCCTAACCCCTAGCTTTGTTGCTTTTTGCTAAGTTAAAATCTTTATTCTTTTATTTAGAAATATATGTTTCCATAAATTATTAATATCAATATCTTTATATGAAGTCATTTAAATGATAAATAAATTTAAACAAAATCAGTAGTTTAAATCTGCGGAAAGTACTTTTGAGGAAGAGTAACTCGAATACCAAATGAGAATTAGTCTCATATTATTTTATTAAGTTTAATAAGGAAATATTTTATTTACTATTCTCTATATAGAGATTTGAATGGCATAAGTCATTCGAGTTGCTGTGGTGTAGTGGTTATCACGTCAGTCTTACACACTGAAGGTCCCCAGTTCGATCCTGGGCAGCAACACAGCGGTTTTTAAAAGAAAGAAACAGGAACTTTTGTAAATACAAAGACGCACGTGGCACGTCAATGAATTACTCATTATGATTTTGCCTTAGATTGATATTTCGAAAAACCATGAAAAACAAAAATAATAATGGCAAATATATTTGTCGCTCCTTAACTTTAGTTCATATTTCATTTTCTTCTCATATTTATATTTTGTTTCATTTTTGTCGTAAATCTTTTCAAAACTATTCAAATTCGTCCTAAGTGATAACACTATTATTAATGTTACACCATATTTGAGGTTTGGAATTGAGTTTGGAATTGGTATTTAGAATTGAAATTGAGCCGACTAATTTTAATTTGTATGTTTAGAAGCTTTTTTGAAATTAAAATTATAATTTCATATTACAATTCTATAGAATTTTAAAATAACTAATTCAGTTCATTCTCAATTCTTAACTCATATCTTAAAAGTTATCAATTCTACATTTCAGAATTAAAATCGTGTTTGAAAAACGAAAAGACATGCGATGCCTATCCTACTCCACTCCATCTTCTTCCAAGACCAGCATCTACGAACAACCAGTAGCTTTGATGAGGTACCCACTGTCTCTATCATCTTTGTTTTTAAGTCATATATATGTGTTAATTGACTTTGGGGTAAAACTAAAAGTAGGAAAAGAATGAACTGAAAAAGAAGGATGGGTGATTTTTTTTGGGTTGATCTGCTTTGATAAGAGAGAGAGAGAGAGAGGGTCACACGTCTTTTATCATGGATATCTTGACTTTGGAACTTCAAATAATATTTAATTTCTTGAAAAGGCTATAGGGCCAACCACAAAGTAATACAAGGGCGTGTGGTGAATTGCTCTAATACTGAGACAAATATTCTAAAGTCTTTGAAAGTATTGAAAGGATCCTAGTAGGGCTCTAATTATTGCTTTGGATTCACAATAGTTTGAGACTTGATCTGATTTTTCACACTGTTCAGCTGATAGATTCTTAGCTATTCCTCAGCCTATGATATATAAATCTTGAATTTACCACAGAACTGTAGGATATTAATATTATAATAGCTTAGGTGATTATATGTATAAGAAAAAAAACAGTAAAAATACTCCAATTCAGTTCTATTTTTCTTATTTTTCACATACTTATTTTTCAATTTCTTGTTCTTTTTTTTTATTTGTCTTTACCTATTATAATTCATTTTCTTAGTCATATTATAATTCAGTTGCTTTATGACTGAATTTTTAGATGTCAGGAAGAATATTAAAAACTAATTCATCAACTAATGAAGATATGAGACAAGTAAAAAAAAAAGAAAATTAATTTTAGAGGGACTTGCTATTATTGTGGCCGCAATAGCTTCATGGTATAATGAAGGATTCATACCTAGAGAGTTAAGAGTGGAGAATAACAATGACTTGGAAAAAAGAATGCTTTTGTAAATATATCTAATTTTGTCTTATTAAGTTATTTTATGCATTGCTTTTAAATTCTATCTGTCTTGGTTTTATTTACTAGTTGATGGAGAAAGGTAAATTTTGAAAAAATAAGGATAAGGCCAAGTCATATCTAAAATGGACAAAGAATATGGACCGTGTTCTTACAAGTATTCTAGTTGAACAACATAACTTGAGAAATCAGGTATCTAATGGATGGAAATCAGTTGCATATATTGCAGCTATAAATGGCATAAGGGAAAAATGCAACGTTGTAATCACCAAGGACAACATTATGTCTCGCCTTAAAACTTGGGATAAACATTGTGTTATCATTATTAACATGCTTGGCACTAGCGGCTTTGGTTGGGATCGGGATCGCAATATGATGAATGTTCACAGCGATCAAGTTTGGGAAGATTATGTCAATGTATTAAACTTGAGCTTGGTTTCTTTACTTTTATTTTTTTATATTAATATTTATAAATACATAGTATTACTTGGTATATTGATTTTCAGTCTCATCTAGAAGCAAGTAGTTATAGATGCAAACAGATTGAAAATTGAGAAGATTTAGCTACTATTTGTGGACAAGATCGTGCTACAGGAGATGGTACTAAGACTGGTGCTAAAGTCATGAAAGAGATTGAACAAGAAAAGAATACAAACAATGTCTATTCAAATATTATTAAAGAGACAATTTATGATACACTTAAATCTACACTAACTTCAGCTAAGCAACCAACTTCTTTTATATTGAATCCAAATCTTCAAAGAAAGAGAAATCGCTCTGGTGACACACTTGCAATTGTTGTTACTCATATGGTTAACACTATCAGTAGAGTCTATCCACACAATCCTATTAACGCAAGCACTGAAGAAATATTCGCTAAACTTTCTAAAATTTCAAATTTAGAAGAACCAGAATTGCTCCGAACTTATAATATTCTTACTGGTGATGCAAGAAAGTATGAGTTATTTAAGGCTCTTTCTGCTACACATAGAAAATCATGGATCTTGATGCAAAACAAGAATTAATAAAATTGACAATATATCTGGTCTTAGAATTTTTATTGTCTATTTTTGAAGAAGACATTTAATTTTGGATTTATTTTCAAGTTAAGTTTTGAAGTGGATGTTGTTTACGTTTGAAGTTTCATGTGTGATATGAACAATGTGTCTTCACTTTATGGGACAAGTTTATTTATTTTGCAATGAAACTTTTTAGTTATTATTTGTTGATGAAGTTAAAATTAAATTTGAGAAAAAATAGAAAATATAATAAATATTCATATATTTAATGTTAAATAAAATTTTAATGTGAATGTTTTTAATTACAATTTTATATATATATATATATATTGAATTTTTGGATCATACATCCAAACCATAGAATTAGACTTGAATTTAAAATTTCAATTTTGTGTCTTAATTCTTTGTACAACCAAAACATGGAATTTAATATTCTAAACCCATTCCAATTTTGGAAGAATTGGAATTGAAATTAAAAATATATATACTGAATTTTTGGATCATACATCCAAACCATAGAATTAGACTTGAATTTAAAATTTCAATTTTGTGTCTTAATTCTTTGTACAACCAAAACATGAAATTTAAGATTCTAAACTAATTTCAATTCTAACAAATTTGGAAATGAAATTAAAATTTTGAACAACAATTTCAATTATGTTATCCAAATGAATCATTAACAAAATTTGCTGATATGATATTCTATAATGAAGGCCAAAAGGGATGTATACACATATGCGTACGTAGAAGTATAGAGTTTACTCATATGTTTAAATAAGACTATTGAAACTTGAATTAATTCAATCTAGCTTGGCCATGGCGTGGCCCAATAATATCTTAAATACCATGTTAAGGAATGAATATATGAACTCAAGAGTTTAACTCTAATAGTCTTATTTATATGATTATATCCACTCTTATTTATATGAATATGTGATTATATCTTAATCCAATCTAGTTTTCTATGATTATATCTTGTTTTGTTCGTGCTATTTTTTGCTCTAGTTTGCAATAACTCATGACAACAAGTATGCTAACACAGTTGGGAAAAAAAAATTATGGAGCAGTATTCTGTAGTTTTTTTTTACCAAGATATCTCAATAAATTGAAATTAATTTATATATTATTGAGACTAAGAGACATTTTCAATAATTATATTTTTTAATATTTAAACTTTGATTTTCTTCTTAAGAGTTCGGCTCTCTTACACCGCACCAAGAAAGTTTTCTCTGTGTTAGCATATATGGGCCTATGCCTTTTTTCAATGGCAACTTCGATTGCTTTTTTCCATTCTTCTTATTTGGGGTTTCTTATTACTCAAATCTATCCTATTTAAGAAAGATCTGTATACTGTTGTTAGTATTTTTTTTTTTGTAATTCGAGTGTTAAAATAATTTTATGTGGACTATCATAAATAATATTACAATTTTATAAAACTCAGATTAATTGGATATTAAGATTATTAGAGCATGTTGTTTAGCTCAAATTGTGATCAATATTATTATTAAGCTTGTTGTTGTTTAGCACTGCTTATAAGTGGATTTTGTTGATAGGTATTGTAAATGAACTTACCATGATGGACAGGTTTAGCCCATCTTGTTGTTTTATATATACAAGGAGATGCTCATATTCCTACCACCTTAGTGCGACAGTTGCCCCATTTAAACTGACGCGTAAGCAAACTACTGTGGAATAAGAATAACTTCTCTCCCTCATCAAGATTGTTTTCAAGGATTCAAATATGGCATACTCATTGTTATCTTTTCCTGGTAATCTTATAACATAATATGTATAATTGTATATGTCATATTTGGGTTTAATTGATATGGGATTTCAGCAATTGGCATCAGAGCGGTTTTAATCCTAATTATGACTATCAATTTTCTATTTTACTTAAAAAATCATGATTAATATAAAATTGATGAAACCTGAAATCCTAACATATATGATGTTCAATTCAAAAAAAAATGTTGATTTTGAAAATTAAGTTAGGGGTTTTGTAGATCGGGTTATCCTAAGTCTAAAAATATGCATGTCATATTATAATGTTATGAATCGATTGCGAATTATACTCAAACATGTGGAATCCTAAAACATTCAAGTTTTATAATTCAAAATTTTAGTTGATCTATTCTACAAATTTTTATAGGATTATTGTAAATCAAGGTTTGGTGAATCTATAGATACAAGAATCGTGTCAAATGGTTGAGAAATAGTGAGATCTTGTAATAGAAACACCGCGAAAACCTTAACAGATTGGCTTCGAACAACCAATAAATTTTGTGAATCAATTCTAAAAATTGACTAAGGGTTTTATATATCTCAATTTTCTAAGTTTAATGGCACTTGAAACATTGATTTTCGTTGAGAAACGATGGAGATATCGCTAAAATATCACGTTTGAACCCATATATTCGTCCTTAAACTTTCAATCAAAAGCCTAGAAAATTCGTGCGAAATTTTCAAAGAAATTCTTAGGTGTTTTTGTAGATCATTGAATTCTAAATCTAATGGCGCGAGAATCATGTACAACATATTAGAAATGAGAGAAAGATCACAAAAGACCCATCACACCATGAATTTGGTCGAAACTGGGTCAAACAACCTGAATTCCAATCGAATAGGTAAGGAAGAAAGTGGTTTGCTACCCATGCTCATGCCCACTCGCGGTTCTGAATAGTGTAGGAGAGTGTGAATTATAGAACATTGATTTTTTAATTCCCTTTTTTGCATTATTCTCTACGTACCCTTCTTGTAATTTTGGAGAATTTTATTTATTTTTTAGGCATTTGGAGTTATTTATTTTAAATTTTGGTGAATTTATAATGACTAAATTCATGTGATACTCCTACTTTTGGACTTAAATTTTTTTTTTTGAATGATTGTAATGTTATTGGACATCATGTATATTGCACACTCTTGGACTTTGTGTTATTTGATTATTAAAATAATTTTGATGATATGTTGTATATATAATATTAAGGGTGTAAGTAAGTGGTTTTATTCAATTTTTGGGAGAAAATAAATTCGAACTAATCAAAATTAATTACTTTGGTTTGGTTCGATTTTCTTATTTTTTAATAGTCAAATCCGAACTAAACATCTACGGATTAGTTTGGTTCAGGTGATCGGGTTGACCATTATTTTTTTATCACAAAAATTAACTAAACAATTATACATACAATACAAAAAAGTGCACATAATGTATCCAAAATTTCAAATAATATTAGAACATAGCCTAACATTTGCTTCAATAATATAGTCAAACCTTCCTTGGATTTGGACTCAAATACAGTCATTGCAACAAGGAACCAGATCCCATTTTTTGCAAATGGGAATGAGCCAGTTGATCCATATGGATAAATTTGTGTATCATCAAAAGTCATGAGAAATCAAAGTACATGCATTTAAAACAAGGAAAGTTGAGTATAAAAGATTAAAACTTTGAGCAATGAACTCACTGTGTGCAAATGTGGTCCTGTGAAAATAACCCCACCAAGCACTAATGCAGCTTGGATATAACCTTGGTAACCTATGAAAATAGCCATAAGGCATGAAATAAAAAGGTAACCAGATGCTTCAATTTGATACATCATAACAAATGCTTCAATAAATCAGAAACAATTTATAATTTATTTTATATAAAGCATATGCTATCCCTTTTTTAAAACAAACATCAATAGCTCCAAAAGTACTACTATGTTTCTTGTCCTTGTGTTAGAGCTTGTGTTGGAACCTTTCCTAGTTGCATGTCACTAGTTGGCATTGGAGTGGTAGTACTCCCAACTTGAGTTCCACTGCCACCAGTGTTTGGAGTCCCACTAGTTCCAAAGGGATCACTTGCCATTTGTTAGTATCAAGCAATTTACAAAGAAGACAAAATTATAACTATTAGTTAAATATATTCCTTAATATTAATAAGCACTTGTTTATGTACGCCATGTGTGGGTGGAAATTAGAAAGTGATCAAAATTGGAAAGGACAAGCAATCAAACAATATGAAAAGAAAAGAATCAACTTGAGATGATGTCATTGGTTATATGTGCTAATGTGCATGATTAAAGTATTATTACTGTAGAACACTTTATAAACAATAAACAAAGATAATGTAAGCTCAAGTCATACATAATTATCACTACCATCTTTGAATTGAAAGAAAAACTATGGATAACCCCAACAACAATCCCCTAATTCATCATGTCAACAAAAATCACCTCTACAGTATCTCAACCTTTTTCAATCCCTCTCTATCTTCTACACATCTATCTCAAAGGAGAGAAGCAAAAAGAGCAAAACCACTTTATGGTTTACAGACTATAATCCAAACATATACTTTAAATTTCTAATTGCCTTGCTTAAGGTTAAAGCATCTAAAAAGAAGTAAAGCAAGCAGCTCCATTTCCAACATTTCAACCAAATAAAAACTAATTAAGGCCATGAAAACAAAAATCTTTTTCCTATTGTTATAGCCAAGATAAACTATAATAATGGTACTAAAGGATTTATTATCGGATTTTGAGCTCAGATTTTCTCATATAAAATACACATCTTTGATAAAGGAACCGAATTTCACAGCCTCATGCATTGCACAATTAGCAGTTTTAGTACCATAAAAATTGATTTCAGCATTTGAAATTCACTAGAAAAAAAACAACAAATAAAGAGCGTACCGCTGTCAGCGTTGGACCAAGGGAAAAATCCGAAAGAATCGCCACTGAAAGAGCAGCGGCAGTAGTGTGAGCAGGGGTAAGGGTAGGAGCAACCGGGGAGTAGTAGGAAGCGTGACAGAAGAAAAATCTTTGACCAACCTAGATCTTTGAAGAAACAGAGCAGAGCAGAACAGCGGCGGAAGCGCGAGCAGGGGTAGGAGCAACCAGGGAGAGTAGGAAGTGGACCACCAGAGCAGAAAGCTAGCGGCGGTAGACGGCAAGGGTAGGAGCAAGTGGCGGTGGGGTGGGTAGGGGTGCATACTAGCACTAAGTAGGTAGGAACCGAAGAAAGAAAGAAAGTTTTGATTTTTATCAAAACTTTCTAAAGACTTAAAGTTGTAGGCAGACAACATAGTAATTAAGCCGGGTGGTTTGGGTGGCTCTCGGGTTTGAAATTTTCATCCCGAGAACTGAACCAATTAAGCTTCAATTAGTTTGGAGTTTGTTCAAACCAATTAACATACCCAAACCAAACCAAACTAATTAAATTAGTTTGGTTCGGATTGATCGGATTGATAAATTATCGGAACCAATTTACACCCCTATATAATATTGCATAATGTTAAAATAATTATAGTATACTCTCTGAGTTTTGACATAGAATTTTTCCAACGTGATTGTGACACTATTGGGAGTGTTGTACAATCTGTACTCTCAGACTTTATATTATTTGGTCACTAAAATAATTTTTCAGTGCTATTTTGTGCATAAAATGCTATGTAAAATATTGTATATTGATATTTTTTGTTATTCTTTATACAATTTTTTTCTAAGAGTTATTATTAAAATGTTATGGTTCATAATTGTGAGCTCGCATTTGCGAGACCAATTGTGACAATGTGCTATTTTGTTGATAAAATATTATTATTTTGTGACATTGAAGATTATGTTGATAATGCGCTTACCTTATCAATTTACCTTTATTAATGTAATTCCTAATGATTCATTAAGAACATTGAGGTTATGTCTATAGAGTTTTCAGTATTCTCTCGGTACTAGCTTTAGGGACATTATTTTAATATCTATGGGAATCTGCTCATGTGTTATAATTTGGGATCATTAAGCAGAATTATAATTGCATGAGATAGTTCTATTGTGGTTATCGCTCATCTTGTATATTGATATGCTCGACAAGAAAATCTCCCTTTAAATATTGATTATCCAGCTTTGCTTATGAAAATGAATGTTTTGAGAAACGATGTGGAACCAATTATGAGGACTGAGTTAAATCAATGAATTTATTTTTGATTGTCTATGTTGTTAATGTTGCTCTCATTGTGGATGAGCCACAAAATCCACAAATATGTCTTCTACTGCAGTTAGGGTGAACTATGAAAGGTGAACTTATTCTAATAAAGTTCGTCTCATAATCATAAAGTATAGCATCAACAAAGCCATTAAGGAGAGTATCCGTGAAATGTATAATGCTAACAAATTTTTTCAAGGCAGTTGACAAATCCAGAAGGGCCTATGACCTCTCTGTATTGACTAAGACTAAGCATGATGATATGAATGGTGATCATAAACGCATCATCAAATTTGTAGATTGGCTCAGATGAGCTAATTGTATAGAGTTTAATAATCAAATTGAAGATAAAGAAGTTGAATCCCTGCCTCTAATGTGTTTTGAATCCAATCTTATTAATGTCCCTTCTAATACATGTTTGATAAATATTGGTGCAACTACTCATGTTACATTCTCATTATTGGAGTTCAAAAATAGGCAAAGGCCAAGTGAAAGAGAGTTAATGATCACAATAGAAAACAAAGTCAGTGTCAAAGTAGAGTATATAATTGTTGTTTGCTTGAGGTTGTGCATTGGACATTATTTAAGTTTAAAGACACCATTTTTATGCCTTCTATAAGAAGGAACTTTATTTCGGTCTCTACTTTAAACAGTTGCACTATCTTTTCTATTTAGGGATAAGAGAGTCTCTCTATCTTATGATTTTGTTCTTATTATTAGTTCTGGAGTTTCATCTAATGACCTTTAGACACTATCTTTTCTAATTGTTGACCCTTTTTTTTGTTAATCAACGACATTCAGATGTTAGCGATGTTATTGGGAATAAGCGTGATAGTTTTTCGTCTATGTTATGGCACAAACATGTAGGCCATATCTTCAGGGAAATAATGGAAAAGTTGATCAAGGAAATATTCTTTATGATATGGATTTTTATAAATCTTTTATACTTGCGTTGATTGCATAAAAGGGAAGCTAACTGTTGAAGTCAGGAAGAGTGGGTTAATAGGTGTGAATGAATGCTATAATTGATTCGTACAAACTTTTGTGGGCCTATTCCTCTTATTGTCATTGACATTTTTTTTAAATTCTTAATCACCCTTATTGACGTTTTCTCTAGGCATGAATGGATCCACTTATTGTGTGAGAGATCTAATTCTTTAGTTTTTTTTTAAGGCATTGATTATAACCAATATGGCTATTTATTTTGAAAAAGGACTTAGAACATGGCAAAACTCAAAAACCATGTGTTGTTGATTTTAGAGAGGAGTATGTTGCTGTCGTTCCCATTCATGTTGCTTTCTTTTGGGGGTATAGACATCTCCTTTGATTCATGATGATCCTGTTGATAATGTTGATATCCCTTGACAGGTCAAAAATCATGTATAGAATTCATATGTTGTTATGGCTCCACCTTGAAGATCTGAGCAGGTTTTTATATCCACTGAATCTACTAGATTATGAGATTATATTATGTACCTGCAAGAGCATGAGTTTAACTTAGTTAAGGATTGTAATCCTATTTCTTTTCAAAAGGCCATGGCTAGTCCTAATAGTTCACAATGGTTGATGGTTATGGAAGATGAGTTGACTTCCATGAGATAGAATGATGTTTAGGAATTAGTGGAGTTACCTGCTGGTTGTAAAACTATTAGTTATAAATGGGTTTTCAAGACCAAACGTGATGTCAGGGGCGAAATTGAGAGGTATAAGGCCAGATTTGTTGCTAAGGAATATAACCAGAAGGAAGGCATTGATTATAAAAAGACTTTTTCTCTAGTCTCCACCAAAGACTCTTCTTGTGTTGTGATAGTCTTGGTTGCTTATTTTGATTTGGAGTTACATCAGATGTATATCAATGTATTGAGGAATAGTGAGAGCAAATAATTCTTTATCCTTGTGTTGTATATTGATGATATACTGTTAGCAAGTAATGGTGCTGGTTTTCTATATAAGATTAAGCAGATGTTGACAGCATACTTTGACATAAAAGATCTTGATGATGTCTCTTTCATTGTAGATATTGAGATTCATCGTGACAAGTTTTGTGGTATTGTTATCTTATTTCAGAAAGGTTACACTGAAAGAATTCTAAATAGATTCAACATGAAATCTTGTAATTTTTTGTAATGCACCCATTCAAAATGGTGATAAACTCTTTAATGCCCAGTGTCTATGAAATGATAAATAAGTTGCTAAAATGAAGAAGGTCTTATATGCTTCCGCTGTTGGCAACCTCATGTATACTCAAGTTTGTACACATCCTAATATTGATTTTGTTGTTAGTGTACTCAGGAGATACTTGAGCAAACCTGGTGTGGTTAATTGGTAAGTTACAAAATGAGTCATGAGGTATCTAAATGGTACCAAAGATCATATGTCAACTTATATAAGGTCAAATCACCTTAAAGTGATTGACTATTCTAATTTTGATTATGGTGGTTGTCCATATGACTACAAGTCCACATCAGGGTATATATCTTTATGTTAGGAATAGGAGTTGTTTCTTGAAAAGAGTCAAGCAGACTTACAACTACTTCCACTATATAGGTAGGGTATGTAGTTTGCTATGAGGTCATGCTTCAAACAATATGGTTGAAGAATTTGATTTTGAATTTTGTGTTGTTGAGAGTATTTTTAGACCTCTTATTATATATTGTGATAACTCTGTTGTAGTATGCTTCTCTTAAATCAATAAGAACTTTAAGTACTTGAAGCTTTTGACACAAAGTATATATTTGTTAGAGAGAAGATTATGGAGTTTCAGACTCATGTCGAGCATATTTTTATAGAACTATGATTACAGATCCCTTAATCAAAGGTTTAACTGTCAAAGTTTTGTTGATCATGTGACCTGTATGGGTATAGTGAGATTTTTAATGTTTTGGGTTAGTGTGAGTTTGTTTTGTAATTTTATAATGACCTCATTTTATTATTATATTTCAAGACTTTAAACAATTATATTTTTATTATTATCATTGTCAAATAATATTATTATTATTATCTGCACAACATTATTTATTCATATTAGGATATATTGTAGAGACATTTTAGATATAGTCTTATTTCGTTGTTGTGTTAAAATATTTTGTTAAATCTTAGAAAGCATTTTGAGCATATGCTTGAGCCATTTTGTTGGAATTTGTACTTTGATCATATATTGACATGTAATTTTATTGTGTTTTCTCATTTACCCATTCACCACATTTTGTAGCGTCACCGATATATAAGTATCATGCATGTATGATATAAATGTTCTTTTGAGCATAATTTTTTGCATTATTGAGGTGCTTGTAGTCTCATTTGGACCAGTGGTTGAGAGTGCTAGTTCGATTTTGACATCTTATTAGGGCCACATGTTATTTGATTAATTTGGAGAATTGTTTTCTACTTAAATAGAGTGATATAACTTATGTCGTCCAAGTATGAAAATGTTATAATAATTTTATATGGACTAACATAAATCATATTACAATTTTATAAAACTCATATTAATTAGATATCAAGATTATTAAAGCATGTTATTTAATCCAAATTGTGATTAATATTGTTATTGGACTTGTTGTTACTTAGCACTACTTATAAGTGATATTTATTTATGGGTCCTGTATGTGAGCTTACAATGATAGGTATGTTTAGTCTTTCTTATTGTTTTATATATGTAGGGAGAGATCTTTATTCCTACCATCTTAGTGCAACAATTGCCCTATTAAAACTTATGCGTGAGTAAACTACAGTGGAATAGAAATAATTTCTCTCCCTAATCAAAATCGTTTTCAAAGATTCAAACATGGCAAACTCATTATCATTTTTTTAGGTAATCCTATAATTTAATACATATAATTATATATGTCATATTTGAGGTTAATTAATCTGGAATTTTACCAATATCTCTTGGTTCTTTTTTCAAAATGTAGTTTGAGGTTTTGTCTCTACAATATAAATGAATCTTTTCCATTATTAATCAACATAGCCCATTAGATAAGATCTACTTTTAAAGTGACAGTGGAAAGAAGTAAATCGAGAAAAAAAATATTTTTTAATATAAATTTGTCTTTAAAATAAATAAATAAAAGTGTATTTATCATTGATTTATTATCATTTTAAAAAATAAAAAGATATTAATTATTTTAAAAACTTTATCATTGTCTCTTAGTATTTTTCTTTAAAAAAATGAGATAGAACATTAATAAATAATTCTTTACTTATATTTTCAACTAATGTGTAACTTAATATATATTTTTCTAAAATTAAAAATATTTAATAACTTTTTTAATCAATAGGTGAAATTCTTAAATGATAAATATTATAAAATGGATGAAATAATCAATAACAATAGTAACTTTTTCGGACACTTTTACTCTAATTTTGAGGAGAATAATTTCTTTCAAATTATTCTTTCATATATCATTATTGTTATTCTTATCTCTTTGGAGGCTCCTTCTATCATGCACCCTTAGTTTAAGGGTGCATGATGCACGTCATATCTTAACCATTAATTTACCTATAAAAGAAGGTCAATGGCTTATATGAAGCATTGAAAACCTGTTTGGCAGGCTGTAGAAAATTGCAAAGTGGTCCTTAGCCAAGGTAAACGACCACCGTTGCTTGATCGATTGGAAGATCCTCTGAATTAACTTTCGAGTAAATAAATATCTATTAATTATTGATAGATAAATTTATTCATTTATATGATTGATAGATGTTTACTTATTCTAAAGTTATTTGTTCTAAAGTTATTTTAGAGAATTTAAATCTCGCTCCATCCCCCATGGCCGACCCCCGATAGCCAAGCTTCACCACCGTTAGTCATCACCTGCCACAAAGACGAACCTCTGAGCCTAAGATCTCACCACCCAGCCGCTGCCCGAGAAGCCAGAACCATGTCGAACTGTCGCTTGTGAACACCACCATAATGACCCAACGCCATGGCTCCTCCGGGAGTCACCCAAACACCACCACAAGCAGATCCATAAGCCATGCCCCAAGACCAGAACAGCTGTTGCTTTGCCACAATCCCTATGAGCTTTTGTAATCCACCATCTCCGTCTAATCCAGCAATGCAAGACCTATCGGACCCAAGATCGCCGCCGTGCCCCAACCACCAGAACGCCCAACCTTGAGCTCCCATCAAACCTATACTAAAACATATCAGAGTCGCCATTGCTGGCCTCACCTCCGTCGCCAAGTCCCTGCTTTTGGACCACCAGTAATGAATTTTCTTTTCCAAGCACTGGTGATTCGATTGGATATGCTTCGCAAAATAAAAAGACAACCAAACAATTTAATTGTCAGCCAATAATAGCATGTGCATTATGCTAGAAATTTCCAAATTGAGCACCCCTCAGTTTAAAAGATATGAAAGAAAGAAAAAATAAAATAAAGGAAACTGCATTTACAAGAAGAGAAAGTATCAACATGGATCTGGATTCTCTCCAGCAACAGCACCTCTAACAGCATCTGGACCATTTATTTTTCATCTAACAGTCAGTATTAAAAAATAATAATTTCATATTAAAAAATATTTTTAATATTAAAAAATAAAAATAAAAATACTGACCGTTAATAAAAATAAATAACCCAGATGATGCTGCTGGAAAGAATCTAGATTCGTATCAACATACAGTAATCCGAAGTTCGAACAGCTCTTCTATTAATAATGAGGGTATATTGCACATCAAAAATAATAATAATAAAGGTTTTACCAAAGGGTGACACTTGTTAAGGTTTCATAAGAAGTTTTTTATGAATTTTTTTTTAATGTATTAAGAATTAAAAAAATTATATTTTTTATGTAAATTTTTTTATTTTGGATTCTTTATCAAAGAATACTTGTTAAAAAAACTTTAATAATAATAATAAAGGTATACAGGGACTTATAACAATTAACAAAAGAAAAAGTTTCCCTACATATATAAAATTATTCGAATTCTCTAGTTTTACCAGTCAGGCAAAACTAATGCAAGACGATTAAATGAATGGCGCACATCAAAGAGGTATTAAACTTACATCATTCAACGCCTCTGCAGCAGCATCAACATCTTCATCAGCAAAAACATTCAACTGTTCTAGGACCTGAAATTTTAAAATGAAAGAGAAATTTAACATCTATTAATCAAACAATTTTACAAATATATAAGCAACAATTTGTCATATAAAATCAAGAAACACATTAAATTATTCATCCATATTTGATGGCAGCATTTAGCAACTAGTCACTTAAATTTCAAAAGATGAAGTAACTTATTACTTCTCAAGAGAACAGAAAAGCATCATATCAACAATAACAGGCAATAGTTGAACCTTACCTACTTCCTAGTGCAAATTTAATTAGCTCGAGACCGATAATACCACAACGTTAAGAACAAAAATTGTTTACTTTCTTTGCATCATTTGTGTTCAACGTAGGCACATGGTAAGTGACAGAGAAAGTATCACAAAATCCAATTGAGTCCAAGAAACCCAGTTCACTTGTTGTACCAATAACCTTGAGTTTTTTCCCGACAATATGGTTTGAAATAACATTAGTAACAACAAGAGTATAAGACGAGCAAAATCAACATTTTATTAAAACTTACTAGCATTTCAACTTTCATTTTCATTTGGTAAAATTGACCATGTGGAGATTATGTCTCAAAAGGTAAAAAGAACTAATATTGCCTGCATCTTAGCATTAAAAGATACAAACATTAAAATATATCTAAACACCCAAGCTGTTCAAGATGGCAAACCTAGCTCTCAGTTGTATAACACTAAAAACAACTTGAATTCAATATTGCTCAGGGAGGCAGGAGAGCAAATTGATTATGAGCAGATCAGCCATTTTTATCTTACACGAAACATTCTGATCAACATTGTCATTCAACACTTTGGGAATCAGTTGATACTTTTTTGGTTAGCTGACCAACATAGACATTATGGCAGTAGATTCACTGCCACCTCCCCTTTCACAAAGAGAGACACGAGGTTTCCAACAACAAAATCAGGTATCATTATCAAAGCAAGTTGAAACCATTGAATCCAAATTTATTTGTGCCAATCTTGCTTTAAAACATTTGACAGATATGATTCAGAAAGGAATTGAAAGAACAAGGACAAACAGAAACCTTTGGAGGAAGCCAGTTTGATCAGGACCAGTAGTGTCTGAGAAATCAAGTTTGAAAACTGGGGACAAATGGCTACATACTCCAACAATCTGCTTCAATGTATAAAGAAACAAAGGATGTTATACATTAAGGTGGAATTGCAGTTAAGAATGAGAAAAAAACTCACAAATCTTACCTCTCAATGTCATCAAGAATAATGACACTCAATGGTGACTTGCGTGCATCCTAAAAAATCTGTTAGAAATTATTAGAAGCCTTAGGATTTACATGATACAGCAAACCAGCTAGGGAAATACCAAATTAAGGCCACTATATCTTTGTAATTGCTAATGTAGATAATTAAAAAATGTATTGAAAGTTTAAAGCATATATTTAGCTCAGACATGTAGTAAAGCCTCACTTGTTAGCTCATCAACCGTGTCTGCAGAAATTAAATATACTCAATTCTCATTAGATTCACAAAGAAACACTCAAAATAGTTATGACAAACCTTGATAATAAGTGCACATTTAGTGCTCTCATGTAGACCAATCATTGATTCAGCTGAAATCTACTCGATTACAAGTGCAAAATTAGAAACAGCCATACTTAAATATTAAGTCAGAAGAAATCGACATTTCTAGAGATAAGGAGATAGCTTACTATCTTGACATATGGGAAATCACTGTCAATACCAACAGTAGCTGCAAGTGCGGTTTTACCACTACAACAAACAAAGTAAATTTAGAAACATTATATCAAGTATCAACGAAATCAAATGAAGATGAAAATTCATACATACCTGTCACTAGAGCCTCCCAGAAGACAGGTAACAAGTGGGCTTCCTTTACTCACTTTAACTTGCTCGACAAGTAGCATAGCTCTTTGATAAATGTGCTTATGTCGATCACCACTGTTATGCTCTGTGGATCTCCAATTAGTTAAGTTAGTTAGAAGTTAGTTTTCTATTAGCTAAGTGATAGATGGCTAGTTGGATAGGTAGTTAGTTTGGTTGTAACAAACTCCTTTTCTTGGTCTAAGTCACCTATATAAAGCCTTAGCTAGGTGCTTGTAATAGACATACGAAAGAGAGAATATCTCAAGGTGAAATGCTATGATTGAGAGCATAAGAGTGCAAGTGAGAATACTGGAAAATCTTGTATTGGCTCTAATCAATAAACCAGACCCAAAAGCATTTGAAGAGTGGATGTAGGAGTTTGCATACTGCAACTCTGAACCACTATACTTTCTTGTGTGTTCTTTGTGTTCTTGATCATTCTTTATTCACAACAACCACAGTCCACCATGCCAAGGAGTCTATAAATCAAATAATACAAATATTATAAGTGAAAGCAACTTGGGCTGGTCTATGCAGTACTTCCAGACAGAAATTAAGATTGCTAACTTGCCAAAAGCATTGCAAAACTGACTTAATAACTACTTTTGAAAATAACTTAAACATCATTAAACAGTGATTTGTAAAAATATTAGTAATAACTAATAACCTATCCAAGGGGCCCCACAAACTCCAACTGCAAGAAACTCACCAACACCTTTCAAGTCATCACTTTACTTGGTGTTCCACATTCAAAGAAAGAGAGGTTGTAGACAGTACTTCATGGTTCATATAGCTTGAAAATTGTGAACTTTGATTTTCTCATCTTATTGTATCAGGTTAAAAGAGGCAGCACAATCTGATTTGCTTATGATAATGGAGGTGCACAATGGAATATCGATATAATGTTGCTGATAGTATACTTGATTTTCAAAGATTGGCAAAAGTGTTCGAAGAGGTTAAAGATCAAACCAAGAAATTAAAACAAAATCCAAGGACTTCGTAATTGAAGGTAAATCATCAAGCTCATATGGCTCCAAATGTAAGACAATACTTAATCCTACAAATTATATGTTTAGAATCTATAGATTTTACTTTTTCCAATTTTGGCTTCTTAAAGGCTACTTTAATGTAAATTTTAAAAACAAATGTTCTTATGAAAAACATAAATTAATTTTATATAAGGGAGGTGGTAGACCCAACGGCTCTTGTCTGTCATCTTTCAATCCATTTTATATTATGGCCTCAACTATTTAACTCTAGAAGGGTACATTAACAGTCCCCAGTACATATCATATGATTAGAAAAGAGTACTATGGCTCTAGAGTCAATACCTATCCTTTCACCATTTTTATTTTTCAAACAACTAAATCTTAAACAGATATTGCTGCCAAGAGAATGGGAACAATTTGCATTAAAACCACAATAACATGTTACCGAATTTTTAAAAGAACACTGGCTCATTATGTGAGGCAGCACAGAGTATTCAACTTAGACTGCCTAATAACTTGGTTGTTCGTTCCCAAAATTTATTCTATAAATTGCATTCAATATGTAACTTTTCAGAATGATTAATGGATTGAGAATAAATGAAATTGTTGTAGCCATTTCTGAAGAACTCTAAAGCCTTGATATTAAAAGCACTATGCCACTACCTGCATCTTTCAAGGTCGCCAGTGGAAGCTCCAAATGCAGGAGTAATGTATTGGAGTGCATTCAAAAAATCATCCATTGTAACATATTCTCTTCCACCACTGGCTCGGTGAGATCGTCCAGACTCAATTGTCTATTTACACTTTAAAGCATATGAGACAGCATTTTTCACAACACCTTCAAAATTTTGAATGGAATCCCCATGAGCATTGCAAAATTTTCTATTTTACTCTTTTTGGTAAAAGGAAAAATAATCTTGACATCAGAAGTTGTAGATTTTGTTTCTACGACACTTGCATAATTAGAAGGAAAGAATTAACCTGATAAAATTAACCCATTTATCAGTAATCACTATCTTATGCCTCCCTTCAAAAGGCTTATCATATCCTAATATTACAAACTGAATCCATTAACAGTGTTGGCTAATCATCAAATAGAACCTTAGTTGTTCAGTTTATGGAGCAAAGAATCGCAGGACTACATTTGTGCTTTACAATTATCTTTGCCTCTTGAGAAGGTGTTTGTCAAACTCCTTCACTGACCTTAGTAAGAAGCTGATTCACAATACTATCATGCACTCCAGTATTGTCTAGAGTTGAACCTCTTGACTGCAAAAAACATGGAAGGAACATTGTATGATTATTTATACTATCAGACATTTCAGTCAGAATACAATTTTACAAGTTCAAATTCAATGCTTGTAATTACTTGGTGAACAACATGCAATATTTTCAAGGCCCCTGATTGGAATGTTACTATCATGTTCTCAATTATCACACTTATGCACATTTCATAGAGAGTAAGAAGATTGATCAAAATTTGCACTAGTTAAGCACATTAATACAAAATTTGTCCCAAAAATGAATATTCATAGCAATAATAAAAGGTATTTTTTTATAGAATCAATAATAAAAGTTTAAGCTAGCTAAAATACAAAGATTCCACAAGCTAAGGCTAGCTCATTAACTGCTGTCTATCAACTGAAATCAACACATTTATCAAAAATTAAGAAATCTAATACCTTACAAATAGCATCAATTTCATCGAAGATTATGACATGCAAATCGCTTTTGTCTCCTAAAAATAACAACCGGTGAACCAGATTAGTGAATTATCAGAAATTTTACTTTTAAGGTACATGCAATGTGTTTATATATCCATCACCTCGTTTCCTCTGATCTCGTTCAGCATCAGCAAAAAGGTCCCTTACATTCTGTTCAGTTTCACCAACATATTTGCTCAAAATTTCAGGGCCATTTACAATCTAGTATAGGTCACAGAAAAGAAAAATTAAATTGATCCTGTTTTGACAAACTGTGAGTGAAAAGAAGATATTAGGCAAAAGTATAAGTACAAAATAGCAAAAATGTTCAAAAAAATGCATATTCTGAGGCAATTACTAGCTACTATGATAAATAATCAGGAGACTGAAAGATGTTAAACAAAAGAATCTATGATGATAAGAATATGTAATCTCTGTAAACTGCTGTTGACTGCATACATAATTTCATATAAATGTAAGTATTCAAGCTTATTACACAAGTATAAGGAGTAGGTTCCAAAAATTTTCCTAGTTGACGCGCCACAAGGGTCTTTCCAGTACCAGGAGGCCCATAAAGCAACATGCCCCTCACATGCTTGATCCCTAATCTGAAGCCTCAAGAGCTTCGAAATAAGAACATGATGTATCAAGAAATGGAAGATTAAGTGGGTTAAAGTATTTGATGTGTTACTTAGATGTGATATGGGGAGGAAAAACACGAGAGGCAAAAGCTTTTCGAAAAATATCTGCTAACTCTGCATTCAGGCCCCCAATACAAGAGACTGAAGATTAAACTCTTTCAGCTTAAAAATGTTGCTAGTGGCAGCTTCAGGCTCATTGAAAATCTGCAAATCACAACATGAACCAATGAGTTTAGTAGAGTGGAGTTAAGAAGTTATCATATTCATATATGCTTAACAAATTAGAAACAAGCAAACCAGTTGAAATGTAAGATTTTAATTGCCTTGATCTGTAAAGTTCTTTTTTTTGGATAATCATTTGTAAAATTAGAGTTTCAATACACAAATATTGCAAAAAAAATTAAAATAAAAAATTATATATTATATTCTTGCATGCATAATATAATAAGAAAATGAAATTAAAAAAGTATATTAAAAGAATTGAAAAAATAATGTATAAAAGAATTTGTAAATATGGTTAGAAAGAGGTCGGCAACCTTGTCCCAGCAGCTGGTAAAATTCCGGCAATGAAGGTTGCATTGGGAGGTGGGGGGAAGAGGGTGTGAGAGTGAGAAAGGAAGGGAAACCCTCCTACTCCTATCCTACAAGAGAGAATAAAGATAGAAGAAGAAAACAATGCAAGTGGTTTGGATTTTGGATTCATGGAATGAATTAATACATACGGTGGAAGATCTTGGCAACGAAATTGAGTGATCTGTGCTGTCCATATGAACTGAATTCACTTAGAGAGAGAGAGCATGAAGCGTATATTCATAACAATAACTATGTATCCGTATCTGCATCAAATATTCGAATACTTAATAAATGTTAAATTAATTTTTTAACAAAAATCGTATCTCCGTACTATACACGTGTCATCTGTACTCATATCTATACATCATAGAGAGAGAGAGAGAAACGAAGAGAAAGCATACTGTTAAAAGGGAGAAGTGGCTGGAGATGTTGCAACTGCAAATCTGCAATTGCAATATAGTTAGTTTACAAGGGCGGGAACGGGAGAGAGATAGACAGTGAGAGATGGTAAACCATGAGATCGGGACTCCAATTTTTTTTAAACCAAAGGTATAAACAAATTAACTTACGTAATGTACCGCTTAAGTAATTTTGAGTATGGGCTTAACTTCACATGGGCTTCAAAGCTAACATCAGGCCCAACCCAAGAATAGATAGACCGAGGCCACACTCAAAAGAAAAATAGAAAAAGAAAATCCAATGCAGCAAATCCTAATTCCAAAGAAATAATATTAGTTAAACCATATTTTACTTAATCAGGCGGGGCCAAGGCAGTCAAGCTCGATGATTTTTCGGGCTCACCTATAATTATTTTAAGATCAAATCATTGGCCCGCGGGTTGGGCTCGGCAGTTTTACGATCTCTCAAAATAAAATTTATTTTATATATTTAAATTAATATTCTAAAAAAACTTAATTATATTATTCTTTGAGTGTAAAAATACTTTTTATAACTATAATTCTTTTTTATTTTGAACAGCTTAGCCACTTTCTCGAAATTAACATTTGCAAAGTCTTTTTTCAGGACAATAATTTAGTTAATGTTTATATTTAATTTTTGCATATATGCAACTGAATAAATTATATAACAATAACTACAAAATAAACATGTATTGATTGGAGGAAAAATGACTTAACGCTTTGTTTGAATGATTTTTTATTAACGAAACAGAACAGAATAGGTGGGGATGAATCGAAAAAGAAAAGAATGGAATAAAACATAATTTTCTCCCTCTTTGTTTAGAAGATTCATTAACAGAATGGAACGGAACATGTGTTCTCCCCATTCTACCTCAATTTTAGAGGGAACAAATATTAGACATTTGAGGAGAAGAAAAAAGAAATGATTCTCCATGTGTTTCGTTTTATTCCTATACATTTTAAAATTTTTAAATACAAATTTATTTTTATTTCTCTCATTTCCTTTCAGTTTCTCTTATTACCTATCATATAAATTTAGTGTAAATTTTTTAAATATATAATTTTGAGTTTAGTTTCAAAATTTATGTGAAACAACTAAAGAAAATAACTACGAAACAAGCCTTTAAAAAAAAAAAAAAAGACAATTACAAAGCAATGGATCTTCTTCCGATGAAACGGCCAAATTTATCTCTTCTTTTGCTAAAACTAACATGTGGCAATATAAGATATGTTATTCAAAAGATATAATGACAGAAAGAATGAAAACAATAATAAGGAATTTTAAAAATAAATAAATAAATATATGAGAAGAATGCAAAAGATTAAAAAAAAAATGGTCTATCTTAAATTTATTTTAATTAATCTCTCTAAAATTGGAGAGAAAATTAGAACATGTACTTGCTTTACTTCCAAAAAAACACAACGTCCTTATAAAAACGTAATCCTATGGATGATTTTTTTATAATTCTACAAGATTATATATAATTATTCTTCATTTATATGACATGAAAGACAACACAATCAAACGTCGCGCTCAGATAGAATATAAGTGCATCCAAGAGGTCAAAAAGTATGACCTAAGAAACAAAGCTGCATATAGGCCATAATGAAATGGGAGGCACATTTTTCTCCCCAAGAATTTCCTTCAATACCACCTAGTAGCGTACAAAAAAGGCGCAAGAAAAAGATGAGTAACCAATTCCCTATTTTTCACGCCAACGCCATATTCAAACAGATTCCCTCTTCCTCTCTCTCTTTCTCTTATTGCACAACATATTGGGGCCATGATATCTGGATTTCAGATTTGAGAAACAGAACCAAAGAGGCAACAAAAAGCAGAAGTAGGCCCTGCAATACAACCTCAAAAGCAACGCTGATCATATCAGTTACCTCTTTATATTAACCTTAACATTTTAATTCTTGTCTCCCTCTTGAGACTTCATGGCTCCACCGCTTTGTCTTTTGACCAAAACCACCCCCTTTTTCTCTTCTTGATGTCTGAGAAGTTCTCACTCAATATTTCTGCTGTTTATGCTTCATAGTTTGCCTCAACAGCACTCATCACAATTAGCTTAATAATGGTAGGCCTCCCATATTAATGCTAAATTTTGATTCCACAACAGGCCCATGTGTGCAAGTCTCATGCACGTATATGAAGCTTGCTTGCTCTAAGATCATGTTGAAACATCCCCACCTATGTCTTTAGATGTTCTTGAAACATCACTCTCTTTAGGATTGAACTTTGGTCCTACTACATATATATATACCAAGAAAAAACTTTGCTCCTCCTATACCTTCTTTCCATTTCACTAGCTAGCTAGCACCATTCCTTAAATTAATTTGTCTATATATACTCCTTTACCAACCTTTCCAACTGTCTCCTCTTACTGCTACTCCCTCTTCCTTTCATATAGGAAAATTGAAATAATTGGCTTTTTCTGCGATTGGAAGTCTCATATTATAGTTAAAATGTTCAGAAAAAGCAAAAGAGTATGCTTTAGTCCTGATGTCAATGAGAAATCCACCATCTTTCTCAAGCATGGAGGCGGCAGAGTATTAGGAAACAGGAAGAGGATCTTTGGAACTTGGACTTTCAGATTGCCCAAAGATCCTAGAATGTCACCTGTGAGACTCCTACAACAGCTAGGAGCAAAAGTGGCGAGTGCTATAAGAGTTTTCTCTATGAGAAGGAAATCCTCGAGGAAGGTTTCTTCATCCACTTTGGTCAGGTCACGTTCATTATCAGACCCCACTGATTCACATCGTGCTAAAGATGTAGAAGATTGCATTGAGTTCTTACATTCTTCTTCCTCTAGAGAGAGACCCAGTTCAGTCTCTCTCTGAAAATACTGGTTAGAAAAGTTTGAGGTTGCTACTTACAAGAGATGTATATTATAGGGAAAAAAAGGTATGCTTTGTTGATTTGAATTGACATGTTCATTAGTAGGAAATAGAGGTTAATCCTTTGTGCACTATGCCACTTTGGTAATGAAGTTTGAGTAGAGATTCTCATATGAACATTGGCTCAAATCATGCCACTTTTGTAAAGGAGTTTGAGCAGAGATTCTCTTATAAACATTTGCTCAAATATTAGTTTGAATTGCAAACTATAATCTCTCATTCATTGTAATACATTGTATGTGGTTCTAAACTTTTTTGCCATTAAAATATTTGCTGTATTATTTCGTATTTATTCGATTATATCTGTATTTGATTAATGCCCAATATCCCCCCCCGTGCAACTCTCTCTTTCTTTTTTTAGCAATAATGCTATTTACACAAATAAATTTATTATACTCAAATCATAGTCTTATAATTTTTTTTTTTCAAAACGAAGTGATGTTCTACATTCATTAAATATGCATTGTATTGCATTCTTATTCTTTTATCAAAAGGATTCATTTATTTCATTGTCAAATGTCTGAATTGCTCATTTTCCTTGTACCTAAAAAAGGAATTGTCCATTCTCGTAAAATTATCTTTTTCTTCTTGTACACAGGAGTTACAAGGATTTGAGTAGGGCAAACAGATAAGTGGCCTAATTAAAAAAAAATAAATTTCCTCCCAAAAAAAAAGTGAATGAGCATCCATTTTAACTTCTTTTTTTTTTTTCAGAACACTCAAATTCTACATAATCTTCTCGAATTATGCAACAATCAATTTCTTTTCTTAGGACCCTTTTTTTTTAACAATTCTTCTTAGAACAGTTTGGACTTTGGATCAGCGTGATTGTATATTTTTATATCTGTATTAAATAAAAAAGGATAAATTAAAAACTAAACCACTATCAAATGTCTGAATTGCTCAATTTCCTTGTATCGTAACAGAAGGGGGGGGGGGACCTCCCCATGATCCACAAAGGTTTCAAGAAGTGCGGTAATTGACAGCTAAACTTTAAAATCTTGGTCGTAAAACCATTGCTAATTCTAAATGAAATAATCTTTGATAACGTTGCGTGAGGAACTGCAATTGATTAAGCCACCAGCAATTTGAATGGGTGGTGGGGTGGGCCTGTTAGTGTGATGAATTTAACCGTTCAACATACCTACTAAAAATTCTTGTTCCGAAACATCTCTACCCCCACAACTATCCAACATTCAGAAAGCTACTGTCATCCATACGCTGAAAATCAGTGAATATCCCAATTCATATCCACTTTCAATAATCCTTTGAGCAGAGCATAACAAATTCATTGCCCAAGGAATCCAGCAACTATGCAATACAAGTCATACTGCTCATTGTTGTCAAATATGAACTTAAATAGCCAAGTTACATATTATGACTAATGGCAAAATGTTAAATATCACTTCTGAGATAACTTTAAGGAAAAAGTTTTTTTTTTTGAATTTATCTTTAAACTAAATAAATAAAAATATATTTATTTTTAAATTATTTAGTGAATTAAATTTCAATACACTTTCTTACTTACTTTAAAAATAAACTTACTTTAAAGATTTCTTATCTTAACCTTAAAATGTAATATACAGAATTGAATACAATACATCAAGAGCATGCAAAACTTGCTCCCTCCACAGGCCTAGGACAGGTGGAATGGTTCCGAACCCCTATGAAAAGGAGCACAAAAAAAGGAGACCCAACAATTGTTTCCTAGTAAAACCTTATTTATCTTGTCTTTTTGCCTTGTTTTTGGTGAAAGAAACTACAATAAAGCAACAATCTAACATCATCCAGTGGAACAATTATAAGCTTGGACGGTTATCTGTAAAATAATTTGTAGTCATTTTAAAAGCTGTGACAACAAAAGACTCGCCAGGCAGGCAATGATGATACAAGAGAAAAGAAAGCATTAAAGTTCACACGTACGCTAATAATGGTCAATCCACAAATCATATCATGGTAAGAAAAAACAAAATTCTAAATGGCATTATGAATAAACAGTGCATAGCACGATCAAGAATCCAATGAGAGATTTTCAAGTTCTCGGAATCCTTGACTGGAGGCTTTTTTTAACTCCAGAGCTCTCTTATAAGGAGGGGCAATAGGGGGCTGTACGGGATCCAAGCTCTGATATGTTCCCCCAGCAACTTTAGGTAGTGGATATGAGCGATCAGAGTCATACCCACTGAGGTCCCCGCAAGCTAGAAATGGGATATACACCTTATTAGGGCCTTCCAACCACCCACTACAACAATCTGCAAGCCCACATGCATTAATGTAACAACATGATAATACTCGAGTCCAAAGCCGTGAAAATAAGAATGCATGATATAATGAAATTAAGCAAAAAAAACTGTATTTCTCAGGGTTATTATGATTAAGCATATAGTATTCAGGAATAAATTTTAGAAGATTAATTTGTTTCTATTCTATGATTGCTCATAAGAGTTGCTATAAGGACCTGCACATACCTGTATCATCTACCCCTGAGGGACTTCCAACCTTCTCAAGAAGGCGATGAAGATCTTTCGGATTGAATCCTTCAGGAGGGGAATAGTTTTCACAAACTGCAAATGCCTCTGCAGGGTTGAAACACCAAGAATTAACACACACTATTAACCCACCTTCCCAACATTTTGAACGACCTCCTTGGCATAGTCAGTGAGATAAATTCAACAAGTGGTATATTCGAAGTTCATAAACATCTGTTAAATAACAGATAAGATCCGTAATCCTTATGTAGTAAAATATTTATATTTATATATGTAAAAAAGATAAAATTAAATTTATCTTGTGATCAAACTCATTTTGGGAGAATGAGGCAAATTTGCAAGAGTGAGATATGCTTTGGGGAGGCAATTAGTGAGACCAAGACTTGAATCTGCCAAACATAAAGAATGGCATGACTGCCAATTCCTAAGCAATGTCATGACTGCCAATTCCTACGCAATGGCAAATCCTGCTAAAAAATCATAAAGATGCTATGGAGCAGAAAAACTGAAAAAGTATGCATATCAAGAGTTAAAATAGTAAGAAAATGGGAAACTAGAATTCTTACCTATGCTGGAATTACGGCTGCTTTTTGGTTTTGCAAAAGTCACTACAGGGAAAAATAATTTTAGCTGCAAACAAAAAGGTAACACAGCATATGTAATGATGATTCTAGGATTATAGTAAAATTTTAAATTTATGAAAACTGCTGCTAAAACAAAGTAATGAAAGAAGACCCAGGGTACTTTCAAAGACAATGATACACCTTTATCACTTTCCCCTTATCATGTTATGAGTATTTAGCAGAAAGTAGAACTGCACAACAATTTCACAAGCACAACTAAAATTTCAGATACACTCATGAGTAGGTTCTAAGTTCTAACCAGACAAAAGGCATGCTATCAGTGACGGTATCAATTCACAAAAAAATATATTTAATTATACACTTTTTTAATTTCTCAAGAAAGTGACTCTGGTTTTCCTTTTCTTTCAAAGTACAAATATTTTGTTAGCATCCAGTTGGCTCATTGTTTCCCTTTAGAATTCTGGTCAAAGTCACTCATATTAGAGAGTTTTGTCATTCCTTTTCTACCAAAAATCCTGCATCTTTATGATGATCTAACTTTCCAAGTCACAAGTCTTTGTGGTATTTGGATTACTTCCATTGTTTTCAAAGGTTTGCAACTTTCATTCAGTGTTAACCATTATTCCCAGAGAAGAACATCTATTGTCACTTTTCTAGAAATGTTGCAAAAGCTAACTAAAAAGTGGACGGCTACAAGAGATAAAAGCAAATCATACTTTTGCTAGCATCAAACTAAGCGTAGTTTCCGCTTCCTAAAATCTTTATGGTAAGGGGAAACTTCAAATACCTGACAGTATAGAAGGCTTGTGTCTTTTCCTCTAAATATCTTTGCAATAAACTTCCCTCCTTCCTTAAGTACATGAGTAACAATTGTCAACCCCTGCAAGGAGTATCTAGTTAGCATCAATCTGCAACAAAACCCAACAAGATAGCCAAACAAAATCACGAAACTCTTAGCAAATCAAGGAATAACCCATTTGAAGTGGATCATATACTGTGCACTAGTATGTGCTTAGAACGAATGGAAGTAGATTGATTGAAACTGAGGAGCAAAAATCAATACATGCTCGCTTGGCAAGAGATTAAAGAGGAATAGATAACAAAAGAGTGGTCACTGTTTTTATACCCTTCAAATATATATATATATTTTTTCATCCCCAATTTGAGATAAAGATATGGTGAAAATGTATTATCAAGATGGCAAACCTAAAAGATAAAAGTGCAAACAAAATAAAAGGAGAGAGAGCAAAAAATTATTGGAACAGAAGTGCTTACTGCAAGTATGAGTTGGGACTGAACAAATTCATCCATGTCATGAAGCCCAGTAACTGCAAAAAATGAAACTAGGTTTCTCAAACTACAAATAAACATAAGGAAAATGCTAAATGTCACGAACAGTTTTTCTACGAAATGTATTACAAATGACATGGAGCAACTAAATGAGAGATAAACTGATTCTTGTGGGTGTCATGAAAGAGGTTGAAGGTGATTATTGTGAGTCCCATAGGAGAAGTTGAGGCTAAAAGCCTAAAACAAAAATGCCAGATCATTTGTAGCTTTCCGTAAAAATAATTTTTGTGTGAAATAATAGCACTTTAAACATAAATATTATGTATCAAAAGATTACGAAGTTAAATTTCGCATTGTCTTTACCATCAGGAGCACCATCACACACAACCAGGTCAGCCTTGCAACCATCAAAATGTCTAATAACCTGAATGAAACAAGACAAAATAACAGGTTCACAAACTTAAGTACAATAGTCAATCAAGACACTTGAACTGATGGGATAAAGCAGCCTCCAAAAAGCAAGTCCTATATGATACTTCCAAGTTCCAACAAACCCTAGACTCCAGGAGAAAAGGATGAACATCAAGAGACATATTCATGCATGTCAAATCCATACATGTCGATTTGATTTTGTAATATTGGAACTTAACTCTCCATATGATCACGCTATGTCTTTTCATTATTTCTACCATCCCCTCCCTCCCTCCCCCCCCCCCCCCCCCCGGTCCTCTTCTCTCTCTCTCTCAAACATGAAGCGTGTACAATTGACCAAAAACAATTGGCCAACAAAATGAAACAAGTAAAGCATACTAAAAGAAAGCAGCAAATATATAGTTGAAATTCAAATGATAGAGGAGCGATAAATATATTAAATGAAACTCATAGTGAATACACATGTTTCAATAGGTAACCAAATCTAAATTGCTAGTAAACATTATCTTTCCAATACCTTGCCTTTACCCACACAAAATTTAGAAGGAAAATTTTTAAAAAGGTAAAAAAGGTAAAGGAAGAGAGACAAGAAAAGCATGATCTCTTGATGAAATTTGAGCAACAAAATTTAGATAAGCAAGAGAGTTTATATCATTTTCAAATTCTACTGAGACATGTGCAGCATACTCAACTTGTCTTCCAAATAAAATAAAGACATATATGAAAAGAATTAAGGTAATACTGCTGTATATACCACTTCAGCAGTCCGAGCATTAGTTATATCACCCTGCACCTGGATAACACCTTCAATTGGAGCCATCGGCTGCAAATCAATAGCTACAATAAGAGGAAGATCTTCATCCCTGCATATCATGATGCAGCAAGAAATTAATGATCTTGACAGAGATGAACAGATAATATGAGTGATTCATCAACACGCACCTTTTTCTTTTTATAAAAGAAGAAATTCATTAAGACGAAGAGAAAATAATTAGAGAGTTTGGATGATAGGGGATCCTCCTTAACGTAAAAAGACAACACAAACAACAAAGAAAAGAGAAAACATCAATGAAGCGAGAACTTTCAAGGAAAGTCAAGTTACTTTGCATCAGGTGCAAGCTTGGCTGGGAGATACAGTTTACGGCTCAAAACCTGCATATAAGAATTATTATATAGTTATCAAGATGGCTACAAATGAGATCTGTAAATGCTTGGTTTTGCAATTTTTTTCCCTCCTGTGAATGCATGGTAATAACTTAGAAATCTTGTATCATTATTCTAGCATTGATAATGTGGAAAACTGCTTTTTTATATATATCATGAATGTTTTACAATGGAGGTAATATATATGTAGTTGTACATTAAAAATAGTCCCTAGAAAACAAGCTAATTAAGCCTAGGAAATAAGCAACAATAAACACTAAAAACAATGTAAGAGGCCACCGTCCAAGGACTCCTAAACTAAAGGCTTTCCTACACTCTCCCTCAAGTTGGATCATATATGTTGATCATATCCAACTTGCCAATGAGATCCTCAGAGTTGTCCAGGTAGCCCCTTGGTGAATGTGTTTGCAATCTGCTCCTTAGTAGGAACATATGTCTTGCAAATAGTTTCTTCTTCTACTTTTTCTTTAATGAAGTGTCTGTCAACTTCCACATGTTTGGTTCTGTCATGCTGGACAGGGTTGAGAGAGATACTGATAGCTGCCTTATTATCACAGTATAGCTTGATAGGTAATTCTAACTCAACATGTAGTTCTTCCAATAACTTCCGAAACCATAATCCTTCATATATTCCCTGAGCAGCAGCTCTGAATTCTGCCTCTGCACTGCTCCTTGCTACAATATTCTGTTTCTTGCTTCTCCAAGTTACCAATTTTCCCCACACAAAGGTGCAATATCCAGTTGTGGATCTTCTATCCTCTGTAGAGCCAACCCAATCAGCATCAATGAATATTGCCATTTCCTTTTGTTCACTTTACTTGAACAATAAGCCTTTCCCTTGAGATCCCTTTAGATATCTTAGGATCTTGAAGACTGCTTCCTGATGTGCTTCTTTTGGAGATTGCATATGCTGACTTGCTGCATTTACTGTGAAAGCTATGTCTGGTCTGGTATGTGACAGGTAGATTGGTTTGCCAACTAATCTTTGATATCTCTCCCTATCTACAGGCTTCCCAACATCTTCTGTTCTTTTTCCAGCTTCAATAGGTGTATCGCTTGGTTTGCAGCCTAGCATGCCTGTTTCATTCAGGAGATCAAGGGTGTATTTTCGTTGTGAAACACTAATTCCCTTCTTTGATCTGGCTACCTCCATCCCTAGAAAGTATTGCATTTGCCCCAAATCTTTTACTTCGAATTCAGTGGCTAGAACTTTCTTCAATCTTTCCATTTCCTCCATGTCATCTCCAGTGAGGATAATGTCATCTACATACACAATTAGAATAGTCTTCTTTCCATCTCTCTGTTTGAAAAACAAGGTATGGTCGGAATGTCCTTGGAAGTATTCTTCTCCTTTTATCACCTTTGTAAATCTATCAAACCATGCTTTGGGAGATTGTTTTAGTCCATATAAGGACTTTCTCAATTTACAGACTTTGTTCTTCTCGCCCCTCTTACTGAATCCAAGGGGTAATGTCATGTACACTTCTTCTTCCAGCTCACCACCTAGGAATGCATTTTTTATGTCAAGTTGTTGAAGTGGCCAATCTAGATTGGCTGCAAGGGATAGGAGCACTCGGATAGTGTTCAACTTTGCCACGGGTGCAAAGGTTTCTGTGTAATCGATGCCATTGGTCTAAGTGAATCCTTTTGCAACCAACCGGGCCTTGTATCTCTCAATTGTCCCATTTGCTTGGTATTTTATAGCGAATACCCATTTGCAGCCTACTGGTTTCTTTCCTCGTGGCAAATTCACAACCTCCCATGTTCTATTCTTTTCCAATGCCCTTATCTCCTCCATTATAGTCTCTCTCCATTCTGGAATTTCAAGTGCCTTCTCAATGTTCTTTGGAAATTTGACCTTGTCAAGGTTAGAAGTAAAGGCATGGTATCCTGTGGACAAGGTATTATAGGACACAAATTTTTCAATTGGATGAAGAGTACATGAACGAGGTTGTTTTCTAAGAGCAATGGGCAGATCAATATTATCAGATTTATTAGACGTAGGTTCTATTACCTATTCTGAGTTGTTGGGAGGTTCTTGGATGGGCTCTTGGTTGCTTGGAGCTGCCACCAATTCTGACTCTTTTGGTGCTTCGGGTATGAGTTTGTCATTACCACTTGGCTTCAGCCTTCGTGAGTAGACTAGTGTCTCCTTGTTATTCTGTTGTTCTATTTCTCCCCCTGAGTTTAAGTTTCCTTTTGTGATTGGCAAGGAATTGGAGGAGGATGGTAGCTTGGTGAGAGGGAAGTCAAGAGAAAGCATGTCACCATTGGAATTATTCCGAGTCTAAGATTCGCTCACATTCTCCCCCTAAATGGAAGACTTGGGATAGAATGAAATTGTCTAAAAAAAGGTGACATCTAGGCTGATAAAGAGACGATGGAAAATAGGGTCATAGCACTTGTAACCTTTTTGGGATGGAGAATACCCAAGAAAAACACACTTAGTGGTCCGAGGGTCCAGTTTGGTGCGCTGGTGGGGATGGACATTCACAAAAGCAGCACGAAGAGGAAGATTGGAGTCCAGCCAAGAGGTAGGGAAGAATTCAAGGAGAGTGTCAAGGGGTGTAGCATAGGACAAAACACGACTGGGCATTCTATTGATAAGGTAAGTGGTTGTTAGAACAACATCACCCCAAAACATTGTAGGCATGTGGGTAGTAAGCATTAAGGCTAGTGCTACCTCAAGAATGTGTCTATTCTTGGGTTCGGCAACCCCATTTTGTTGAGGGGTGTCAACACATGAACTTTGATGAATGATCCCTTTTTTTCTTGAAGAAAGAGTCCTAAGGTGTGGTTGAGATATTCCGTGCCATTGTCAGTACGCAATATTTGAATCTAGGTGTGGCATTGTTTGGATCATGGCATAAAAGTTAATAAACACCGAACGTACTTCAGACTTCTCTTTTAACAAGTAGACCTAACAAGTGCGAGTGTAATCTTCAATGAATGTTACAAACCATTTTGTGTGAGTACGATTAGGGGTCCGGGAAGGTCCCTATACATCACTATGAATGATTGTGAAAGGTTTTGTGGGTTTGTATTTGGATTTTGGAAATGAAGTTCTTCGGTGTTTTGCAAGTTCACACACTTCACATTGAACATCAAGAGGCATTTTATTCGAACATAGTGAAGGAAATAAATGACACATGTACTGAAAATTGGGGTGACCCATCCAAGAATGCCATAACATTAGGTCACCATTCTTAGGGATAGAAACAGAATTACAAATAACATTTTGACACTGATCATTCACTTTGGCTTCCTCGAAGTAATAGATTCCCTCATACTCCTTAGCACTACCAATCGTCGTCCCCAATGATAGGTCCTAAAAAAACACAATGGGATGAAATAAATTTAGCAGAGCAATTGGAGTGTTTAGTGAGTTGGCTGACAGACAAAAGATTGCAAGATAATTTTGGAACATGAAGAACAAACTCTAAAGTAATAGAGTTAGAAATCCGAATACTCCCTTTACCGGCAATAGGAGCAAGAGATCCGTCAACAATTTTGACTCTTAGATTACCAGCACATGGGGTATATGATGAGAAAAGGTGATAAAAGTCTGTCATATGGTCAGAGCGCCACAAATCAGAAACAAATCATGGATGACTCTATCAACAGCCAAAAGTTGACAACCTTAGAGACTCAAATAAGTCGAACTAATGCTATCATCAGTTCGAATGGACTTGATTGTTCTTCTATTCAGCTATCGGCAGAAAAACTCAACGGGAAGAATTTTTTAGAATGGGCCCAGTCCGTGTGGAAAACTGTTTTTTTATTATATCATGAATGTTTTACAATGGAGGTAATATATAGGTAGCTGTACATTAAAAATAGTCCCTAGAAAACAAGCTAATTAAGCCTAGGAAATAAGCAACAATAAACACTTAAAACAATGTAAGAGGCCACCGTCCAAGTAGCCACCATCCAAGGACTCCTAAACTGAAGGCTTTCCTACAGATAACTTATCTCCATGTCCAAGATGGACCTTGGTTTCCATTCTTAATGATGTTAAATTTTTTTTAGCAATAATTTTTGCTAGGTAGCACATCATGTTCCCAGGTCTGTAAATGCTCTTGCCAATAAATAAGCATTGTCTAGTACAATTGGCTTTTCTGGTATTCTTTCTGCATTCTGCCCTCTTTATCTGCTCTGGCGAGGCAAACATTTTGTGACTCCGTTTTTTATAAATAAAATCTTTGAGAGAAAAAAGAAAGACTAAAATCTTGTACTATCACTGTTAATGATGTATTGTTCCACATCTTTTCAAGGAACAACAAGATCAAATGTTTGTTGACGTTTGCCACAATAGAAATCATGTAATTATGTCTTTGAACAATGATGATGATCTCTAGGTTTAAATTCAAATCCTTCCTAAGTAAATTATATGTTAGGATGGTTATGGAAATACTAAAGCAGAAGGGAAAAACCAAATTGAAGTGCTAAAATCACAACACAAGGGAATACTATGTTTTTTTTTTTTTTTTGTACAGCAAAGTTTTGAATGAGGGGAGGTTATCGCATTCCAATGTTAGGACATGCCATAAGCCTCGCTTACAATGATACTTTAGATAACCTATCAATGAAGGATCATCAGAAGGAATTGAAACCAAGATCTTTGGGTCGACAATGTTTGATCCTACCAGTTAAGCTAACTCTCATTGGTACTATGGTTTTTTATTATAGTGCTTTTCAATGACAAAAGCTAGAATTTGTGTTCGGTAAAAACTTCTTTAAGGTGCTTTTGAGAAGCATCCTATCACTATGTTTGGATGATAGGTAAAGAGGGGAAGGAAAAGGGAATGAGGGGAAGGGAAATAACTTCTCTTGTTTGGGAGTTTTAAAATACATAGGAAGGGAACGTAACACATGGAAAATCATTTCTCCTCTCTTCCTCTCAAATGTCCAACTTTTGTTCCCTCCAAAATTGAGGTGGAATGAAAGGAACACATGGTTAATGAAGTTCCGTTCCGTTCTGTTAATGAAACTTCCAAACAAAGAGAATGATAACAATGTTTCATTTCTTCCTTTTCTTTTCCGGTTCCTCCCCACCTATTCTATTCCGTTCCATTAATGAATAAACATTCAAACACAGGGTAAGAGAGTGGTTGTGTAAAGTATGAAATGCATTTTTTTAGTTAACAAATTCATATGTCAAGTCAGTGATATTTTAATCACTAATACCTGACTCCAGCTACCGGGGGCAGCACATAAATCTACAACACGTTTCACTCCTGCAAAGAAAAAAAAAACGTAGTCTAGAAAATGTTCTGGGCTCATAGCTAATGTTCCAATCACATTATCAAACTCAAATACAGGACAGAGGGAAAAACCATCTATTCTAAAAAGAATTCAACAAACCCAAATAAACTTATTAATGTCTTCAGTGACCAATTACACACGGGCTTTCATGGACAAGGCATGCACGCACCTTCAAAAATGTTGAATTCCTCATCTATCTGAAGGAGTTTAAAGGCACTTCGAGCACGCCAACCTTCTTCTTTTGCTTTCCGGTAATAGATATCCTGAAAACGAATTCAGCTAAACATAAAGGCTAAAAAATAAAAATAAAAAAATGAAAGAACACCCTAGAAGATAAATCAAGCATACCCTCTTATCCCTTGAAGCTTTGCCCATGGTTTATTGCTTAGTTGCCGTGCTACAAATTATGAAAACAAAATCCCTGACACTAAGAATGGATACAAAATGAGAAGAAGCTCGTGAAGAGAAAAATAAGAAAAAAAGGTGTTCTGTTTTAGTCATTTCCTCAAACACCTTGTCTGCATAACAACACACCCTCCTTTCACATTTAGGTATGTAAAGCTCCTAAATTTTTTGAACCCCAGATGAAATACAACTTGTGTCCTACTCCTCCAGTTCACCAAGCCTTAGAATTTCACGTAAACCAGTAATCTCCCAATATCGAACCTGATGAGAGAATATGCTTACAGTAAATCTCGAAGTTTTTCTTTATCCCTAAATAATTCATTTTCAGTATGAAGGAATGCCAGCATTCTGGTTTTCTGATTTCTTAAAACCCCAATATTTAGAAGAAGATGTAGCACCTTTTTTGTACTAAAGAAAACCCTAGCTCCAATTGAAACCGAACGATCCAACGACTACACCTGCTGCAGCTCACTCACTTACTACTAATGCAGCTAAAAATAATTAAATAAGAGTTCAAAAGGGCAAAATCCAACACAATCTCGTACAGACCTGAGCCTTGTGGGCTAGCTGAACCTACATATAGCTGTAGTCCATGTGATATTGATCGTCAACCTTGCTTGAAGATCTTCTTCTGGTGCCTTGTTGATGTTATAGATAAATTAACTGTGGGATATTGTGTGAGGGAAATTGTGCTGCATGCATTGGGGGTAAGAGAATTGGGTAATTTGGGAGATTTTGTGTTTGTACTTTGTAGCAGCAACCGGGTTAACCCGTCTAAACACCCCGGTTTTATAACCCATATTGACAACGGAGATGGACGAAATGACGGTGTAATTGTAAATTGTTAATGTAATGAAGCCTCTGAATGTGATACCCAGTTTGAGTTTGAATCAAATACGTGCTCAACTCATCCGAAACCCTAACCCCCAATTCTTAAACCCATTACTAGGAGTCCTAGCAAACTCACCCATACACACCCCACAAGATGCCCTTTTCCTCTACAACCATATGCTCTTCCACCCTTTCTCCTACAATCACTACACCTTCACTCACGCCCTCAAGGCCTGTTCTTCCCTTGGCGCACGCTCCAAAGGCCTCGAAATCCATGCCCATCTCCTCAAATCTGGTCACTACTCCGATATCTTCATCCAGAACTCACTGCTCCACTTCTACCTTGTGCACAACGACGTCGTTTCCGCCTCACGAGTCTTTCACTCCATTTCTTCCCCAGATGTCGTTTCGTGGACTTCAGTCGTTTCGGGCCTCTCCAAGTGTGGCTTTGAAGCAGAAGCCATCGAGAAATTCTCTTTGATGGATGTGAAGCCCAATGCAGCTACTCTTGTTAGTGCATTATCTGCTTGTTGTAGTCTAAAAGCTCTGATATTTGGCAAGGCCATTCATGCTTATGGGTTGAAGACAATTATTATTGATGGTAATGTTATTTTTTATAATGCAATGTTGGATTTGTATGCAAAGTGTGGGTCTTTGGTGAATGCAGAGCACCTGTTTGCAAATATGTCCAAAAGGGATGTGATTTCTTGGACTACTTTGGTGATGGCTTATGCCCAAGGAGGGCTTTGTGAAGAGGCTGTTGCTGTGTTTAAAAGAATGGTACTTGAAGGGGAAGCTGAGCCTAATGAAGCAACTGTTGTCACTGTGTTGTCAGCGTGTGCATCTGTAGGTGCTTTGAGTTTGGGGCAGTGGGTGCACTCCTACATTGACAAAAGATATGACCTTGTTGTTGATGGCAATATTGGAAATGCCTTGCTTAACATGTATGCTAAATGTGGAGATATGCAAATGGGGATTAGGATTTTCAACATGCTTATGCATAAGGATGTTATCTCTTGGGGTACTGTTATTTGTGGCCTAGCCATGAACGGCTTTGGTAAGCAAGCAGTGCAGCTCTTTTCACACATGTTGATTCAAGGGGCTCCCCCTGATGATGTAACCTTTATTGGCCTATTGTCTGCATGCAGCCATGCAGGTCTACTAAATGAAGGAATTATGTTCTTCAAAGCCATGAGAGATACTTATGGCATCGTGCCGCAAATGCGACATTATGGTTGCATGATAGACATGTATGGACGAGCTGGTCTATTTGAGGAAGCAGAGGCTTTCCTTAGAGGCATGCCTGTTGAAGTTGAGGGGCCTATTTGGGGAGCTCTTCTTCAAGCCTGCAAAAATCATGGTAATGAGAAGATGCCCGAGTGGATCAGGGGACACCTCAATAACAAAAAAGTAGGCATTGGTACACTTGCTTTATTATCTAATCTTTATGCAAGTTCTGAACGCTGGGATGATGCTAATAAGGTTCGTAATACAATGAGAGGCACTGGATTAAAGAAGATAGCAGGATGCAGCTGGATTGAGCTTGAGATGTCCACCAACACATTGGATTCAAATTTAAGTGTTGCCTAGTGGGCCTAACGGAGGATCAATTAAGTTGTGAAGTGTGTAATGGTACCAAACAACGATATAACCTCTAAAGGTTGAAAATGACCTGTCTCAACATTTCTCTGTTTATACATAGACTTAATATGTGATTTATTCCATTCTTGTACAAGGGAATTAAGTCTTTCTTTGTATGTAGATTAGCTCAATGGCAAAGATATTTAATAATAAGTTTTCTCTTTTATTGTACTTTCTAGAACATTTACATGGTTATTTTCTACATTTTAGAAGGGATGTCCCGCACTGTGGGGGGTTTTTTATATCCTTCGCTTCTTCTTAATATAAATATATATTTTGGTATGTGTGTTGCAGTTCTGTTAAAAAAATCAGGGAGTGCAAAACTTTCTATTATACTTAATTGAGACAGGAATTAACCAGACTATTGCAACCACATCAAATTCCATCAGGACATGAATGGATGATCGAAAACCAGTTGCCTGTTGCACATCTTTTATTTGGAAAAAGTCAAAGGTCATACTACTTTTCAATATCAGAATTTGAGTATTAAGATATTGTCTGTACTTCTGTCTATATTTCACATCTGACATGACAAACTTTTCTGTGGTTGATTATCTAGCAATGTTGTTTTGTGAATACCGAGTTCCCATGGTCAGTTTCCTGTTCTTTTTCTTATAATCTTGACACTGATTGTTCAATCTTTTGTAATGCTTGTAATAGGTTAGAACGGGTGCAAATATCAGGGTGTTGATGAAAGTTCTGATGGTCAACTGGACTTGGGGAAGACAGCAGTGTTGAAAGTAAAATTTATGGTCAACTAAGTCTTAATATGTGATGAAGATTCTGCTCATATTGGTTCTCAAGAAAACAAACATATGGGACTCAATTAAAGTAGAAAAGACTAATGAATCCACTCAATCCAGAGTGAAGCTGAACAAGTTTTGTAAACAGCTTTTTTGCAGGGTGATAGTTATTTCTGTGTTCAAAATTTATTTCTGAGAAGCAAAAATTGTAGTAATCACTGATTAGTGGCTCTGTTTAGGTGCCTGGAAAATTGTTGAAACTGAAACATCTGAAAGTTCTTATTGATGAACTTTCATGCTCTGTTTTTGCTTCAATGAAAGAGGCTGTTGCTTACTTGAAGCAAAAGGTATTTTGGCCACAGACCTCTGCTGACAAGTTCCCTTACCATTCATTTGGAAGGAAATGGAATTACTCTCCTTTATTCTTCTTGTTCTTAAGTAAATGATATTAGACTGATGCATCTATGATGTACCCATTCGTAGCTTTGGTTTCTCGTGCATAATAAAATCTGTGGAATGATTTTTATTCTGGATTGTTGAAAAAGTAGCTTCATTCCTCAAGATAATCTTTTAAAGACATACAACCATCTGTATATCTGGGGTATAAAATCTACTCTCAATGGAGCCAATGCATTTACTTGTTATTGTTATTATACTTTTGCAGTAGTTATAAATTATACAACTCCTATATTCATACATCATTTTTCAACATCATTTTCTACACCTAGTTAATAATGTACAAATTCATAATTAATCACGTATATTGGTTGGTTAATGAGTAAATTTAAGCTTCAGCCTTAAATTATGAATTTATTCATTGATCAACCAATACACGTGATTAACTACGAATTTGTATATCATTAACTAAGTATAGAAAGTAATGTTGAAAAGTGATGTAAGATGATTATTTCTCTAAATTATAGAATGCAATGGGGCATTATTTGAAGGTGAAGCGAAAATCTTGTGTAAAGATGGCTTGAAACTTAGGTTTGAGATAAATTCAAGTAGTTATGTTGTATATTGTAATAGAATTAGTCGATTCTGTTGTTATGTTATTTTTGGCTCCACAAGGTTGAAGCTTTCATATAAATAGAGGAAGCCTATGCTAGCTGTGAATGTGTGAAAAATTAATTTTGTGAGATCATTCAGAAAAGAGTGTTAGAGATATATTTTGTAATTCTCAAGAGTGATCCCTTTTTGTACACCTTTTGTAACTACTTGTTCATAGTGGATTCTTTGTTGCTGCCCGTGGGTGGATGTAGCTAAGTTCTTTAGTGAATCACCCACGTTAATTATTTTGTGTTCATCTTTTTTATCATACTGTTTCTTTACTTATCAGTTTTACAGTTTTGCATGCTTCCTAGCTTGGCTAACAAGCTCTGCTTAGTTCAGTTTTCGTAACATCTTGAATAGCTCACGGCCTTGGGCCATGGGCTGACGCACAATAGTGGGCTGAAATCAAGTTGGCTTGCTCTGGACCTGGACCCAAACATATAAAGCCCGGTGGGCATAAACCTGGGTCTGTCTCAAGTATCGACCCAGCCCGTGAACACTTTCAATGAAAAAAGGAGTTTCATTTCATTTTCGTCTGGTTTAATTATTGAGAGTAAATCTTCTTATTATTGCATCGTTATTTGCCTAAAAACTCTAACTCCCACAAATCATGTTTTATTTAACTAAATCTGCCCCAAGGGTTTATATGTCGATCGTATCTGTGTAGCATATACTAAACCAACAAAAGTAATTTTAGCTGGATTCTGACTGCGTTGAGTATGACTTATTATGTTGGTTTCCTTTTGTTACTGTGTTTTTCATTTTTAACCTATATTTGGAGCTTTAAGTCAACAAAAGTTTTATTGACTGCCTATTGTATAGCATGTGTTGAGATAACAGCTATCGACTCTGTTTTCCTTCGTGATGAATATAGTTATCATTCTTAATGGCACTCAAGGAAGAAAAAGAATGTAATTTGCCCGAATGTAATTTCTCAAACTAATTTCTTATAGAGTACGGTTAAGCCTTTTGTACAAGTAACGTCTTTTAAAGCTTAAACTATTGTCCTCTCTTCACTATACTCATCCTCTTATGGGTTTTATATATATATATATATATATAAAAGATCTTATTCGGATGAGATGAGTGTTTATTGTAAGAGGTGAGAGGAGTAAATATTGACTATTAGATCTTATATGAATGATCAAAATTAAAACATAAATGCATGTGACTTTTTTAAGTGGTCATATGACTTTTAAGTAACTTTTAATCTTGACCATCTATGTATAGTTGTATGGTCAAGATTTACTCCTCTCACCCTCTCACAATAAAAACTCCTCTCATTAGATATGGCTCATATATATATATAGAGTCGTATCTCTCCAAATCTGTTAAGGTGGGCAGAGTGTAAATGTGTATTCACCTAAATTTATTTTTGTAAGAGCAGCACATGCCCAAATAAGGTTTTTGGATTACTAACCTAGATTTAGTGACGGACTTAAGAATTTTAAACAATGGAGATAAATATCTTTGTAATCGAAGTAGATGCAAGTGAATCTGAACGGATAATGTACTTTATCATCACTAATTTGCAGAGATAAAGAATGATAAAAGAAAAATTTTATAATCTGAATATATTATTACTAAACTTACGTGAATACTATTAAAATATAAAAAATATTATTATATAAATATATTTAGATACTAAATCACATGAGTATTGTTAAAAAATAAAAAATAATATTATATAAGTTATATTTTTTATTACTATAAATTTATTAATTTATTTATATATAAAAATAAAAATTATACATATAAAAAATAAAAATAACATATACATATATACTTATATAAAATTTAAAAAAAATCAAAACAAAATAAAGACATGTGCCTCCACTCTTAATGGATCCGTCACGGTCTATGTTGCTCCATGCCCAGCACGAGGCACATGCCATTCACCTTCCTTTCTTTTTCTTTTTCTTTTTCTTTTTCTTGTGTTCATTTGCTATACGTTCTTCAGCCTCTTCCGACACATGATGGGGAAAAGATTGCAGTAATGACTAATGGGGAGAACCATTGACGAGGATAGCTGTCCGAGGAGTAGTTGTCACACTATCCAATCAAAGAGAGGGTTGATGAACGCAACACGCAATGTATTTAGGATTTGTTTAATAGTTAAAATAGTTTATAAATGAATTAATGAATTTTTAGTTATTAATTTATTATTAAAATAAATTAAAAAAATGATAATTCTATATTTTTTTTAAATGTGTAATTATTATACATATATTTTTTTAAGTATGTATAATTATGAGAGAAAAAATGATTAAAAAAAAAAATAAGTGATAAATGGTATTAAATGAGGTGTGAAAATGAGTATATATAGTATTTGTGATAAGAATATTAAAGTTTATAAATTAATGATTGAGATTAAAATGTTAAATTTAATTAGTAATATTTAAATTTACACAAATTTAGTTAAAATATTTTTTTATAAATAAATGCATATACAAAAAAATTATATATTTCAACTAGTATTTTTTCATATATTCATATCTATATATAAATACTATTAGATTAAAAAATGAACTAATCCATCCATGGATCCAGACATTTTGGATCCACGATAGAAGCCTTCATGTATGCAAACTGGAAAGTCTAATATGGATCCAATTTTTTTGAGTCTATGGATGAACTATTGATATTTTGGTTATTAATTTATTATTAAAATAAATTAATGATTCATATTGAAAGGTTATATTTTTACAAATTTTAACTAGTCACACTCAGATTCACACAAAAATTTGGTCACATCACATTTTTTTATGAATAATTATAAATACAAGAAACTTATAAATGTTAACTGATAATTTTTATATACACTCAAATCTATATATTAATACTATAAAAAAAGTTCATTCATAGACTCAAACTTGTTAGGTTCATGATAACATCGTTCGTACACAAACATGTTGTACATTCGACTCATTTACCAAAATGGTATAAACAGGTTAGATCTTTATGGATGAACTATTGATATTTTGGTCATTAATTTATTATTAAAATAAATCAATGATTCATATTGAAAGGTTATATTTTTACAGATTTTAACTAGTCACACTCAGATTCACACAAAAATTTAATCACATCACATTTTTTTATGAATAATTATAAATACAAAAAACTTATAAATGTTAATTGACAATTTTTATATACACTCAGATTTATATATTAATACTATAGTTCATTCATAGACTCAAACTTATTAGGTTCATGATAACATCATTCGTACACAAATATATTGTACATCCGACTCATTTATTAAAATGGTATAAATAGAAGAATAATTTACTAATTTGGTGCACCTCAAAAAATAATTACTAAAATAGTATAAAATAAACAGTATATAATAGTAAGTTGTGGCCGAGAATTATGACTTACATTTGATTATTTTTTATCCATTTCTAAAGGTAAGTCGTTGGTATGAACCACGACTTACCAATTGTTATTTTTTTTATTATGGTACAATGAAGTTGTGTCCAACAAGAATGACTTATTTTTTTTTATTAAAATCGTGGCTATGAACCACGACTTGCTTAGGATAATATTGTGAGCAGACCTCTATTGCCTTGATATTAGAGGGGGACCGGAGTGCAAGAAATGTCTCCACAAATGAATAATTTAACAAGTACAGGCATGAAGACATTTTTAGAGGAGAAATTACTACCTAGCTAGGATAAACTCAACACACTCCATTGTCTATAAACTAGATTACAATGGGTTTCAAACCTGAATGATCTTTAAGCACTTCATTTGATGAACATGATCCTTAGTTTGTCTTAAGAATACATCAGCAAAGCATAACATTTTTTTTTTAAAAAAAAGCATAAGAATTCAACTAGCATGAGACTGTATCAAAATTTGACTTGGACTAGTAATTGCCCACGTGCATACTTAGAACATAATAATTCAATAGCAAATTCAGCGAACACAATGCATTATAAGATCACATTGTCGTGGCTCAAAGCATTATAAGATCATAATATTATCCTAAGCAAGTCATGGCTTTGAGCCATATAATTATCCTAAATAAAAGTCGTGTCTTTCAGTCATGATTTCACTTAGAATTTTTTCTTTCAAAAAATAAATTGTGGCTTGTGAAGTATGACTTCATTGTGTTGTAAAAATAAATAAAAAAATAATCAAATATAAGTCATAGTTGAGAGTCATGACTTATTATTATATATTATTTATTTTATATTATTTTAATAATTATTTTTTGAGTTGTACTAAATTAATAAATTAATCTTCTATTTATACTATTTTGATAAATGAGTCTTGTACATCCTCTATAAAATTACCAGGACCATTCATTTTGTATATTGAGTCTTCTAGCGATACGAAAGTCTTCACTTGTAGAAAGAATTTGTAGTGACACATAGGATTTCAATTCAATTTTTATTTGTGCATTAGACATAAGAATGATGTGGATTAATAATGGGTTAATTATTTTTTAGTTCTTTTTATTTTAAATATTTTTTATCTTATTTTGTTTTTTTTAATTTCGAGACAAATAAAATTAATTTTTGTTGTATATTTATTTTAAGAATTAATTTTACTCATATCAAAATTTAAATGAATTAACATGAGGTTAAAATTTTAAAAAAATTAAAATTAAAATTAATTATATTTAAAAGAACTAAAAAATAATTAAACCATTAATAATTTACAAACTTTATATCTTTATATCTGCTTAGTACATATGTCTAGGTGGAGGCTTTTACAATGCTATAAAGATGGGGTAAAGCAATGAGCATGATGCCAAAATACTTTTACGGTCAATAACATGTTAGAAACCGGTATAGTTATTTTTTATGTTTTTTTGTTTAAAAGTATGCGGTATCTACTTTTTTATACACATATTTGTTATTTACATTTTAGCATCGATGCTGCACTCCCATTTTATAGCATTGAAAATGCCACCATGTCTAGGCCAAATAAATTTAGGTCAATTGTGATCAATAGGAGATTGAATTTCTTTTCTTCATCATATATAGTTTCTACATCGTATATTATAAACTTCATTAGCAAAGTACAGGTGATAGCGCAGAATAATAAATAATAAATATAAAACAAACCGCACTTACACACGGCGTATCAGTTTTAACTTTCAAGGCTAAAAGCATGACTACCAAACATGCTATAAGACACAGCCTAGGTTTGATATTGATTGGTTGTCATTTATATTATTTTTAAATAGTTGAAATCAAATTCATAGAATCATAGGTGATCTTGTTAAGTATTCATGTTCCAGCAGACAAATCCGATGAGGTATTCTACTGTTTTTTTTTAAAAAAATTATTCATGTTAATATGTAAATAAATTAGGACAGATACGACGAAGAAAAGAAATGATAGAAAAAAGACAAAGAAGATAAAGGTATTGTCGAGTCATGTTATTTATATAATTTAAAATAAATAATTTTAAAATAATTCAAATAAGTAGTGATTATTTTTAAGATAAATAGTAATTTTAATTGTTTATATAGTAAATTTATTTTATTGCAGATAATGAATTAAAATTTAAATTTACCATATTTTATATAAAAATCATTATATAATAATCAATATTGCAATAAGTAGTGATTTTTATTTCTTATGTAATAAATTTTAATTTCAACTTACTACATAAATAATTAAAATTATTACTTATCTTAAAGGCATTCATTACTTATTTAAATTGTCCCAAAAAATTTTAAAAAAAATCATTTTCCGGTATTATCTAGCAAACCTTGTTTCAGATTGATTAAGAAACACATAAAATTGGGAATAATACAGTTAATGTGAAGTGAACAACTCCAACACCCTGACATTAGGAAGATAGGAAAGGTGAAAATGCCATCCTTGGGAGAAATTCTGGCCTACTTTAAGAATATTATATTCTGAATAATTTTATAATAATTGATATTTAATTTAATAAAATTTTATTTTTTAATTCAACAGTATGTATAATTTAAATAATAAGTGTTTTATTTTTATTAGATTAGTATAATCCTTTAAGAGTGTAAAAAAACTTCTCATCCTTGCGGGATGTACAATACAAGTAGGTACTAATGAAGTTGATGTCATAATGTTAGATATAAAGTTATGGTTTAAATTGTTTTGAATTAGAAGTGTAGTTACTACTTCTTCGCTGATTTTGATTTTTGTTCGATATTTACCTTATACTATTTTAATTTTTTTCATTGACATTAGTGAATTACAAACCTAACAGTTCTATAAAAAAAAATTTAATCAGTGTGTTAAAAAGTTAAAAAAAAATGTGATATGAAAAACAAAAATAATAAACTCCCAGACAGGGATCTATCAAGATCCTCTCAAATTTTTTTTTTCCTCTCAAGTGATTAATTGTAAGAGAAAAAAAAATATAAACATTATAAAAGAAATTTTATAAGTATAATCAAATCTCACCAATAATTTTTTTTGTATATTTTTCTTTTTTATAATTGACCACTTATGAAAAAAAAAAACTTGAGTGAATCTTAATCCAATCTACCTCACAGTTTTACCTACATTGTTTTTGAGCAATTTGATGACTTTTGTTAATGACCCAACACAATGTGTTTTCAGCCGAAAATTCGCCACATAATGCTCTGCGATATTCCTATACTTTTTTCTTCGGTATTCCTATACATATTCTTAGTCCCAATTCCCAAAACTACATAAGGCATTACATTTTTAAACTAGAAAACTCTGCATGCCATAAGATAAGGTATAACAAACTCGAAACTACAAATACAGATGCGAAATATAAATACATTGATACAGAAAAAAAATTCAAAAATAAAAAAATATATAGACAAAAAATATCTTAAAATATCAAAATATCCGATAAGATAGGTATTAGACATATCAATACAACGAAATGATCGGTGTTACATAGATAACAACTCAGTGACTTTATGCAAAATCGAACTCCAATACGTGTACTAAATGCAGAAAAATATAGAAGTTCTTTAACCTACGATAACTCACTTAATCTATCAAGTTCTTAAGCTAGTATCCATGCTTCTTACAAAGTATCAATAGGGAAGGAGAGAATAATCTCAACTGCTTCCTCAGAAGACGATAAGACACAGAAGAAAGCAGCAAAAGAGAAAAATAGAAATTCTGTTCAATGATTTGTCTGCTAGCATCTCTTGCCTTCTTAATCTAGGGCTATTACTTCCCATCAGCTGATAAGAATTCGGGAAGGCATACAAATTTTCTGAGTTGCCAAATACTCGAGCATAAACCATCTCTCCAAACATCCCAACCACAGGGTGGTGGGATGCTGGAGTCATGGTAGCACCAACATTGAGCATTTGTGGCGTGGTATCCTCTTCTTGGTATAGATGAGTTCTGAAATGTTGACCCTGATAAGGATTTCGATATGGAAGCTGCTGACCACTTTGAGATGAAGATGCCAACAGAGCTTGAGCACCTGAAGCAGGAGGTCTTGGTGGTATTAAAATATCACAACAGGAGGATGCCTTCCCATCATGGTCACTTTGAGCTGGGGCCCGGCCCCGGCCATACAGTGGGACCATTGTGCTATGGGATATATCAGCCTTGCAAACAGGGCATTGTGGGGGCTCATCAGGTGCAAGAGAATCACTTTGGACATGGAGCCACTTGTAGATGCAGGGCCAGCAGTAAAGGTGGCCACAAAAGGTTACTACTGGTTCATTTGCAAAGTCTAAGCAGATGCTGCAATCGAAACAACCATTGTAGTTTTCTGTTTCTGTTACAGCATTTGGGATGGTTTTCCATTCCTGGGAAAAGTAGTGCTCAAATGCCATGAATCAAGGAACCCTTCTCACAACTTTGGTCACCAGTGCTTCTTTAGCCCTGGATATACAAGAGAAGAAACCAGCTTTGAAAAAAGAAAAAAGTTTGGGGCCATTAAGTTCATAGGTGCAGACAAGCAGAATTAAAACTAACAATAGGACATGAAAATATAAATCAATCAAGAAATCACCAAGTTGGTGTCCAGCAAGAAAAAATAAAAATGTCAATAGAAATTAGAGAAGAATAAGAGTATAAAAATTGAAGAGATAGCCTTGATAAGTAGGAGATCCACTCGCTCAAGCAAGGACCAATGATCAGTGAACCAAATAAACTCTTGTTCTTAAGCAATATTTCAATGCTCATCTTAAAGTTTCTTATAAAGTAATACCATAAAAAATAGCAATTATGTATGCAAAGAGCTTATGATTCCAACTTCCGAGTCTTTCCAAGCTAAAATATAAAAACTCTAAAAGCAGCAAGTCATCTAACTCAAATGCTTAGTTCTGAGATCAAACAGATATCATGCATCATTTCTACCAAGAGTGTAGGAAAGATGCCCAAATCTCCAGTGAAATAACTTTGATGGTTCTTGGTCCATGGCATCTTTCTTTTAGGAGGTCGAGGTAGGCGGTGAAAATTTCAATATAACATGTACATGGAAGTCCACACTAGTTCAAAATCTAGAAAGCATGGCTAATTGCTTTAAGTCTATAACCAAGAAACAGATTGGCCTTTATAATCCCCCACATGCTTTTCTGCAAAATTTCTACCCAGAATGCAAAATTTTTAAAGATCAAAGTTTAAAAGCAAGCAAAAATACAAGATCTAAGCAATACAAATTAAATCAAACAAGACCATCAACACAACCCCATTAATAAATAAGGAAGAGCTTGGAAAACGAAAACAAAACAACAAAAACATGATGATGATGATGATGGTGATAAAGAAACACCATAGATGAGCAGGTTCTGTGAGCACAGAGAATGGAATCTAAGAGACCAAACAGGATAACAAGAAGGAAAAGACATACCCAGATAAAAAAGGAGACAGCTTTGGCTCTGTGAGAACAACAATGGCGAGAGTGGTGGTCAAGAGTAAAGACACAGAGTAAGAGAAAAAGGTCTGGCCGTAGCGAACGGGTGTGTTGGTCGGGACATCAAGCTTTACTCATATTATAATATTTATAATATGATATATTTTTTTGGGTGCAATTAGATATATAAGACAAAGTGAGTGTGATATTAATGCGTAAATCACCCTGTGACCAAAAGTGTTCCCCACTTGCAGCTGAAGCCAATGCCCGCCCAGCTTTCCTTGTTGAGTAATATTAGACATTTTTTATTTTTGGTCTAATTCATAAAACCATAATACCCCAAATATTAATATTTACCTAACATTATGTTTGGATGACAAGTAATAGAGAGAACAAAAAAAAGATAAGAAGAACAAAAAATAAGTTTTTATATTTAAAAGTTTTAAAATACATAAGAACAGAACGGAATATATAGAAAATCATTTCTCTCATCTTCTCCTCAAATGTTTAATATTTGTTTCCCTTAAAATTGAGATAGAATGAGAGGAACACATGTTCTGTTCCATTCTGTTAATGAATCTTCCAAACAAGAAAGGGAGAAAGTATGTTCCATTTTATTCATTTCCTTTCTGATCCATCCCCACCTATTTTGTTTCGTTCTGTTAATAAAAAAACATACAAACACAACGATGCAAAACTACGAACCGTGTCTACTTCATAATGATTATAATGTTCAACACACCCATGTCTGAATACTTATTCTTATATCGATATATTATTCAACTTGAATACTTAATAAATATTAATTTATGTTGTATTTATAATAACTAAACTTAATTTTTTTTCTTCCATCATAAATTAATTCATCTATTGTGTTTTATTTATGAAATTTTATGTTGATTTGACATTTTTTTATATTTTATGATTTGATATATATAATTTTTTATATGTATGTTACGTTAAATATTGCTTTGCTTATTTCTTAGTTTTTAAACAAAAGTTGTATTACTAGTGTTGTGCATCATAGGTGTAAAATAAGGATAAAGTTTGTTGTACATGTTTTATGTGCACATCTCTCACATTTTAAAATATGTGACACAATAAAAGTTTAAGTATGAAAAAAATAAAGTAAGATTAGTTATAATCAAGCGATGAAAAACATACAGATATGAAATAATATATTTATAAGTGTATAAGTAACATTATTTATAAAATAAATACAACTACTTATATACACATAATTTTATGTGAGTTTGTCTAATAAGTGTCTTAAGAACACTTACGGAATCAAAAAATAGCATGTATTAAAGGTGACTTATATTGTATTTGATTAAATTATTCTTTACTGAAATGATCACAATATTATCACTCTATTAATGCTCTCTCTAGGAACAGACTCAGATACACACATGTGGGGACATATGTCCTCATTTATATATATATATATATATATATATATAAACATTTATCATTTATAGTTCTACAATTCATAGATTTTTACCTCCATGTTAAAATAAATGATTGTTTTGGTATTTTAGAAATCTTTTAATTCTAACTTTTAATCAGATGAGGCATAATTTTTTTAATTATTCTTTGATTACATATGTAGAAAAGGAGAAACATATGAGAAAATTATTCATTGTTCACAAAATATTAAAAAATTACAATGAATAATTGTGAGTTTATCTTTCATAAATTTTATTTTATTATATATATATATATATATATATATATAACTTTATGTGCACATCTCTCACATTTTAAAATATGTAAAAAAAATAAAGTAAGATTAGTTATAATCAAACAATAAAAAGTTTGCAGATATGAAATAATATTTGTAAGTGTATGAATAATATTATTCATAAAATAAATACAACTACTTATATACACATAATTTTATATGAGTTTATCTAATAAGTATCTTAAGAACACTTATGAATCAAAAAATAGTATGTATTAAAGGTGACTTATATTGTATTTGATTAAATTATTCTTTACTGAAATGATTACAATATTATCACTCTATTAATGCTCTCTCTAGGGACGGACTCAGATACAGTGGGGACATATGACCCCATTGAGCAAAACTTTTTTTAAAAAAATATATATATATATATATATATAGCATTTATCATTTATAGTTTAATGGTTCTACAATTCATAGATTTTTGCCTCCATTAAAATAAATGGTTGTTTTGGTATTTTAGAAATTTTTTAATTCTAACTTTTAATCATATGAGGCATGAATTTTTTAATTATTTTTTATTACATATGTAGAAAAGGAGAAACATATAAGAAAATTATTCATTGTTCACAAAATATTAAAAAATTACAAGGAACAATTGTAAGTTTGTCTTTCATAAATTTTATTTTATATATATATATATATATATATATATATATGCAATCTCTTTAACATTGTCTTCACTATCTAAAATTTTTGAATCTATCATTAGTTCTCTCTCATTCTATTTAATAGAAATACTAAAAAATGATAAAATTTTTAAAAAATTAATATCTTTTCAATTTTTTGAAAGCAATAAATAAAATAAAACAATTTTTTTCTTTAAAATCACAAATATTTTAAAGCAACTGTAATAATATTTGTAAAATGTTAGAAAGGTATATTGTAGCGTTTTGAATCTACTGTACTACTACTAGCATTAAAAAACAACTTAAGTTTCTTAGGTAAAACACATTTTTATTTTTATACATATGGGAATGTGACAAGTCATAAATGTAGCGTTCAAAACGAAAAGATAAAAGCTAAATTTGTTGGTCAATTCTAATATATATCTTTCAAAAAAATGTATAATATACCTCATTTATTATTATTATTATTGATTATATTAAAAAATATATTAATAATTATGATAAATAATATGTAATTTATTAATTTATTTTTTATTATTTTTTTTACACACTAACGCCATACGTCACTGTCATTACTATCGCTATCGGCCACCACCAACACTATTAACAATTGACATTGCCGACGATGACCGGTGGTCAATAGACGATTACCAACTAGAGGTGAATGATTGTCAGTCGACAATTGTGATAATGGTGATGTGTAAAAAAAAAAAAAAAAATTTATCCAAAAAAATTTTACTATTACAATTAAAATAAAAAGTATATAATACATTCAAATATAAAAGATGTATAATAGCAAAGGGCAAACGTCCCAACTATATTGTCTCGTAACAACTAACAAGTCTGGCTAATAATTTATGTGAGTGGATCCCACCCATGAAATATGTTCTCAGAAGTGAAGTTATTCACATATAATATCATTCACATTATTTTTATATTTATATAATTTCTATTATTTAATTATAGTTACTCTCATAAATTTTAAAAAATTTACATTCAAATTTTATCACATATATATAAAGATGTGACTAATATGTACTAAAATGTGTGTAATTAGCATTTTTTATGTTCCCAGCGTTGCATTAGCACTATCCGGGCAGTATCGGAACTTTGTATGTCCGGGACATATAGCAAGGTTCAAAGGAAAATACTTAGTACATATTGTTTGAATCACATCTCCTTATATTGTTAAAGTGGCAAAATCAGAACATAATTGTATAGAAAATAAAATAAAATAAATTTTAATTAAATAATAAAATTTGTATAAATATCAAATAATGTGTATATAATATTGTCTCGATAAAAAAATGTATTTGTTTTCAACTAAAAAAAATGTATTTACTTTTTCCTTTTGTTGGAATAAGAAAATGTATATAGGGAGAGATACATGATGCATTTGGAAAGGAAAACGATTCTCACATATAACTTTATGACGCATTTTACTCATGAACATATCCAAAAATCAACTAATGAAGAGGTTAAAATTATAAAGTTAGTTTTCTGAATTGGGTTTAAATATATACCTGAATAAGGTTGATAAAGATAGTTTATTCCAAAGTATGGTGGCTATGACGGTGGTGTAAAGGGTGAGTATATGCAAAAGGTACTCTGACATTTAAATTAAATTATGTACAAGAAAAGTAATATTTGAAATTAAATTGCATATCTTTGTTATCTCGTAGGGTATTTATAAGAGCATATTGGATGATAAGAATTATAGTTAAATCTGTATTAAATGTTGTTAATTAGGATAAGAATTAAATGAGATTATTATCTTATAATTGATTCATCTATTTATGAGGAATATAATTGATATTCATATTTATGAGGGATCATGAAAGATATTTATTCCTCATAAATAGGTAGATTTATTTATCTTATAGCGCGTATAAATATCTGAAATCTAATTCTAGCTGATCAGGTTGTTCTTGAACCGCTAACCCAAAACCTGATTCAAAACAATTGTCTTCAACTTGACGCTTATATGTGATAGATAAGTGTCAAGATATCCGAATTCAACATGAACAAACAACATACATAAAATAAATAGATCCAAGTCATAATATAAATATTAAATCTCACAATATTTTTATCAAATAGTCGGAATCCATGATATATGGTACTATGTCCTTAATATTAATGAATAATGTCAAAATTTAGAATGAATCACTTTCCATAAAGTCAATACATTGTCATCTGAAATACATAATAGATTACTCCCATTCATATTTTTTTGAGACCCATTTAATTCTAAAAATAATTTGATCTTAAACCAAAATTCATATTATAATTTACCATAATATCATGATACAAGTTATCTAATTTCTATATTCAAATACGTCATACATCGTTTTAAGCGTTGTTTTTTAACTGCTTTGTTAAGTACAATACGTTACTGTAGTCAAAAGATATTGGATTTCGTCATTTGAAATTCATACCGATAATTACTATTTTCAAATTAAATATTGAATTTTAAAATGGAAGTAAAAAGATCCTTTTGTCCCCCGCACGTAATGACGGTTGGAAGTTACCCCGCAGCTATAAAAAGTTATTATCAAAATTAATTATCTCATTCCATTAAATTGTACAAGAATTGCACTAAATATTAAATACAAGTGATGAAATTACAATTGTGCCTCGGGTCACATGGAGTAGAGACTCAGTTCCAGGATGTTGCAACAAACTTCAATGAAACTAATTCAGTTCATACTGCGTAACGTTATTTATACAACTAAGAGAATTCAGTACCTGTAACAAAAAGATCTCTGCACTCGTTGCTTAATTTTGGGATATAGAGCTTGTTAAAATCACGTAACAGAAACTTCCGCCAACCCATCTCTGCTTAGCAAAATAGCAAATAAGAAACAAGCTCTTGGGTTTCCGGTGATTCAGAAACTACTCTTCAATTATATATTACACTGCTCCGTAATATTAGTTGCCAGGAGACGAGCACCCTTGAAATTTGACTAGATAAAAAGTAAAAGTAATGCAAAACGAGCCTACATCAATCTTAGACGAAAGGTGAAACATCAGAAAGCAATGCCAACCAAACTACTCGATTGTGACTTCCCAACACTTGAAAGGCTCCCGATCACATATCAGTCTTGAATATAAAATTCAACTTCGTAAATCTTTAGATACCATGCATGTTCCATATACCCGAGAGGTGGCAGCCAGGTTGGAGTAAGACTAGTGCCTTTGCTCAAACACATGTATATCAGGCTCCTTTTTTCTTTTGGTCTTTGATAGATTTGACCTCCTTAGTAAGCATTCTTGGAGCAATGGCCATAGCCATCAACTCTTGGAAGAGCAACTTACAAGCATAAGGAATGTAAACCTGCATAGACAATCAAAAGCCAAAACATAATACCTAAGAGTACAGCACAAGGAAAACCTTGGATTTATGGACTATACTACCACTAGAGATAAAAGACCATCACCTGAACAATGTCAGTTTTGTTCTTGCACCCCCTGCACTCAAAGGAATTCTTCTTGAGATTTGCAATAGCTATCAACCCACAACGCTCACACACATGGACCCTATATGCATCACTTTGATCAAACAATCTCTCCTTTAGGAAGTGAGCAGCTCCATGGGCTATCATACAATCTCGTTCCATCTCTCCAAATCGCAAACCTCCATCACGTGAGCGTCCCTCAGCAGGTTGCCTTGTGAGGATCTGCACAGGACCTCGTCCACGAGAATGGATCTTGTCATCAACCATATGCTTCAATCTTTGGTAATATGTAGGGCCAAGGAAAATCATGGCACTGAGACGCCTCCCTGTATGACCATTGTACATGGTCTCAAAACCACGCATTTGATACCCACATTTGTGTAGAGCTTTGCTGATATTGTCCACCTGGATTACAGTAGTAAAAAATGGTATCATTCTAAACTTAACCAGAAAAAAATCAATCTAACATATTTTTTGAGATATAGGCCCACAAAACAAAAATCCTACCAAGATATTTTCTGACAGGTAAAGTAGATGACTTATTGTGACTGAAGCCTTTTATTCTTTCTTTTAAGAGATGTAATTTATCCACCACTACAGACACTTGCCCTTTGGTCTCAGGTAAACTACATGATTATGTTCATAGTTAAATATTGAATGGCACAGTACATAGTTCTGGCCTTCTGGGCACAGAGTTTATTATGGACATAATATAGCAGCTTCCTCATGATACGTAGAGCTAGAGCACATATTGTCAACTAGTTCTTCCTGTGTAACTGGATTGGTAATAACAAGATCCAATAGGAGCAGCTGGAAGTGGCTAGCTTATTTCAGCAGCTCAAATTTCTGACGAGTATTTAGTTGTTACAGGAAAAAAAAATCAGATGAAAGAACAACTTACAGTAACATCTGTAAAAGGAGTTGCATCTCCTTCCTTTCCCATATGAGCTGCGACCTTCCCCATGATACACTCAATAAGCTGGCCAATTGTCATTCGAGAAGGAATAGCATGTGGATTGACAATAATATCAGGGGTAATGCCTTCCACGGTCCAGGGCATGTCTTCTTGCGTATAAGTCATACCAACTGTGCCCTTCTGACCGTGTCTACTACTGAATTTGTCACCAATCTGTGGTATACGAACAGATCTCACCCTTACTTTCACAAATCTCAATCCATCAGCATTTGTTGTGAGCAGAACCTACAAAATAGGCGATATATAAATCCAGCAATGAAATAAGTAATGCTAAGATACTCAATATTTTGGTAATTGGTATACTAATATGCTCTTGACTTAATTTTTGTCAACCAACTCCTTATTTTTATAATTGAAACCTCCCATTCATTAAGCTTTTATAACAGCCTCAAACTCAAATTGTATTTTGTAACACACGAAAGTAAATAATTATGATAAACTTACTTGATCAACAATTCCAGTTTCACTATGGCGTAAGCTTATGCTGTGATCACGTCTTGTGTAGCGTAAAGCTTGTCCCTGTGCCTCATCCTGAGATATTGGGGTGGTCTTTCCTATAATAACATCCTCACCAGATACTCTTGTGCCCTATTACATGGTAATAAATTATTTCAGTTCACACAAATTCCATTTTAGGACCATGATCAGTATGTTGTCAAAGCAAAAATTCAAATATACTTACTGGTGGTGCAAGTCCATCATCATCCAGCTTATCATAAGAACCATGCCTCATACCCTGCAAAATGAACCTTGGTTAGAAACCACAAATAGCAAACCGATATACTTTTTTGGGGATAAAATTGCAAAGAAAGAATAATCATGCACCAGCAGATCCAAAATTCTTACCATGGTGTTAGCTCTATCTGGACGACCAAAATCTTCTTTGACAAGGGTTCCCATCTTCTTCTCTTCATCTCTGTAAAATTTAACAATGCAACATATAAAAAAAATCATAAGCATGGCAATAAAAAAGAGTGAATGTCTAATTAATTTGGGCAGCACACACACCTATATGAACGGAAGAACAGAGACCGAAAAAATCCACGGTCTATTGACGATTGGTTCATGATGACAGAATCTTCTTGATTGTAACCAGAATAACAAGCAATGGCCACAATGGCATTCTAAGACGCAATGGGATTACATTAGAACATTTGATTATCAAAATAAGGACAAAATGATAAAAATAAGGGAAGAAAGATTTTACAATTCCAGCCGGGAGTTGCCGGAAATGGAGATGCTCCATGGCTCTTGTAGTGACCAGTGGCTTTTGAGGATAATATAATACATAGGCCAAGGTATCCTAAGTAACAGAGGAAAACCATCATCAAGTAAGCATCCAGTATCAAGTATCAAGTATAATATACAAACAGAAGAATAGGCGCACATTAATCATAAAAACAAGTGAACAGTACCATTCGAAACTGGTAGTTAGTAACATATATTCCCATTGCTTGTTTTCCCATTGCTGACTGATATGTATTACGCGGGGACTGATTGCACCAGCCAAAGGTAAGTAAGATGAACGACAGGTATTAATCAGAATTAGCATACAGCAAAATACCATATTTACCTGATTGTGGTCAGGAAATGGAATAATAGAAGCACATACACCCAAAATCAGTGATGGGTGGATTTCACAATGAGTATAAGTATCGGAATAAGCTTCCTCTGGATTAAGCCGTGCTTGTACAAGATCCTGTGACATTTTTTCAACAATCACTTTCTTTATTGTTTTATAGCCTCTTAATTTGCACTAATGAACTTATATATAAAGGCTATACACCATTCAAATCCAGAATTATAGCACTGACATTAATTGTCATGGAAATCATAGTAGTTTCTTCTTCTTCTGTATCGATATATTCTATAAAGCCCTTGGACACAAGATCATGCCATCCACCCTCTTCTGGTGATTCCTGAAAAAATTGAATAACAAGTTAAGCAATTACTGAAACTATACAAGCTCCTAAGATACACTACAGTTACTTCTAGCTCACCCTCTGCTGCAAAGCATGAATATCCTTCTTCTTTATGAGAAGCCTTTGCTTATCCACAATAAATAAAGGACGACTGCAGCGACCATAATCCGTATATATGCGCAATTCTTTAAGACGGATATCTCTAACCACCCCAACTTCAGTATTAACATCAACCTGCACCACATGAAGAGCCATTAGCACTGCAATTAAAATATATCATTTTGTTACATCTTAACAGTTTTAATCAATCAAATCCCAAAAGAAAACCAATAAATAACTGCTTATTAGATGGCTCAATAAAGAGGCAATAAATACCAAATATCATTCCTATTATAAGAAGGGATTGCTAACAAAAAAGGAAACAACTGCAACATTGGCTTCCAATGATTACAGGCAGTATATTATGATATCATTTTGGGGCGGGGGGATGCTAACAGTTTTATTCGAACACAAATCAGAATTTTTAGTATGTTGAACAAAATCAGAAAGTGAAATTAATAGTTACCCGGCGTCTCAGCTTTCTCAATGTTCTCACCAACATATCAGGATCACGATGGATACCCATCCAGCAACCATTTACAAAAATTTTTGTAGCTTGGGGAATAACTGCAGGAGAAATTTCCTACGAGCAGGGAAAATAAACAAATTTAAACACAGAAACCATTCGGAGAGAGAAACAAATTTACTTTATGCAGGAAAACCATAAGAACCTCAAAGTTCTCTGTGCCCCATTCTTCCAAAAACTCCAGAATAGGATATGCTGCTGAACCAACTGTTATGTAAACCATCAATGCCAGATTCTTCACCAGTCCACAGGCCTATATAATAGCCCAATCACACCCATAAATACCACAGACAAAGATAACAAAGATAAGTTCCTTATAAAAAGTAGTAATGTAGGAGTATACTTGGAAAACAAAATACTCACTTGTCCTTCAGGTGTTTCTGCTGGACACATCATTCCCCACTGTGAATTATGCAGCTGTCTTGGTTTGGCCAACTTCCCTGAAATAAAAAGGGAATGAGAAAACAGAAAAAATTACAACGTAGACACAGAAAAAACTGAGAGCATATTACCATATTGCATTAATGGTATTATTTTATGAATGCAATGCTCAAGGGGGGAGGGGAAGATTGACAGCTGGATCATGCTTGCATGCCCAAGTAATTTTACCTTCACGCCCTATGGGAGAATTCAGTCTTCGCAAATGAGACAAAGTGGATGCATAAGTTAAACGATTTAACACCTGGAGCAGAAGAACAAAAAGATAATTATAATGTTATTTATTCTATAGAAGACACAGGTAGACTCCTGAATCATAAAATAATGCAATAATTCATATTCAAACCTGTGACACTCCAGCTCTAGTACCCGCAGCATTTGCTTGGCCCCAATTACCAGTAGCAAGTGAGTACTTAAGTCCACTTGTGATGGTTTTTGCTTTGATAGCAAATTGCAGGTTAACATCTTTCCCATTATCAACACACTGCACCATACATGCAATAGAATGGTATAGGCAATGCAAAATGAATATTGCAAATTAGCAACATGTGTGCATTAAAGCCAGAACAAACCTTCTGTACATAAGCCCTGACATCTCTAGTTAGCTTTCTGAATAGCTGCATCACAAATTATAGTAACCAGGAATTGAGAAACAGAAGATTACAACATAACAAGACAAATTAAGTTAGGCAATACAACTACTAGAGAAACAAACCATTCTAAAGAGACCGCCGAGTAAAGGACCTGCCAGGTCCAGCCTCTTGTTGCCATAATGATCCCTATCATCTTCAGCCCTCCGCCCAAGTGCACATAAAAGTAGCCGGTGAATGATATATCTGTGGGACAATGATAAGCATAATAAATACTTACGAAGTCATCAAAATGAAAACATGATCTGACAAGGATCACACTTACCCAAAATAGTACGCTTTCTTTGTCTCACAATATTCTCCAACACCAACATGAGGAAGCATCTCCTTTTGAAGGATCTCCTTAGCATACCTGCAGATTATGACACAAGTGTATCCATTGCTCAATAAAGGGTGCACATAGATTATCCTCTGGCTTCATAGAAATACAACTCACTTAATTCTCTTTTCCTTGGTTACACCTACAGTTGCTCCTCTTTTCCCAATGTAGTCAAGTGCAACCTGCGGTGGAGATCAAAATATTATAAATTAAAACAAAATTGCCAAATACCAAATACATGGAATATCAAGAAAACCGTGCATCAGATAATACAATATTTCACTAATTTCACTAATAATAACAGTTTTGAATAATCTCAAATTAAAAAGTAATAAACATTCAACTGCAAAATCAGATGAAACCATATGGAAGGGGAACGCAGTAAAATAGAGTATATTGCAATATAAAATAGGAAAGAATTTAAATCAAAACATGCAGACAGAAGACTTCATTAAGCTGGGTTACAAAGAATACGCAATACAGGAAAAACAGACTATTCCAGCCCCCAGACAGGGGATTAGGTCAGAGACCGAGATGGACTGGGATGGTGCAATGATGTCACTCGAAATTATTATAAATTCTAGCTAAGAAAGCATCACCATGGCTGTAAGCAAATAGGATATAACAATAACAGAACCCACCTGTTGGTTTTGAATTACAAATGCTTCTTCTAGGGACGGACGAAGTAACTCCATCATTTGAGTGTCTGAGAAGTCGTAGCATATATGTTCAAGTATGTCTTTGTCAGCAACAAACCCCAAAGCTCGAAACACAATAATGATGGGAATTTCAGTTCGAATGTATGGAAGAGTAGCACGTATATATTGTCCTGAAGAACCCTGAAGGAGTAAAAAGGCATACATTTAGATATTGCATAAAAAATCCAACCATGAACCAAAATGTGATTTGTTGTCATGAAGCACAACTAGTGCAGAAAGGCTACAATAGTATGCATTACCCCTTTGGAACTAGTTCGAGAGAGCATGCGCACAAACATAGTACTGGGGGGTCTGTTCTGGGACTCTGCCATGGACCGAACTTCAGCCACATAGGCATACTTGTTAGGTTGCCTCTTCTTGAAGACATAGACATGATTGGTGCTCATCTTCTCCTGAGCAATTAGAACCTTTTCACTGCCATTAATAATGAAATATCCACCTTGATCATACGGACACTCTCCAAGCTCAGTCAAATCCTTCTCTGAGTTCTGGTATAACGTGCAATAACTAGACCGAAGCATTATAGGAACCTAACAAAAATGCAAAACACAGAACAAGCAGTTAAGCAGTGAATCCCAAAATATAATTAATTCAGCATCTAGGAATAGAAGTAGAAACTAAGATTAAGACACAGATACCTTGCCAATGAAAACTTTGGTGAAGTCCTGAGTCTCAGTGACCTCTTCACCATCGTGTCCTTTCTTGATGACCCTCTTGGAAACATCCACGTACAAAGGAGCTGAGTAAGTAAGATTCCTTAACCTAGCAGCCTTGGGAAATAAGGTAGCGGTTTCTCCATCAGACTCAGTCATCATGGGCTTACTCAAGTATATCTGACCAAAGCTGATTTTGTAGATAGTCTGCCAACAATCCCAATTATCATTATCTATTAAACCCATGCTACAAAAAAGTCTACACAATAAGCTAAACAACAAAGTGCAAACAAGAAGAAGAAGAAGCTAAAGTCCTTCATACCTCAGCAAAATCAGACTGGTGACCGGGATTATGTTGCGACTCGGGTCGAATTTCAATGTCAGCAGACTCGTCGACGATTTCCTGCATGGTGTTCTGAATGAACTCATCGAAGGAATCAAGCTGTTGACGAACCAGACCCTTCTCTTCGAAGTAGGCGGAGATGACGGCCCATGCGTCCTCCTGGGTGATCTCGTCGTCGTCCTCTTCCTCCTCCTCCATTATTTGCTGATCGTACTCGTGCTCGTGCTCCTCTTCCAATTCCATTATATGCTTCTGGTTTTCTCTTCCGGAATTTAGGTAGATAAGATTCAAATTAAGCTTATCTTATGGTTGTGTATTTCGATTAACAGAAATTTATTGTGAGCGTTTTGGATTAAACAGAAAGAAAGAATATAAGGTGCAATAGAGGAGAGAGAGTGAAACCCTAACAAAGCGAAGCACCCAAGTTTTGGGTAGGGGTTGAAAAAGAAAGTGAGTGAGGGAGTGCTCTCTATTTATAATAGAAGGGGAGGAGATCGGCCAACCGGGAACCGGGAAATTGTTTTCCCAGTAATAATAACTCACAGACAGCATAAATATAAAACAGATATATAAATCAATATTTAATAAAGTCAAAATAAAAGAAAATTGGGCCAGCAAGTTCATAAATGACCCAAACCCCAGCAAAACCAAACCCACATCTCTAGAGGCTTCGAGGTTTTTCCAAAAATCAAACCCACACTCCAACCAAATCTAACCCAGGCCAGAACACTTGCAACATCAAACCCAAAACAATTCAACTATTTGGAATCTAGATCTAGATGGCACACACTAACGAATCACAGGTAAGAAAAATCATAACCAAACCGAACCCACACACCAAAAAATCAAATCAAGACATGAATACAATTAGAGTTGTTAAAATTGATCAACTTTAATAGATCAGTTTAAATAATCCGATAAAAAGCATAAGGGGGTTAGAAAAATTTAAAGTTGAATACAATTTAGTCTGATGTAGTCTAACCTAATTTAATTCGACTTGAAATTAGATTGACTTATTTTGGATAAAGATAGTTCATTGATCTTTAAATTTTAATTATTTTTTAATCAAATAAAAAGTATCTAAAAAGATACAATCATTTTTGTAACTTACAAAATTAAAACTCCTTTAATAATTAGACTAATTATCTAATTCATTTGTTATTGGCTCAAAACAAATTTTATATTTTTTACTAATTTAATTTTTTTTAAAATTAAAATTATTATTTAAAAAAAAAACAAAAGAATTATCGAGGCTGGTGAGTCAACTTGCCTAATTCACAGTTCACAAAGGATTAGATTAGGTTAACAAAATGTTAACCTGAAACATATTTAAGAGACTCATTTTAACAATTATAACTAGAACACAGGCAAGCAGCACAATAAATGACATTGAAGAATAAACATAAGGCAAAGGGCAAAGAACACTGCAACCATAAATGAAATTGAAGAGTCTGACTTACCTGATTGTGATGAAGAAGATGTGCATTGGAACCTGTCTGTGTTCATCCATTTGCGAATGGGGAACAGGCGAAGGGTTTTATTTGTCACCTGAATACTTAATGAAATGCTCATTAACGACAATGACTAAGAGTATTTTGACAAATTTTTATCACTGTGCTAATAACTTTTTTTAAAAGAATAAACTTTTTTCATTATTCATCGCATGTATTAGCAATTTTTGCTTTAGTTTTTTAATGAAATTCAATGTATTATAACAATTTTTTTCATAAACTTGAAACTTATAATTTTAGGAGGTGTTTAGTCGAATTATGAAAATTTGATTATTTTAATAATTAATTATTGTATAAAAATTTATTGTTATAATCAATTATAATAGAATAAATTTTATGTTTTGATATATTGGATAAAAAATAATTTTAAGCTAATATGTTTTCTTTTGAATGGTATTAAAAAAGAATCACTTTTATACATTAAATTATTAAAATAAATATAAAATGATTAAAAAAATTATTTGATCAAGACAAAATGATATTTACATATCAAAGTGTAAGGAATAATCTATAATATAAAATCATAAGTTTTAATCTTCATCATTATGAAAAAAAAAACTTTTATAATGTATTGAATTTTATGTAAAAGGTTAAAATTTGATTTTTCTAAATATGTTATAATAATGTTGAAACATATTTTTTACGAGAAAAAAAAGTTGTTTGAGAATGAAATAATCATTCCCAAAATATGTTTATAAATACTATTTGGTCTTCAATTAAATAATTTTTTAAATTATTTTATAATTTTGTTGGTAATTTAATACATTAAAATTATTCTTTTTATACCATATAAACGAAACAAATTATTTTAAAATCATTTTTTAGTTAAAATATCTAAACATAAAACTGATTTTATTATAATTGATTATAGAATAATCTATTATAAAATAATCAATTATTGAAATAATCAAAGTTTTCATAACTAAATTAAACATACACTAAAATTAAAATTAAAAAAAAGTTAGATGCAAAGAAAATTCAAAATTAAAGAGGGACCAAATAAAAAAATGGAACCAAAGAAGGGTTTCATTTGTTATGTAATCTCTCAATGGAAGATCACTAATGACGTAGATTAAAACTATTTTTTTATAAAAAGTTAGATGCAAACAAAATCTAAAATTAAAGAGACTAAAATAAAAAATAAAATGTTATATTTTAAAAGACCAAAAACATTTTTAAATCATAAATTAAGCCATAAACCCCTCATATACAGCGTGACTAGATATGAGTTTATTTTGTAAAATGACACTCTAAGCCTGGCCCATTATTTATTATAGTTTTTCTTTTTAGTTTGTTTGTTTTAATGAAAATATAAAATTAAGATTAAAAGCTTTATTTAAAGGGTTATATCATGGCATAAGGACATTTTAAATAGGTTAAAAAACTTAGACTTCTATTGTTAAGATAATTATAACTTTTAATAAAATTATTATATTAGGGAAGTAATTACTTTACCTAGTGTAAGTAAAAAAGACTTACACTTAATTTTATATCTTATTCATTTATTGTGATATTGTGGTAAGATAAGAGATAAATGATAGCCACAAAATTATAATAAAATGAATAATATAAAATTGGATGTAAATTAACTTTACTTATACTTAGATGTAAGTGAATCTCTCTCCCAATATATTATATATAAAGTATATATATTATATTAATATTATAATTGATAAAATTATATAATTATTATATTTTAAAATTATATATTTAAATAATAAATAAAATATCAACCTAACAAGTCAAATATGCTTTTTAAATACCTATACCTTAGCTAATTTAGTTTAATAAGCTTTTCAAAGAATCCAAATCTAGCTTATTAGTTAAATAGATTAAGCTACAGTAAGCTGAAAATAAGTTAAACCGTATTACACTGATAAGCTATTTTTCTTATTCCCACCCATACTATTTTATAATGAGTTTCATTTTATTGTTTTCACTTTTGTTTTTACTCTTTTAACATATTCTTTTTAAATATATCTTCCTATATTTGACAGAATTTATAGATTTAAACCATTGAAATTCTTAAAAAATTTGAAAATCAAATTATTATTATTTTTAACATTTCAAACATAGTATTTAATTTATAAATTATATTGAATTCTTTTGTTTTACATTCCAGGCACATATAATATTCACTTATGTATGGAGTTAAATATTTTAAAAATTGATTTAATTTATATTTTTCATTCGAATAGTTGTAAAATATAAGATTATTAAAGTTGAAAATTATTATTTTTAAGTTGTACATAAATATAAATTTACTCAAAATATATTTAAATTTTTTTAACACAACTTTCATTTATTAATAAAAGCTCTTTTTTAAAAGAAAATTAATGTATTGTTATCAGTTCGATGTGTATATCATATTATATATTATATTTGTTGATATGATAAATTCTTTTTATTAATGTGATTTTTTAAATGACAGTAATAATTACACAATATTAACAAAAGTTAGCTTACTTAATTGGCCATATGCCGAAATGCATGAAATTCAAATTCAGGAGACCTCGCTGATCGATGCTCTGCGTTTGTAACGTAAATCTTCCTTAAAGTTAAAAAAGAGAAGAATCCCCGCACACTTTAAACTTTTTTTCATTAAAAAAGAGTGTCACAATAAAGGAAAAATTGAACTATAGTCGTCCAATTTTTTTTTTTTTTGACATTTCTGGTGGAAAGGATATTTTTTGTGACAAAGTTTTGGATTAATAATTTATGAATAATTTGACACATTTAAATTAGATCTTAATATTTATAAGTATTATTAGATAAATAAATATGTTTATTTATAAAGAATAAATTTTTAATAAAATTTTTATAGATAAATAAATTAATTATATTTTTCATAAATATAAAATATAATTATAAAAAATTAATCTTATTAAATTTTTATCTTAATTAAAAACATTTAATACAAATTTAAACATAATTTTTATCTAATATAATACTCCTATAAATATTACAAAAAATAATAATAAATATATACATTTAATTCTAATTCTTCTAAATACTACACAAAACCAGCTACATTAACCGTATTAAGATGATTGTTGAAACCTATTCCCACCATATACCATATCCATATATGGGCCATCAAAACTTCATGGGCTGAGTCCGAATTTTTGTGTGATTAGAAGCATATCTTGAATTCCCGATACTGATAAATGTGGAAGGGAAGGGACTCATTATCCCAATTCCAACTTGTCCAGTCCACCATAGATGATGAGTTTCTTTCTGATAATCAGATAACGTAAACAATCAATCACGTATACGAAACAGGAATCACAACGCAAGCCACTGTGTCTGTGTCACTGTAAATGGAAATGGCCATTGCAGGGGTTGTCTTCTTCACAACTGCTACCCCTTTGTGTTCACCTTCTATTTCCTCCACGGCTTGTTCTAGTTCTACGTCCACTTCTAGGCGACCTACCCCTCAGCTTCCCACTCCTTCATTTGCATCTCTTCGCATTCACTGCTCAACTTCTAGTTCAGAGGTTACACCAGGTGAGTGAGGTGAAATTCTCGCTTCTCACTTTCATTGCTATGCTCACATTGTAAGGGAAGGTGGGTGATTGCCAAGTTTTATTCTTTTGAATTCTAGGACTTTATTTGCAAGTTTTGAAATGTGGCAGAGGCTTGTGTGCGCGCGCGCGTGTGTGTGTGCGTTTTTTTTTTTTTTTCCACAAATTTTGATATGTGGCTCAATTGGTTAATTTATACGTAGTTAGGAGGAAGAGGGGTATTTTCTTTATAATTATTCTACCTGCATTTCTTCTACTTGTAATTGTTAAACTCCATGTCTCATGAGTCATGCCATGCCAACTTCAGAAGCTTATTAGTGTAAGGCAAAAGAGAGGGTGAAGAGTAGGCTCATAGAACTATTTTTAAAGAAAGAAGTACAATGGTTATATTCTTAGTTTATAATTTCTAAATTTTAAGTCATAGAGGTTGCCGGTTGGTGGTTTGAGGCTATTATTCAAGCTCAAGCATGCTTCAGGCAGAAATTTCAGAACAACTCTATTTTCCTTTACTAGTTGACATTTGATGTGTAGTACTGTAATATTTCACCAGATTGGTGGATGGATTATGTGTGTGTTTGGTAGAGATTAAATTTTGGCTAAAAAGCTTTTTTTTTTTTTTTGGGGATAAAAGCTTTTTCCACTGTTTTAGCATTGTTTGGGTAAAATTGATTATAGTAAAAAAAAGTTTTTGGCACCATAGAAAAGCTTTATCTTAAGCTTGATTTTGGACATTATGATAAAAAACTTCTAGATTATTTTTCTTCAAAAACTGATCATGTTATGTTTTTACCAAAGTAACCCTAAAGCATCAAATATTATATAATATAAAAAAATCATTTCATACCATTTTTAGTAATTTAATACATCAAAACAACACTTTTTATAAATTCAAACGAAACAAATTATCTTAAAATCATTTTTTTCAGCTAACATATCCAAACATAAAATTGACTTTATCATAATCAATTATAAAGAAAATCGATTACATAGCTAACTGAATATTAAAGTAATCTTTTTTTCACAACTAATCCAAACACACCCATACTTTCATGTGCCATTGTATAGTGTGTTAATGATCTACCGGTAGATTGTTAATTGAAAAGATTATCTTTGGTAAATAAGACTCAAGAAATGGTTTTGCACATTTAAGAATTTGATCTCTTTGATTCGTCTTTGATTTAAGAATTAATTGTCAAAAAGTCTCTATCATATCAAGTGTGTCTCTGAAATATCCACAGAAAGTTCTGTAGACATTTACTCCAACTTGGATTGAAGTTGATTTTTTGGTGCCTTCATGCAGAGAAACTTCTAACTAGTACCAATTTTTCTGTAACTGGTGGTGCGTATGATTTCATGAAAGCAACAACTTCACTAACAAATGAGTTAATCTCTTCATCAAAGAAAGTGACTCTTCTAAGGCATGGTCTTAGCACTTGGAATGCAGAAAGTAGGATTCAGGTTTGCTTTTCTACTTTTAAGTGCGTTATTATGGGGTTAGGGGGAGTGGTGGGCTTGGTTTGCAAATGCTTCGATAATTTTTTCTCTCCTTTATGTCTTCATTTGAAATACTTCGTACATGATTTAAACGGTACCTACAGTTGTTCAAAAATTAGCCTTGCCTTGTAGGATTGAAGTTTTTGTTTGTTGTTTAGATGTTTCACATTAGACATCCTTTTATTGATCATATATGTTCAGGGAAGCTCAGACTTGTCCACACTAACTGAAGCTGGGGAGAAGCAAGCAGAGAGGTGCAAGAAAGCCTTGGAAAATATATACTTTGACCAGTGTTTTGCAAGTCCAATATCTCGTGCCCAGGTTAGCGGCTAGTAAAATTTAATTCTGAAGCATGCTAGTACTGATTCTCATTTTATTAAAAAGGTTGTGGGTGTTTGATGTAGCAAACTGCTGAAATCATATGGCAAGGAAGGGGAAAGCCATTGGTTTACCTTGATTCGCTTAAAGAGATATCTCTATATCACCTTGAAGGCATGAAAAATGGTGAGACTTCCTCTGCTCAACTTGGAAATTTTGAACATGTATATTTTATTATGTTTATGGCTTTTTATGTATATTATACATTGCATTTCTCATATTAATATTGACATGCTTAAATTGATTATTATTTTATTAATTTTATGACATAGTTAACTTTCGGACATTTTGATAGGAAGAGTAAGTGCTGTTGGTAAAGTTAATGCTACTGAATGTTAATAATATGTTTTCATTTTATATCACTGTTCAATCTGTATTGTTCCCCCCATTCTTTATGCTTAAACTAAATCAGTATGTTCCTAATTTGGAGGCAGTGGATGCTAAGCAAATATATCCCAAGGAGTATACAACCTGGAGAGAAGATCCAGCCAATTTTTGCATGAATGGTAGATATCCTGTACAAGATCTCTGGGAAGCTGCAAGAGGTTGTTGGAAGGAAATCTTGTTGTCACCTGTAAGATTTTCTTTGTCTTTGTTACTTCTGCAAGTATTGATTTGAAAGTAAAATGCGAGATTTATCTTATTCTTCAGGGAGAAAGCTTTCTGGTCGTGACTCACAAATCTATATTAAGGGCATTAACTTGCACTGCTTTAGGCCTGGGCCCAGAGAGGTAAGAATTTGTTGGTTGTGTAAATTAATATTTAAACTGATCTTGAGTGCTCCTAGTGAAAAATGTACTTCTGATTTAAGTTTTAGTGAATATTCTTTTAGGGATAGTTTGGCAACCCTCAAAACTGGTTCAAAACTGTTTAAGATAAACTAGTCATATAAATTCAGGTTATTTTGTAACCAGTTTTAATTTATTCTTAGTTTGGTTAAAATTTGTTTTAAACTGGTTATAAAATTTTAAATTTAAACATTGAGATAGAAATAAAGCATGAGAGAGAGAGAAAAAAAAGAGAATAAAAAGGATGAGATAGATGTTACACAAAAAAAAGATGAGAGAGAGTATAAAAAAGGTAGGATTAGAAAAAAACCAACTTTAAAATGGTATTTTTAAGAACTAGTTTTATCTCAAAATTGGTTTAGATGAGAACCAGTTTTTAAAATTTTAGGTGGTTACCAAACACCTTATATTTAAAAACTAACTCCACTGTACTTAGATATCTAGTTTTTGGAAACTTGCAAACACCCACTTAGTTAAAAGAAATGCGAAGTTTTAGTTTTCATAGATACTTTCATATCTTTTTTAGGCTGGATTAAAAAAAATTATTGGTGAAACCATTAAAAATGACTTAGATTTAAATGGCCTTTCTAAGGACATGGTTTATAATATATCACAATGGCGTCGTTTGATCTATGTAGCCGACCTTACTCATTGGAAAAAAGCTTTGTAATAGTTGTTGTTGATAACTTTATATTGTACTGGCAGTTTTATTATGGTTTTGATGTTCATTATCATAAATGTTGCAAGTGTAATGATGTTCTTATTAGGTGCTGTTTCCACTCCTGCATCTGATGTGTGAATTTCAACAGCCCTCTTTCGATGTTGTTAAATGTTAAATGCCGTCTCAGTTAGTAGTCTGGGTTATACAAATAAACGATTGATTGAAACTTGTCACTTTTATTTGAGTGATTTAAATTTGAATAGCTTGCTTGAAATGTCAAAACCTCTTGCACTTGTAGTATGACTGAAGCAACCTTTTGATGCTCTTTTGTTTTTTTTCCTCTATAGTATCTAGCAGCTGACATTTAGACTTTGTTCATAATGTTCAGGTTTCGTTCTCTTGATATCAACAATGGTGGGATTTGTGTATTCAACTTCAACATCAGAGGAGAGGCAATGCTTGAAGCTTTAAATATGACGGCTCACATGTACAGTGATCATGTTTATCCTGGCTGAAATTTCTTGACTAGTGAAAACTAACGTGAGGAAGACAACAACTGTCATTTCTATTGTAGATTGAAATATACCATGGAACAACAACACTGAGGATTTGATGTGGGATTTTTCATTTTAATTATGTTTACTTCCGAATCCATGGCAGCTGGATCCAACCAAGAAGCAGGTTAGTCAATGCTTTTGTAGCAGGGGGTTTGATAGAGCCTATTAAAGAAAAAGAAAAATGTAATGGCAATCCCCTCTCCCCTTGATATAAATAGAGATATGGAGGAATTAAATTATAATATGTGCAAATTAATTATGTGAATCCCAACGCTCAGTGTACTGAGTTTATTCGATGTCCTCATTTTTTTGATAAATATTGTTTGATGTCATGCAAAACTAGCAAACTCTCAGATTTTCTGTTGAGGACAGTGAAAAACAAAAAAAACTTCAAATATTAAGGATGGTATTTCTAATGATTGTTGTTCTATAATTTATTTTACAGGTAGATTTAAGTTCTATATTTGTAATATCGATTCGAGGTATCAAAATATGGCTGCGAGCCTAGGTTCGTATTGCAGTGCGGGTAAGAGTGGTTATCATTTATGCCACATGGAACCGGTGATATCATATATTTGTATTGCAGCAGCACATCTCCAAAGACATGCAGAAATTCATATACGATCATTATTAGAATCTGTTAGATTTCAAACCACAGCCATCTGCCATTAGCTCATAGGGATTAAAGCTTCTACATTTTTTAATCCCCTCCCCCAATCGTGATATCTTCTAATTTGGGCTTTCTAGACTTCGAGTGTGTTTGGAAGAATGACAATAGAGGAAATGACATGAAATTAAATGACAAAATTTAATGAAAATGTGTTGAAGAGTTTTTTAATGGTATTATATTTTAAAAGAGTTGGTAGAATGACAAAGGAGGGTTAATAAATTTTTTTCTTTTCACTTAAAACTTTTAATTTTTGTCTTTCTGATTTGAGGGTCAAGAAAGGAATAACTTGAGTAATCAATTTCTTTCTTTCATTAAATTCATTAAAAATTTAAATAATAGAGTGACATGTTCTATTTTATTTTATTTTTTATTTTTATATTTAGTTTTATTTTAAGTCATTCTCTTTATTATTTTTAAAATTCTCAAATATAATTTTAGATATTAAAATTTTTTTTTTTAAAATAAGTTTATTTTTAAAGAGAACAAATAATAATATATATTTTTAATTTGATAAAATATATTGTAATTTTAATTTATTAAATAATTTAAAAATAAATATATCATTATTTACTCACTTTAAAAATAAATTCATTTAAAAAAAATGTCATGTTAATATCAAAGGCTAGATAGATGATATATGTTGTAGAACTTATGGCTGTACCAAAATGTGACTTCAGTTAAGTGAATAGAACAAAACTTACCACTCTAGAGAACGTAGGAGTTTTGATAAGGTGTACAGTTGTTAATCAATAGCCAGAGAAATTGTTCTCATTTAACGGGGTGTCTAAGAGATCTCCAGCCTCACTCGCTGACTATTCTACTTCTGACCTGGATTTTTTTTTTTCTCTTGAATTCACCGTGGAAAAAAGAGGGTAGTATAAGCAGAGCACATCAGTTTTAGTTTCAGTGAATGAGCAGAATGTTACTTCGTAGACAGTTATGATATTTGGTATGGAATTCATGTTATGGTATTCAAGATGCAAGATGGATAAGAATTTTGGTTTTGTTTAATTAATAATTAATAATTAATATTAATAACAAAAGTCTGTGTGAGGATAATTTAATATGCCATGCAAAACAAAATTTTCACCTTTTTGTTACACAGAAAGATACCAACTTCTGAGGAGATCCTATTTTAATTATTCTACCTAATTAAGTACTCACGTCAGTTGTGATATTCATAGAGAAACAAGAATATTCCAAAAGAAACAAGGCTTTTCATTAGAAAAAAAGATTGTTGTTTTTTTTTTGTTGGGAAAAAAGTGATTGTTATGCTTCTACTACATTATTCTGTTCCAATCCATATCTTAAAAGGAAATTACTTAAAGAAATGCCTTTAAAGTCTGATTAAGACCAAACTTGTAATGATTATATTATAAGCAAGTGGAAGTGATAATAATAATAATATTACATAAATGACGAGGTAATTGAACTCTCGACTTTTTCACGGACATGATCCGTTTGGGTCAAAACATGAGTGCTGATGCAGCCCACGTGCTGCACGTGCCAGTGTACAACAAACTGTAAATAAGTACGATTTTATCCTTCATCTTATCTTAACGTAATAAAAATATTCCAGGCAGAGATTCTCTCATGCCCTGTCTCCTGTTTATAACTCTAAATTCCTAACATCAATTCCCCCCACGCATCCATCCTAACGTCACTTTTTAGTTCTTTGTAGCGGGTTTGGATTTTTAGATGTTTCTTTTTTTTAAATGATTAAGTGTGTATTTAGATTACAGTTAGTAAATTTAAATTTAATTAAAAGTGTATTTGTAAATTTAAATTTAGTTGAAAGTGAATTTATATTAACGTAATTTATGTTTAAAAAATTTTATTTTAAAAATAAGTTGGAACAATAATTTTAACACAAAAGTAAAAATTTCTTGCTTTTAACTCAACAATGTTTGAGTGAAAATTAAGTTGAAATAAATTAGAAAAAAAAAAAAATTACCAAACATTATTTCACTCCGTTTAAGAGCTTGAACGTCAATTTGATGTTTCTAATTGAAAGTCAAACATGCACTAAGTACAAGAAAGAGATATATTTAAATTAATTTTATTAATTTATTAATTAAATTTTAAATAAAACTTATTTTAATTTAAATTAATTTTTTAGTTTTAATTTAAATTAATTTTTTTAACTCTTTTTAATTTTATATTATGGATTAATTTTATTAATTTTTTATTTATTTTAACTCTATTAACTTAATAAAATATACATATAACATAAAATTAAAAAAATAAAAGACTTTTTTTTTTTAATTTAAGTTAGAACTTTTTTTTTTTTTTATCTATATCTCCTCTCTACTTTACTTTTAAATAAAAATGAAGAAGATTCAAATTGCTTAGAGCCGTCCCTTGCTTATCAACACAGCCTGTCCCCAATCCCGTGCAGGTCCCACATAAACTCTCCGCGGCGTCGTTTCATTGGTAATTAACTGATTATTATTACCATATAATTGTACGAATTAAACCGTTGTTTGCTCTCGCTTCAGAAACTTAATGATGTATTGGTACCATTGGAGCGTGTAATGCACCGCACCCTCCAGCGCGTGGTTTCAAAGTTGCACAGTAAAATATAAAGTTTCAGTGCTTTTTCCTGTACGTCTACATCTCCTTCCTCGCACAACAGTGAAACGAACACCTCACTCTTCTCCTTCCGCCATAGCTACGAGTGAAACCTCAAAACCAGAAGAGAAAGAGAAATTGGAGAGAAAAAGGCAATTACTCGAGAGGAACTAAAATGCGTTCAAAAACGGTTTACCTAGCAACAAGCCCTCAACTTCACTGTTTCGGTTACTATGCACTTGAAACAACTCAATACATTAGCTTATTACATAGTCACTATTTTTTTTAAATATAAATATTTTATTAATTTTAATTACTTTGTTAAAAATTTTATTTTGCACTGTATATAAATTTTCAATTATTATAATAATCATTTATATTAAAAAACTTATTAAAATTTAAATGGCAATAGGTGATTACGATATGCAGAATAGACAATTAAAATACTACAATATTATAATATTGTATAGTAAACTTATTAAAATACTGTAATAAGATACAAATATTTCTAATTTCATACACATTATAATTTGTAATTTTGCAAACTTTATATACAAATATGTTATGATTGTAGATCCCGATTATATGTTTTAATAATGATAAAATCTTTACATAAGAGAAAGAATATCATATTTATATTCTACATATAAATATCATTATTATATTTTAAAATAAAAGAAAAGAAGAACTTCATAGGTGACATGGCAATATATACTAGTAATATTATCATGTGTAATGTTATTTAATAGTAATATTATCACGTGTGATATTTTTATGTAAAAAATATTAATAAATATAATATAATTACGTAAAAAATATTAATAAATTACATTATTATGTGAATAACATCATCTCAAATGATATTTTTCACGTAATTATACTATTTATATTGGTATATTTATAAATAATAAAATAATTCATGTAAACAAAAAAAAAATATGATAATTTATTATATAATTTAAATAGTATATAATTTAATAAATAATTTTGACCTTAACAACATTTCGTAAAAAACTTCACTTTTTTAGTCCCTCATCAGAGCCGTCCCTTGCTTATCATCACAGCCTGTCCCCAATCCCGTACGGGTCCCACATAAACTCTCCGCGGCGTCGTTTCATTGGTAATTAATTGATTATCATTACCATATAATTGTACGAATTACACCGTTGCTTGCTCTCGCTTCAGAAACTTAATGATGTATTGGTACCATTGGAGCGTGTACTCCAACGCACCCTCCAGCGCGTGGCGTCAAAGTTGCACAGTGAAATCCAAAGTTTCAGTTCTTTTTCGTGTACGTCTACATCTCCTTCCTCACACAACAGCGAAACGAACACCTCGCTCTTCTCCTTCCGCCATAGCTACGAATGAAAACTCGAAACCAGAAGAGAAAGAGAAATTGGAGAGAAAAAGGCAATAACTCGAGAGGAACTAAAATGCGTTGAAAAGCGGTTTAGTTAGCAACAAGCCCTCAACTTCACTGTTTCGGTTACTATGCAGTTGAGACAGCGCCCCGTCGCCGTGCGAGGCGGCGCCGTCAACCGCGCGCCCCCGGCGTCCTCCGTCTACAACATTATACCGGTGCACGACCTCCTAACGGACCACCCTTCCCTCCGGTACCCGGAGGTGCGAGCCGCCGCCGCCGCCCTGCGCGCCACCGGGGACCTCCCGAAGCACCCGTTCATGGCGTGGGACCATAGCATGGACCTTTTGGACTGGCTGCGGTTGTTCTTCGGGTTCCAATACGACAACGCGCGCAACCAGAGGGAGCACTTGGTCCTCCACCTCGCCAACTCCCAGATGCGCCTCGAGCCCGCTCCTTCCATCCCCGACGCCCTCGACCCCGGCGTTCTCCGGCGGTTCCGGCAGAAGCTCCTCCACAACTACACCGCCTGGTGCTCCTTCCTGGGCTTGAAATCGAACGTGCTCCTGTCCCAGAAACGTCGAGACCCCACTGATCTTCCTCGCCGCGAGTTGCTGTACGTTTCGCTGTATCTATTGATTTGGGGGGAGTCCGGTAACCTTCGTTTCACTCCCGAGTGTATTTGCTATATCTATCATTTCATGGCGAAGGAACTTAACTATGTTCTAGATGGGCACACAGACCCTGATACTGGTCGTCCCTTTTTGCCTTCTATTTCTGGTGATTGTGCGTTTTTGAAGTCTGTGGTTATGCCTATTTATTATACCATTAAGACTGAGGTTGATTCTAGTAGAAATGGAACGGCTCCCCACTCGGCTTGGAGGAATTATGATGATATCAATGAGTATTTTTGGAGTAGGAGGTGTTTGAAGAGACTCAAGTGGCCTCTGAATTTCGAGTGTAATTTCTTCGGGACTACTCCCAAGAGCAGTCGAGTAGGGAAGACAGGGTTTGTGGAGCTGAGGTCGTTTTGGAATGTTTATAAGAGTTTTGATAAGCTCTGGGTCATGCTCATTTTGTTCTTCCAGGCTGCAATCATTGTTGCTTGGCAGGGTACAACATATCCCTGGGAAGCTTTGGAGAGAAGGGATGTGCAGGTAAAAATGTTGACTGTGTTCATCACTTGGAGTGGTCTGAGGTTACTTCAATCGGTGCTTGATGCCGGGACTCAGTATAGTTTGGTTACCAGAGAGACTTCATGGCTTGGAGTGAGGATGGTACTGAAGAGCATGGTTGCCATAACATGGACTGTTTTGTTTGGAGTCTTTTACGGAATGATCTGGATTGAGAAGGGTTCTGATCCAAATTGGTCTGATGAGGCAAATCGGAGGATTATTACATTTCTTAAGATTGTCTTTTTCTTTCTTATCCCAGAATTGTTGGCATTGGTACTATTCATAGTGCCATGGTTGCGGAACTTCATTGAGAAATCAGACTGGACTATAGTATACTTGTTGACATGGTGGTTTTATACCCGGATCTTTGTGGGTCGTGGTGTGAGACAAGGGCTTGTAGATAATATAAAGTATACTGTTTTCTGGATAGCAGTATTAGCTTCGAAGTTCTCGTTCAGTTATTTTTTTCAGATCAAGCCTCTAGTTGCTCCAACGAAGGCTCTTTTGAATCTTAGGGGTGTAAAGTACAGATGGCATGAGTTTTTCAATAGCACCAGCAAAACAGCAGTTTTCTTACTATGGTTACCTGTTGTGCTGATATACTTCATGGATTTGCAAATATGGTATTCAATCTTCTCTTCCTTTTATGGTGGAACGATTGGTCTGTTCTCGCATTTGGGTGAAATCCGGAATATCTCACAACTCAGACTTAGGTTTCAGTTCTTTGCCAGTGCAATGCAGTTCAATCTGATGCCAGAGGAGAAGCTGCCAAGTCTGCAAGCAACCCTACTAAAGAAGCTTCGTGATGCCATCCACCGGTTGAAACTGCGATATGGACTTGGTCAGCCCTACAACAAGATTGAATCAAACCAAGTAGATGCTACCAGGTTTGCCTTAATATGGAATGAGATTATCATAACTTTCAGGGAGGAAGATATCATCAGTGATAGAGAACTTGAGCTCTTGGAACTGCCACCAAATTGCTGGAATATTAGGGTTATTCGGTGGCCTTGTTCCCTTCTCTGCAATGAGCTACTGCTTGCTCTCAGTCAGGCAAAAGAGCTGGAAAATGAGTCTGACTCATCACTTTGGTTGAAGATATGCAAGAATGAGTATCGCCGGTGTGCTGTCATTGAAGCCTATGATAGCATTAAATATTTGTTTCTTATGATTCTTAAAGTTGAAAAAGAAGAGTTCCGCATTGTGACTAATTTGTTCAGGGACATAGACAGCTACATTCAGATGGGGAAGTTAACAGAAGTATACAAGATGTCTCTGCTACCAGACATACATGCTAAGGTGAGTGAATTTGTTCAGCTTTTGATACAACCAAAGAGTGATCTGACTACAGCTGTAAATTTATTGCAAGCCTTGTATCAACTGTCTGTTCGAGAATTCCCTAGGGTGAAGAAGACCGTCCGCCAGCTGGAAGAGGAAGGTCTGGCACTACATAGTTCAACAGCTGATGAAGGATTGCTCTTCGTGAATGCTATTGAGTTTCCTGATGCTGGAGATGCAGTCTTTACTAGGCAGCTCAGACGGTTGAATACAATTATTACTTCCAGAGACTCAATGCACAATGTCCCATTGAATCTTGAGGCAAGACGGAGGATTGCTTTCTTTAGCAATTCTTTATTTATGAACATGCCTCGTGCTCCCTATGTTGAAAAAATGATGGCTTTCAGCGTTTTGACCCCATATTATGATGAGGAAGTTTTGTATAGCAAAGAGGCTCTCTGGAAGGAGAATGAGGATGGCATTACTACCTTGTTTTATTTGCAGAAGATTTATGAAGATGAATGGAAAAATTTTATGGAAAGGATGCGTAGGGAGGGCTTGAAAGGTGAGGATGATATCTGGACAACAAAAACCAGGGACCTCCGCCTTTGGGTATCTTATAGAGGTCAAACATTATCTCGCACAGTCAGGGGGATGATGTATTATTATAGGGCCCTTAAGATGCTTGCCTTTCTTGATTCCGCATCTGAGATGGACATAAGACAGGGATCAGAACATATTGCTTCACATGGTCCAACAAACCAAAACAGCAGTTTGAATGGCCTACCCTCAGATAGGCCTCCAGCTTTACGGAATCTCAGGAGGGCAGATAGCACTGTGGCCTTGTTATTCAAGGGACAAGAATATGGGAGTGCTCTGATGAAGTTCTCGTATGTGGTGGCCTGCCAGATGTATGGGCGCCACAAGGCAGAAAAAAATCCCCGTGCTGAAGAGATATTGTATTTGATGAAAAACAACGAGGCCCTTCGAGTGGCATACGTTGATGAGGTTTTTTTGGGGAGGGATGCGACTGAATATTACTCTGTTCTTGTGAAGTATGATCAGCAGTTGCAGCAGGAGGTTGAGATTTATCGGATCAGGTTGCCTGGTCCTTTAAAACTTGGAGAAGGGAAACCAGAGAATCAGAATCATGCCATAATCTTTACACGAGGTGATGCAGTTCAGACCATTGATATGAATCAAGACAACTATTTTGAGGAGGCTCTCAAAATGCGGAATCTGTTGGAGGAGTTTAATACCCACTACGGTATTAGGAGGCCAACCATTTTGGGGGTCCGAGAGAATATCTTCACAGGATCTGTTTCTTCACTTGCTTGGTTCATGTCAGCTCAAGAGACAAGTTTTGTGACACTGGGCCAGCGTGTTCTGGCAAACCCTTTGAAAGTGCGAATGCATTATGGTCATCCGGATGTATTTGACAGATTCTGGTTCTTGGGTCGGGGTGGAGTCAGCAAGGCCTCTAGAGTGATCAATATCAGTGAAGATATTTTTGTTGGATTCAATTGTACACTGCGAGGTGGCAATGTTACACACCATGAATATATACAGGTAGGCAAAGGAAGAGATGTTGGTTTGAATCAGATATCCATGTTTGAGGCCAAGATCGCTAGCGGCAATGGTGAGCAGGTTCTGAGCAGAGATGTATACCGACTAGGCCATAGACTGGACTTCTTTCGCATGCTTTCAGTGTTCTACACAACTGTAGGATTTTACTTCAACTCCTTGGTTGTTGTACTGATGGTCTTTACCTTCCTTTGGGGTCGCCTTTATTTGGCTCTCAGTGGCATTGAGAAGGTAGCCATGAATAATGCTTCCAACAATAAAGCCCTTGGTGCAGTTCTAAATCAGCAGTTTATAATCCAGGTTGGTCTTTTCACAGCGCTCCCAATGATTGTGGAAAACTCTCTTGAGCATGGGTTCCTTCCAGCTATATGGGACTTCTTGACAATGCAGTTGCAGCTTGCATCACTATTCTACACATTCTCTTTGGGAACCCGAAGCCATTACTTTGGTCGGACTATTCTTCATGGTGGTGCAAAGTACCGAGCCACTGGTCGTGGTTTTGTGGTGGAGCACAAGAGTTTTGCTGAGAACTATCGACTATATGCTCGAAGCCATTTTGTGAAGGCTATTGAACTTGGAGTTATTTTGATTTTGTATGCTTCTCATAGTCCCTTGGCTACGGATACTTTTGTGTACATAGCTATGACAATCTCAAGTTGGTTTCTTGTAGTTTCATGGATAATGTCCCCCTTTGTTTTCAATCCCTCTGGGTTTGATTGGTTGAAGACTGTATATGACTTTGATGATTTTATGAATTGGATATGGTATCCAGGTGGGCCTTTCAAAAAGGCAGAATATAGCTGGGAAACATGGTGGTATGAGGAGCAAGACCATTTAAGAACAACCGGTATATGGGGAAAGCTGTTGGAAATCATTTTAGATCTTCGTTTCTTCTTCTTTCAGTATGGCATTGTTTATCAGCTGGGTATTGCAAGTGGAAATACCAGTATAGCTGTTTACTTGCTTTCATGGATATACATGGTTGTGGTTGTTGGGATTTATATCATCTTAGCATATGCACGGGATAAATATGCTACGAAGGAGCACAAATATTATCGACTAGTTCAGCTTCTTGTGATTGTGGTGACAGTTCTTGTAGTTGTCCTCTTACTGGAGTTCACTCAATTAAAATTTATTGATCTTCTGACAAGCCTGATGGCATTCATTCCAACAGGCTGGGGAATGATTTTAATAGCCCAGGTGCTTAGGCCTTTTCTGCAGTCAACTATCATATGGGAGACTGTAGTTTCCTTGGCTCGGCTGTATGATTTGCTGTTTGGGGTTATTGTTATGGTTCCCGTGGCAGTACTCTCATGGTTACCTGGATTTCAATCAATGCAAACTAGGATTCTCTTCAATGAAGCTTTCAGCAGGGGTCTCCAGATATCCCGAATACTTAGTGGCAAGAAGTCAGCTTAAGATATGATTGGAGGTAATTTTTGTATCATGTTCTTATTAATAATGTATAGTCCTACATTAATTGAATATGAAGACAACATGATATTTGTCTTTGCTAAGTAATTACATTGAAGCTGAATTTTACCAATTAAACTGCAATTAACCATGGTGTATTGATTGGGAAGTTGCTTCTGTTAGGAAAAGGGACTATGTGCAGCGAAAAATACTCTTTTGCTATATCTTGTCAGTGCGTATGCACCCCAAGTAGGGTTAGACGAGCACTACAAGATTAAATTTTGGGAGGATTTAGAAGGTTTAGTGCAGAGAATACCATTGGGAGAGAAGATTTTTCTAGGTGGGGACCTAAATGGTCATGTGGGGAGCGAATCTAGGGGGATGAGGGTTTGCATGGGGGTTATGGTCTAGGAGTAGTTAATGCGAAGGGCGAAGCGATTCTAGATTTTGCGGTAGCGTTTGATCTTACAATAGCTAACACTTGTTTTAGGAAGCGGGAAGAGCATCTTATCACATATAGAAGCGGGGTTCTTTCTCTCAAATTGATTTCTTTCTATTAAGGAAATCATGAAAGATTTGCATGGATTGCAAAGTCATCCCCTGGAGAGAGCTTGACTACCCAACACAGGGTTTTGGTTATGGATGTACGAGTTAAGATGAGAGTAAGGAGAAATTGTCGAGACAGAGAGCCAAGGATCAAATGGTGGCAACTAAAGGGCGGAAAACAAATGCTTTTTTCGGAGGAGGGTTATGGAGGAAGAGATTTGGGAAGTACAAGGAGTGCTAATGATATGTGGAACGAGATGGCTAAAGGGATTAGGAAGGTAGCAAAGAGACACTAAGGGTTTTGGACCCAAGGATAAAGAATCTTGGTGGTGGGACACAAGTGTACAAGATAAGGTTAAGGTTAAAAGGGAATGTTATAAAGCTTGGCAAAAAATGATGAAAATTGGGAAAAATATAAGGCATAAAAAGATACTTAAAAGGCGGTGAAAAAAAAGCGTTTAATGGGTTATATCAATCGTTGGGCAAAAGACGGAGAAAGGTATATCTACAAGCTTGCTAAAAGTAGGAAAGGAAGACAAGAGACTTGGATCAAGTGAAATGCATTAAGGATGAAGAGGGTAAAGTCTTGGTTACAACAAGACATCAAAGATCGATGGAAGGGTTATTTTCACAAGTTATTTAATGAGGAACACGGGGCATTAGGGGACTCGAGACATTCTAAACACTAGAGAGGAAGACCAAAATAAAACATTTTATCGTAAATTCGGGAGTTTGAGGTAAAAGAAGCATTGAAGAGGATGGATAATGGAAAAGCGGTTGGACCGGATAATATACCTATTGAGTTATGGAAGTGCTAGGAGATAAAGGTATAAGAGACAAAAATTTGTTTAACGAGATATTGAGGTCTAAGAAGATGCCAAATGAATGGAGGAGAAGCACTTTAATTCCTATTTTTAAGAATAAGGAGATATACAAAACTAAATTACGGAGGATTAAGTTCATGAGTCATACTATGAAGTTATGGGAAAGAGTCATTGAAAGGAGACTAAGACAAGAGACTCATATTTCGGAGAATCAATTTGGTTTTATGCCTGAGGTCAACCATGGAAGCAATCTATCTTCTACGAAGATTGACGGAGCGGTATCGGAGGAAGCAAAAAGACCTACACATGGTTTTCATTGATCCGGAAAAAGCCTACGATAGGGTACAGAGGTCTTGTGGAAGGCTTTGGAGAAGAAAAGAGTTCGTATTGCTATATTCGAAGCAATCCAAGATATGTATGATGAGGTTAAAACCAAAAGGTGTAGAGCAACAAACCACACGAAAGAGTTCCCTATAACTATAGGATTGCACCAAGGGTCGACTTTGAGTCCTTATCTTTTTACCTTGGTCTTGGATGTCTTGACTATGCATATCCAAGAGCCAATGCCACAATGCATGCTTTTTGCGAGATGATATAGTCTTAGTTGGAGAGTCGAGAGAGAAATAAACGGGAAGCTAGAGTTATGGAGACGGGCTTTGGAAGAACATGGCTTTCGTCTAAGCGGAGTAAGACGGAGTATATGGAATGTAAGTTCGGTAGAGAAACATGCTAATGCTAGCTTAGCGGTAAAAATTGGAGATCATCCATACCATACAAGTTACACGTTTAAGTATCTTGGATCCATCATACAAAATGATGGAGAGATAGAATGTAAACCATAGGATTCAAGTTGGATGGATGAAATGGAGGTGTCGGGAGTTATTTGTGATAAGAAAGTGCCTCTCAAGCTTAAGGGTAAATTTTACCGCACGCCATTAAGGCTCGCAATGTTGTATGGTCTTGAATGTTGGGCGGTAAAAAGCCAACAAGAGCACAAGATCAGTGTCGCGGAGATGAGGATGTTGCGTTGGATGTGTGGCCATACTAGACAAGATAGGATTAGGAATGAATGCATTAGAGAGAAAGTAGGGGTAAGCACCTATTGTGGAAAAGATGGGAGAATCTCGCCTTAGGTGGTTTGGACATGTAAGGAGAAGACCCTTTTAAGAAGAGTAGATCGGATGGATAACCAATAAAGAGGTAGAGGAAGACCAAGAAAAGACTATAGGTGAAACGGTTAAAAAAGATCTAGATTTGAATGGCTTTTCTGAAGACTTGGTTCATGATAGGACACAATGGCGTCGTCTGATCCATGTAGCCGACCCCACCTAGTGGGAAAAGGCTTAGTTGTTGTTGTTGTTGTTGTACCAAAAATCTCAAAGCAATCAACAGATAAGCAATTGTAGACAAAATAAACTGGCAGAAAACTAAATCAACATGCAGCAATTCTTAACATGGAAAACCACTAATAAAATTAATGGGTACACTAAAAGTCTTCGCAGTAATACTAGGGAATAAAGTTCTCACCAAAAGGTGGATAACATCAAATGAACTCTCCAACAAATCATCAAAGGGAATAAAATAACACAAATAATAGAGAAGGCAAAACGGTATTCTAACCGTGTAAAAATAGCTCACTACTAGAAACAATAACGTCTAGCAGTTGAACCCAAAAATCTTCTCTTGCTCGGCGCCGCACACGGACTGATTTTTCTCTCTACTTTGTTTCAATCTCGTCACACACTTGCAACAAGGAAACAGGGAATTCTATTTGCTTTAGAATGTGCAGCACTTCCTCACCCGAGGCTTTAAATATTATTTTTTTTTCTTTCTATTTTTTTTTTAAATTTAAAGTCTAGGTTGGGCCCCACTAAGGAATGACCCACCTGACAGCTTCTTGGAGCATTTTGCTATTGAGTTAGCTAGCCAGCTTGGACCATGCATTCTAGAATGTTGGTCCAATTTAAAGTTGCTATTTAAATTGTAAAACGTATACTGTGCTTATATACATTCATATGATAATATGCATGTGCAGGTCACCTAAAACAAAAGGGCTACGCCTTTCTGCTGAGAGATGCGTTTCTGTATTTTCCCTGGTAGTAGTATCAAGGGTCTGTAACTTGTTGGTGGACCAGTACAAGATACTAGTTTTAGACACAAGGTTGAGGGCCACTATTGGCAAGTCAGGGCTTGATGTATTGCCATGATGAGTGGATGCCTACAGATAAATCCAAGTATGTACGTATCAAAAAGCAATATATTGTTTTCTTAACTCCATTTGCGAATAGTTTTAGTTAAGCTGCAAACCATTTAACTTCTCTTGAGATGCTGATGAATCATGTTTTTGTTGTTTTAACAAGATCAATATTTTATTGAGTATGTGAAGAAATTGTCCGTTTTGGTACTATCCAAATTCTCCCTATATTCTATTTGCTAATTGCTATGCAGTATTTTTTTTTTCTAGCATCGCTGCAATATTCATGGAAGAAGTTGGATAAGATATGCTATGCCTTTCACATTACCTGAAGCTATGTCTGTGCAGATTAATGTTAATTGATGTGTAATCTTGGATATGTTAGTATCTCTTTCATTCTTTGAGCAAATGACGCTCTAATGCAATTTCTTCTCAGTTCTAACTTTGATGATATTTTGCCATGTTTAGTATGCTTTGCTTCAAAGTATAGAAATACAGCAGTCCATAGTAGGACAAGCGTGGCATGAGAAATCAATATAAAGCTTGGAAACTATACCTTATATTATGACAACTGTTGAACTACATATTATTCTGTTATTTGAAATAATTAGACCTGATTAATATACAACAAATAAGGTGCGCTGGAATAAGTTGATAACTAAGGTGGACTAAGCTGTTAGCATTTATATGGTATTGGTCAATCTCAACCTTGGTTTAGTGAAACTGCGTACCTCAGTAACTTCTTCATTTTTTTTTTGATCAAGCACCTAAATAACTTCTATACATAATATTTTAAGGGTTGTAGGGTCTTCAAATGCAGAGTATGATGCTGTTTTGTGACATTGCATGGTGTTTCCTTTTTCTAGCATTTGTTTATATAATGTATTTGTTCTAATATATCAATAGAACTTTTGTAATTCTAATTCAAATTTTGGTATTTATTTTCAGGTTATGCAATGTCGAAAACCTAAAGGTTTAGCCTTCTTTCCGTGACAGCGGTGGCTTACGTTTAATAACGTAACATTCTCATTGACCCATAATCTATAAAGGAAGGAGGCAGATTGTGATTGTCTTCTATATCGTACATCATCATGCTTTTCATTTCTGCTTTGTTATTTTCCTGACACAGGTTGTGAACCTCTGTAGTTTAGTATTGGATTTGGAGGAGTACCAGATGATTTGGCCATGTCATTGGCAGTCGACTTACTTGCTGTACATCTTGTCTATATCTAGTGCAACCCACTCTAACCAAATACTTCATTGTCACTGAATCAATGATTTTCTACGCTAACATTGCACATCAGCATCTTGCTCCTCTTGTTTAACAGCTGTCGCGAATCCTCCACACATGAACATTATATATATCAATCTTGCCTTATTGCTGCTTTTGATTTTGAATTAACAAATGTGTCATTTAGTGGGAAACAACCTAAATTTCTCTAAATAGAAAACCTATTATTATTATTATTATTATTATTATTATTATTATTATTTTCAGTTAATTCCAGTGACCGGAAGGAATTGCACATTGCGTTACAAATTTTATTTGAAGTGCACTCTGTTTTAGACTCTAAAGAATATTAACTTTATTTTTCATGGGCCATGATGCACAGATTAAAGATCGGAAGATGAACACTTCACCTACTGCTTGTAAAGTATAAAAAGTTAAACACACTTACATTCTGACACAACATTTTGTTTACAAGAGATTAAATCTATCACATTACCCAAATCTCACTCTTTTTTATTGTTATATTGACTGGTTTTACATAGAAAATTTAGTCTTTTCCCTTTTTTTTAAAAAAAAAAAATTGGTAGAAGTCTTGCCCCCTTTGATTAGAGATATTCGGTAGCACAAAGATCCTGTACAATGAACTCGAGACATATAGTCCATGGTGATTCTCTTGTAATAATAGCTGAAAAACATTTAGCTTGGTGGGGGTGCCTTCATATTTTAGCGTTAGTTATAGGTACTGTCAAATAAAAAAAAAGTGCTTTTTTTCTTTTCTTCGATCGTGGTACAACCTTCCATTGGGGTTAACCAAGCTATGAAGGAATTTGAATTGTCTCATACAATGTCATGTATGGAGAACAAAAAAAAAAAAAAAACTCCTGGGCAAAACTTGCGTACCCTACACAAGAAATGATAAGTCCTCAGCATGTGTCTTTTTCTCTTTTATTTAAAAAAAAAAACAAAAAAGAAAACCTAAGAAAAAAGATGATCCAAAGTTGCTATGAAGAGGTTGCAAATGGTTTCTTGATCAAGGGCAAAATCCTCTACTGCTATATTGTGAATTGTATATCTGGCATTGCAATTTATGTCTTCCAAAGTTTAAAAAGTCGGAGGCTAAAAATCATTTTACATAATGCAATCAATATCAGGCTATCACAAATCGTCATTACCAATAGCTGGTACTTTCTCATAGGCATAACTTTCTCTGAACCTCTTTGGAAGAATGCACCGACTGCCAAATCTCTGCTGAAAGTATACAACGAGAGCAAATAAAAGACCACTGATAGGGATTATGATGTCCCATGTTGTGGAATAAAAATCCATTCTATGGTTTGCATATATATATGACAAATCAAGGTACCATGCAGAACTGTGAGCTCTGTAAAGATCATATGCATGGGGCAGTATTCGAACAATGGTTGTCCCAACATAAAAAGAACATTCCAGAGCCTTTCCTTCTGAGTTGAATAGTATGTTAAACAGTATTTGTGGCAGCAAAAAACCATCCAGGAGCAAACCAGCATAAGATTTAAAGTCTTCCCACAGGGAAGGAAGGTTGTAGGGAGATCCACGAGGAAACCTAAACCTGTGGCGTGATAGTCGAAATGGTCTAAATCTTTTCTGGTGAGAATTCTTCCATATGTGCACTAACCAAGCAGTCAATCCGCCACCAATATACAATGGTAGAGTCATAAAAATAACCCTTTTTTCAGAAACCCACAAACCTGGCTGGCTTCCCTCACCCTGTCTTGAAGACCAGGTCAATTGTAGAAGACGCAACTCTAGAAGGAAGGCTACCATTGTCACCATCCTCACAACTACTTCATTCACTTGAAGCCAGCCTCCACTCCCAAGAAAAGCATTCTGCTGGCTATGGTTTGCCACGAATAAGGCTTCAAAGTTCAACATCAGAGGAATCATGTGACCCAGAGTAATAACAAGAAGCATCACAACGGAAATGTACGGAAGCACATCAGGGTGCTTTCTCACATGGAGGAGTTGCAACCCTACAAACACACAAGCAAGTGTGTTTGATATCAATACCATAATGATCTCAAAATCCATTCTCCAAATGGATGCATCTGCTTGGCTTGTGTAAATGGAATATGAAGACAACTGAAGAGGATCAAAATAGAAAGGATCTGACTTTTGTCTAGTGCTTTCTATAGTTCCTTTAACAGAGTCACCTCCCTTTGCATTCAATTGAGAAAACTGAACATTAACCATGATTTCACAGTCCAGTGACTCATTCTTTATCAGTATTTTGTCAGTTGATCTCAAATGCCGACATCCTATCATACACAGAAGTCCAGTATTCCTATTGTACAATCCTTCAGCACTAATTTTAACTTCGGTTGAAGAGACCTCACCATCAAATTTGAAATCAGGAGGAGGATTAAAGCTAATCGTATAGCTGACATTCAACAAATTGCTGTAGTTATCTGATTGAATCCTGGGTCCGTTCAACTTTCCCATCGTCAACATAATTGGAACCCCATACGGTCGTCCATCATAACTTCGATCACTGACAAATAGTGGCGATGAGTAACCTTGAGCTACTTGTCCTTTGCTGTTTCTCACGAACATGCTAAATCTCATATCGGAAGAATATCCATCCGGATATATATTTCCCTTCCCTCTAGCAGTGATCTTTTCTGTACAAAATTTTCTTACTCTCTCAATTTCAGTATAATTGTATTGGAAACCCTGGAGACCTCTTGCTACCTTCGAGGAACCCTGAAATCCAATTTTACTGAAGTAACCAGATTCACCAACAGCTTTATCACTCCAAACCTGGCCCCAAACGGTACTCCTGTTTCTCAAAGATAAAACTGCTGGAAATCTTAACATCAGCTTAACTGAACAATCTCCAACATAAGGATTACCCAAAGATTTTGTGAAGTTCAAGATCCGGCATGCAACTGCACAAAGCCGGCTCTCCTCCTCATCCCAAATCCCCTCAGATATCAACGATGTATTCGGATAAAATGGAAACACAGCATCACTGTGGCTGGAGTCAGGAAAACCCAATAGCATCTGAACCTTTTGCCTCTCCATGCATCGAATGCCATAAAAATACATAAAAACAGGCAACTTTTCAACATCCACACCAAGAGGATTGCAGCTAACATTATGACAGTGACTGCCATATTCCAGTTCAAATCTATCTGTGTGTCCATGAAACACTGTGCAAGCACCTTGGCTTAAGTTCTTAAGGGGTAAACTCTCCCCATCTGATCCAGCTATACAACCATTCTCATTCTCATTCCCATTCCCCATCAATGTAAACTTGTAATTTGAACTCTGAGACAAGGCCAATATCGAAATGGGTTCAAAGTAATGCAAGCTATTCTTGTCATCAAAGCTTTCTAGAGTCCCACTAATCAAACTATGCAAAACGGTCAAATCTAGCGGGTAACTAAGCTTAAGAACAACTTTAGGATATCGCATGTTACCATAAGATCCAGTTCCAAACATACAAAGCTTACCCGAAGATTGTGACCAAAACCCATTCAAATTAACGCGCATCCACTGCGATACCCTCCAATGCGACACTCTGCGTCCCGGATGATAAACTCTCCCGAGCAATCTGCGACCAATCGGGTTCTCTCCTCGCTGCTGAAGAAGCATTTGCGCTCGCAATTTGTAAACGACGTCGTTCGCGGTTCTGTGAACAGAGGTTGGGCGAAATGATAGGAACTTTGAGTAGTTAAAGGCGGTGGATCGATTGAAAAGTCGATCGCCGCCGGCGAAGTAACCGATTTGAAATCGAAGGGACTCGGCGATGCCAGAACTGTCGCCGGCATCGACGCGCACTGCGGATGTGGGGACGACGTCGTTGCAGAGACGAATGTACGCAGTTTGAAAAACCGAATCTAGAATCTTGGCGGATACAGAGGAGAAGTTGCAGACTAGGAAGAAGATGAAGATGAAGATGAAGAGGGGGTTTGATGGAGAATTCTGGGTTTTTGAGGGGTTTACGAGGAATGGCGTGAAGAGTGTGACGCGAGATCTCTGCAATGAATAAGAAGAAGAAATGGACTCCATTGCTGAAAGTGATGAAGATGCGTCACATTTGGATGGCGATTTCAATTTCTAGGGATTCTGCTATTTGCAATTGGGATCCAAGCGTAAACAAAGCATCTCTATTCTCTGGCTAAGAGTGTGTGCTTGGTTTGCACCTTGCAGATATTGGAAGTGTAAGAGCGCTTCACAATATGCAGTAGCTTCTTTTATTTTATTCTGTGTTTTAAAATTTAATTTAATTTAATTTACAAAGAAAAAAAAATTAAATTAAATTTTTATTATTTTTTACAAAATGGACTATAGAAATTAGAAGCTAGTGTTTGAGCGAGAAGCATGGGAGGGTAATGCAGCTGTTGGCCACTTTTTCTTTTCTGTATTAATTTCTTCCCAAATAATCTGTGTTCAACCTTTTCAATTTTCATTCTCAACACAAAATATTGATGCATCGTCAAAACCAAGTTTATATCCGTCTGTCAATTTGGTTAACATTTCAAATGCTACCCAAAATCCAATCAAGATGATATATATTGGTCATGACTTTCTTGGTCAATAAGATTCGGCTAAATAAAGCATATATATTGCAAACAATAAGCATTTTTAATTCCTCTGAAGGCCACAGCAATAGCACTATCAAGTGATGCCTTCACCAAACTCCCCAACCCCTTCTTTAGCATGTCATAACACATTTATGAACCATTATCAAACAGAAGAAAAGGCACATCAAGTAAATCACTCCAATCATTGTGTTTCTAATTTCATATTTTCACATCTGCAAGCCATTATGATACATATGCACACCACACGGTCTATTAGTACATCATCAACACTGCATACCACAACCACGGTAGTACTAAACACAACAGAGGTTGGTGTTTTAACAAGCATACAACTGATATAACACAGATACTAGAAAACAAATTAATTACACATAAGGTTGGAATATCCTGATCAGGAAGCTTGACGATTACTCACAACTTAGAACAGTTATTTTTGCAGCTCAATAAATTGGCTGCAATCAATTCCCTTATCAGAAAATGCCTCTACAAGCTTGGGGAAGAGCTTAGCAAGCATAATTTTAAATCCTGTAGAAGTCCCCTTCTGGTTTTCATCCTCAGGTTTTCCAGATCCAAAAGCACATCCAATGGGAGCTCCTTCAAGATATGCCTTACAAGCAAGAAGTACATGTTGGGAGCGTTGTCTAAAGTGCTCTTTCACCAGTGCCTCAAAATGCTGCAACAGGCAAGTCAGTTGCAATTCCATCAATATAACTATATTCAAGGATTCAGATGGCACCGTTTTCTTTACGGTAATCTGGGAATAGGACCACATACAGGCAACAAAACCCTGAAAGCCTCAGTATAATCTACCATACTAAAATTAAATTAAAAATGAAAATTGAAAAACCTGCAGAAACTTGAGGTCATGCTACAAAGTATGAAAAAGAGGAAATCAAGGATCATGCACACTTCTCAAGGGTAGCCTCCCCATCATTTCCAAGTTCCGACTAATAACTGCTCTTCTTTAAAATAAAGATGTACAGCCCAAAGACATAGAGAAACTAAATTAGCTTGTTCACATCTTTGATCATTTTATTATCAACATGACGGTCCCCTTTCTGTGAGAAATTATAGATTTCATTCAAATATGCAAGATATCCAGGTTATGTTCTAGCAGTGTTCAATGCCTTTTTATTTTGTTCTGAGACACATATTTCTGGCATGTTGTGCATAAATCAATGTCAAACACAACTAACAGGGCATGCCACTCTGAGTTATTGTCTATGCTTCCTAGGTCATCAGAGCCCAGTGTAATAATAGAGGAAAACCAAAGTACAGAAGTAGTCATTTTACCTTGGGCGGCTTTCTTAATAGATACAACATGGATTTGCAGGTGACAAGGAAAGCATTCTCATTGTAACTCACTGAGTTTCTCTCTCCTTCAGCTCTGCCGATTTGTTGATCATACCCAGCCTCATTGAAATAAGGCTTCTCATTAAGGACAAGAGCCTGCAGGGAGAGAAGGACTTGAAGAATTGTGGAGGCTCCAGGGTTCCACACTTCAGTGGCTGTACCAGTCCACGTATTTAGGAGACTCAGACAGACTTTCCCTGACTCATACAAATTAGGATTTAATCGGAGCCCACCAGAATTGTAGTGCACCATCTGCATTGGATTTTAAAGGCCACAATGACAGGATGAGAGCTTGTTCAAAAACAAATATGCAGTTTTTCTCTGTAAGGATGCTGAATGCTAAATGGAGGAGTTCCTATGCATTAATCATAAATAAACAGAATTCAACTAGCACAGCAAAACTACATTCAAAACCTTACAGGTGGTTCACTGGGATACTCTGGAGGGAAAAATATATCAAAGAAAAACAACCCGTCATGATAAGGGGTCCCAGATGCACCAACAATGGCTGCTTGCATTAGATCCATTCTTTCTTCAAAAGCACGGACATAAATAGTTTCTGTTTTAGTCAATAAAGATTGTAAGTGAATTTGCAGAAACTGTGATGGATATGTACAGCATACTTTTAGAGATTTCCCTTTCTGGTAAGTAAATCAACTCATGGATTTATTTACTTGTCATGAACCAACTCTTCCAAAAGCTTAAGCTATTAGGTGAAGGTACATGAATGGCGCTATATCTTCAACATAACAGGCTACTTATTTTCAGGTTGTTTCCAGATTAAATGTTAATGTCCAACAAAGCTTACATAATTACACACTACTTTCAATTAAACTTATGGATTCCCACTTTTGAAAGATGGAATTCTGACAATTTTTTGTTTATCTTTACAGCTACCACCAATTTAATTCCTATTTTTGCGATAATCTTCTCAATCTATGGCTCCTGGTCTTCCTAAAATCAAAACTTGTCTTTAATTTAATCTTCTCTTTTCCTTCCAAGTTAAAATGGCTAAAGGAATTAACAAGATTATCAATCCCAGTTCATATAATGACAGAGACTTGTGACTGCTGTGATCCAGATGTAATTTCGCAGTCTGAGTTTAAGCATTGTATAACAATAAAGGCTGCACAGAATATAAAACAACATGGTTCAAAACAAATAAGATGAAGTGTGCACCAGGAAGATTTTTCTCCAGGATGCTCCATTCTTGCTGAACCTTTTTCACCCAACCTCTTTTTACCTACGGAGGAACAAAAGGAGAGGAAAAAAAATTAGACTCAATGCTTTCAATGTAATTATATGTCACTGTAAGTGATGGTGTGTCAATTTCTAACCTGATATAATGCCAACCCTTTTCCCTCATCAAAAAAGTGGTGGTCTGAGCAATTATCTATTATATCAAACTGCTTCAACTGATCTGAATTGTTGTTGTCTAAAGAAACTGGAACATCATTCCTCTCATGAATCCTAATAGCTTCATAATATGGAGTTCTGTCTTCAGCAGACTGCAACCCACTCATTGGATGTGATTTAGTGCAGGGCCCACAAGTTTCCAAATCTTTCTCATCAAGAAAATCAGATCCATTTCCCTCTTCAAATGTAGGGACTGGGGAAACTGCTCTGGAAAGTGATGTTACACCAAGTGTTCGGAATATGCTGGCTGTAATGCTGGAGAAAAGTTCAAAGGCAGCTTGAGGAAGGGAAAAGGAACTACACTCTCCTGGATACTTTTCACAATTCTTTCTACCACCATCACAATTTAACAAGTCCTGATAATCACAAGTGATATTCAGCTTATGATTAGACAATCGCTTTGATAAACTCAACAATTAATCTCATTGAAAATTGTTATTTAAGGACGATAACTGATCCATAATTTTAGAGAAGAGTTTAGAAGTTCCTTTTTATTTTCTTTGCTATTAACTACCTGAACTTTCACTACAATTACTAAGATGAGACCTCTGTATCTCAATGTCCAATTAAATTTTTCACATAAAAAATGATAGTAATATGCAAGCGTGACATTATACACATGGATGCACATACGTACAGGACAAACAGAGAAGTTATTGCCCTCACCTTCCCCTTCTGGTCAGAAGGTAGACTTCCATGTTCAATCGTCTCTTGAGTCAACTCAACATTTGCTTCATAAGGAACAGGGGTTGCAGTTGAACCTTCATGTTTATCAATCCGAAAAATTTCATAAGGCGCAACCTGTTGGGGGAAAAAATAAGTTTATAATGACTTCCTGTAGATGGAAGGCCACAAAAGTAATGTATAAATTACAATAGAATATAAGAAAGAATTGTTCATAAGTGACTAATATTGGTGCAGTCTAAGTTCAGTAGGATCATCAAATAAATAGGATCCAGTCCAATTTCAGTGGTTGTAACTTGTAAGTTATTTGCTAATTACCACCACATCTAGATTTTGACAATGAATGGAAGCATTTGTCAATTGTATCCCAAAAGAGTGGAAAGGATCATCCTAAACCAACCTAAAACTGCACAAAATAGCTGCTACAAACCAACCCTGGCTTCAGTTTAGAAAGATCTTATACCTCACAGGCACACAGCCAGACAAAGTTACAAATAACATTTCCAAGTACAAGGAGGATTGGGAGAGAAGAGGAGGGGATCACTAAGCTAATAGGATCAATCATTATCTATTAAACTGTTCATCTAGATAATGCAGACATCATCATATATAGCCAGTACCATCATTAACTACAATCTATTGAGTACAGAAAATTTGATGTCATACCTTGGTTGTTAAACCAGTAGCCCATTTTATCTCCACGTCGCCATCTTTGAAACCAGTAACATTGCCAATACAGGACAGGTAACAGTTATCAGGGAACTTATTCTGATAACTGATTTGGTCCTGGTCTCTCAGTGGAGCATCCACATTCAAGTCAATCACTGATTTTGCATTATCTTTATCAGCTTGGTAACCAAGCTGTTTTTGAGCCGCCTTGAACACAATATCACCAAAACAACAGGAATAATCTGGGTGCTCAACAAGTTCGTATGCACTCACAGTTTCCATCACTGTGTCTCCAGCCAAATTATCTGGCTCAGATATGGGAACAGTTTTCCATTGTACCTTTACAGTACGCTCCTTTGCATCCACAGATAGGACAACACCCCATCTTTGACTGCTAGGCTTAAGAGGATCATCAGAAGCACCTTTTTCCAGTACAAACTGCTGAGGCCAAAATTCATGAATGTTTATAATATTCACTGGGATTAAGTTCTGTGGATCTAATCCCAAAGTATGTTCACCATTTTGCCACACCATATCAACTTTGGTCTTTATCTTCCCAATTATAAATAATTCCCCAATATTAGAGTCAAGGTTTCTTCTCTTATATCCTCTTGCCATACTATGCTCATTACAAAGATCTAGTCGTTCCCTCTGTTCCTTTTGGTCTGCAAATTGGAGTGTGCACCAGTCACCAAGCTGCCAGTTTGCATGTGAAAAACATGACAACAAGGTCAAGTTTTTGGAATCTTGCCAGGATGGGGGAGCATTCGCATTAAAATTAGAACCCAAAAGAACAGAGGCAAGCCAGTTAACATACACCAGACCTGCTTCCACAGCACAAACTGTTCCTTCATCTTTATTCTCTCTCCCAGAGCCACATAGCCATCTAGCTGATTTAGAAGCAGTGGAGGACTTAACCTTTACTCTCTGCCCTGGATAGTATGGATACTGTGTATCTTCAAGAAAACTATGAGTCAGTGGTAAAAGCTTCTCTTTTTCCAAGGCAATGATCTCACATTTAGCTCCATCATCAAACAATACAGTCACTTTGTCCACCACCCTTTGAACCTGACCAAGCCATGGCCCCTTAATTACATAATCACCTTCTGAAATGGAGCGAATCTTCAGAAGTTTCTTGGAGTTCACATTTTTTATTATGTTTCCTTGAACATTTTCCAAATCCACAAACACATCAACACTTATGACCATGCCCATCTGTCCAGATGGGTCTGACAAGGAGCAGACCACATCCCCATGAACAAATGCCCTCTCAAATGAGAGAAAATCATCAATCTTCCCAATGCTTTCCTCTAAACTTGATAATATGCTCTGAGCTTGCCCACCGTATAGAAAATCAATATCCTCTTGATCCTCGCTGCTGCTGCTCTCACTGGAAGTCTCCCAGTCCGAATCAGTAATGTGAGCATCCATCAATTAGATGCCTGTCATAATGTGTCGGTAGTAACATCAATGAAATAATTACAAGAAAATAACTTAATAACACAACAATAGGAAGGAATAGAATTGTTAGTCAACAGACAGGAACTCTCACCAGATTCAGAAATAGATGGTATCAGAATCAATCTGCACTCAGTAATATCTTGAGAAGAAAACATACAACCTGGTAATTAAGATGTAGCTTTTTAACTCTCAATTTTTTATTTCTTTGAATGAGCTATGCATGAAAAAATTAATAGTAATCTCATTTCCTTATTAAGGAAAACCTTGAGCAACTAATGATCAGTTTAGACAACAAAATTTTAACATATCCTTAAAGGAACATTAACAATAAATAGGGATTCAATAAGATCCTTACCTTCTCAAGCAAATAGAAGCATTAAACCCCAGCGTCAGCACGTATCGCGATCCACGACAGGTACGCCGAAATTGACTTCAAAGGATATTTGTGTACAAAACAAAATGTGTCTGATTGATACTGCTGTTTGTTACAGGTAGTAAGCCAGTTTCTTAAAAGGATTATCTTGACCACTGAAACTGGAGATTTGATGCCAAAGGAGATTTGCCCGATAGGATAACAGGAGTCAATCAAGGACTCCAAAATGCCAAAGGAGATTTGCCCAGTTTGGACTGGAATTTACACAGAAAGAAACTCTTGAGAGAGGTTTCCAACACTAGAAGTATCAAGGAGCTACAAAAATCAGATCTTTTTTTTTGGTGGTTTTCTGGAAGAAAAATTATACAAGTTGGAGGAAGCAAACCAAGATAATCAAAAGATGCCAAAGGAGAGTTGCCCCAGCGAAAGTGTGGAGTTCCTAGTGGAATTACTTCAGAATGGTAATATTTTTATAGAAAATGACAAGAATTATTTTCATATATTTTTACTGCCAGGAATCCAACCAAAGGAAGTTAAGTAACTTTTGCCAAAGGAGATTTGCCCAATACAGCTAAATCTTCAAATATAAATAAATTCCAGAAAGTAAATAAATTTGCCTTTTCCAAGATTGGAACTTGGAAGCTATATTGCCAAAGGAGATTTGCCCCATGATTAAGCCACACACTCTATCAGGTCTATCTGGTACCAAGGGAGATTGATTAATATCTAGAACCAATAAAATTCCAGAGTTGAAATCAGGAATGCTTTAGCCATTCAACAGAAATAACCAATCAAACATATACTCTCTGCTCCTTGATTCACAGCAAGAGGGAAGTTATCAGATGATCTGTCTGAAAGAACTAAGTTGAATTCGAAACACAATTTCCATTGCCAAAAGTTAAAAGAGCTTCTATTACCAGATCATTTCTTTTGAACCTGCAACAAGAAGACTAGTGAATACTTTCTGTAATAATTTTCAATATGAAAATAAAATGGAAATTGCATTTGTAATAGTTAAGCTGACAATATTTTGAGATATAGCATCCTAATTCACGAGGCAAGAGAAAAGCTGGGACTGAGATTAAATTAATAAACTGCTTTTAATGAATCAATATTCTCAATTGCACATCAAAGAAATGAAACCTAAAGGGTGATGTGTTTTGATTAAATAAAACTAGAAAATTATTTAAAAAATTGATAACTAATAATTTTCTTAAGGCTATGTTTGGATATTTAGTAAGTGATGGAATGGAATGGAATAGGATGGGATGGGATAGGATGAAATGGGATGGAATGGGAAAAAAGTGTCATTCCATTGTTTGGATATTTTAAGATGGAATGGAGTAAAGTTACCATTCCATTATTTGGGAAGTAGATAATTTTTGGTGGGATGGAATGGTATTTATACTAAAAAATATGGTTCCATCCCATACCCCCTAAATTGGGGGGGAAACAAATTGATGGTTTCTAGTGGGATGGGATGGAATCCATCCCACCCACTTCCATCCCATCCCATCCTTTTTTAACATAACCAAACAATAGAACATATCTCTATTCTATTCCATTCCCTTCCATTCCACTCAATACCACCAATCCAAACGAACCCTAAGATTGCTTCCATACATATAAAGATGCATGCAAGTTAATATTGCTCCTTAAGCACAAAATCTATTCTAGCACCCAACATAGAAATCACGTGGTAAGGTAGTCATTGCACACAACCAATAGGTATTCTGCACATCAAGTTTTATTTTTAAAAAATATAAATAAAAAAAAAAAAGTTCAAGTCCCACAGTCTCTAGTTGGTCTTTGGAAGAGACGGAGAGAGAATCAAACTTATCCACAGAAAAGAATGATATTTATCATCCATGAAAAAATTTATAATTTCTGGTTATCAAATAGAACCACAACTTTATTGCTTTTATTTGTTGGAAGAATAATACCAAACATTCCTTTAGATTACATTAAACCTTTGGAACTCATATGAAAGGACTTCAAACTTAACCATGCTCTATGGAAAACAACAGTATTGAATTCAACACAACCAAATACCAAAATCCCAGCAGTAGAATGAGTTTACACAGAGAAACCTTTGATCTGTTAACCCCAATAAATAAGTAAGAAAAAGGGTGAGTTTGCAGAGCAAGGGACTGTACCATTGGAACCACTGAGAAGGTTGGACCCATATAAGCTATCACAGTTATGGACCCAAGACAAAGATACCCCATGACTCTAAACGCCAAACGAAGAACTCCACCCAGAACATAGCAAGTTGATAAAACTTTCAGTTTCAAAAGGAGGGTGCTATTCAGATAGGCTTAGTTCCGCGCCCAGTCCCACCATCCTCCACTCCACCACCGAACTTTGGAACCATTGCAGGGAGACACTCTCTCTCTCTCTCTCTCTCTCTCTCTGCGTGAAATGCTAAGACTTCAGTGAATGTGGGAACTAGTTTAGACTTTAGTTGATAATGGGGCTAAGAATAATATTAGAATAAGAGTATAATATACCAATGGGGAAAGAGTATAATATTCTTCAACCAATGGGGAAAGAATATACCAAATAGTATCAGACACAGACATTGTTGTTGTAGAAGAAGCCACTTAGGGTATGTCTCGGAATTTTAATAACGGTGGAAAGGGGTGAATTATAATAAAATATAATGAAAAGATAAAGATTAGAATAAAATGAATTATATTATTATATTATTTGGTTATTTAATAAGTTTAATAAAAAAATAAAGAATTTATGACATTTTTTTTTCTCTTGTTATTATACTCTTTTTTTTTTTTTTAAATCACTCACAAATATATTTTTAATAAGATTAGTCTTTTTTATTTCTTGTACTTCATCTAAATATAACCTTAAACTTTAATTAGTGGTGATTAAAACTCAACTTAATATCTCTAAAGTTAATTGGGGTGGTTTGAGTTCTAAAAATTTAACTTAATATATTTTTGAATCATTTTTTAGATTGTCACAATCTGGATCAATGTTACAAATACTTTAAAACATAATTTTTTTGACAATTTGTTATAAATAATAATTTTTTTTTATATTAATACTTTTTATATATCATTATAATATATTTATGTGAATATAATCTATTTCAAAATATATATTGTAAAACATTATTTATTTTTAATATTTTACTTCTAAAATTTTATAATTAAACTATATATAATGATCAATTGTGTATAATTTATTTAATTATTGGGTCCTATGAAGCAAGAATACAAGAACATAGAACTATGACAAAATTTAAAGATTATAAGACATGACACAATTATAGTAAAACATGTAAAATTAGTATAGAATTAACATAAAAACACAAATCTTAAATCAAGAGACAATTAATGTTTTAAAAGTTAGTATGAATCATTGTAGACATAATAAATTGCTATTATTTATCTAATTATTATGGTATTTTCATTTATATTGTTATAAACATTCAAAAAGTAAAAGTAAAAAAAATTATAAAATAATGCTAAGAGTATTTGAAGTGTCCGTGAAATACTAACATAAATACATGTCTAATACAAGTACTATAAGTATTTAAAAGTGTTTATATTTCATAGATCGAGTCAATTTGATATTAACTCAATCATTTGTTGAGTTATGATTGGATTCGGCCAAGTCCAAAACATATCAAAACATTGGGACGAATTCAGATTTGAATAAAATCACCATCCAACTTCTATCCATAGCAAATAAAACATAATAATGAGCATTCCATTTTTTACTCTTATTGTTATTCTCATTTTCATTTCATCAAAAATCATTCCTTCCATCTAGAATGAAAATAAGTCAAGTTCGGCTCAATAAAAAGTAAGTTCATTCTCTTGATTCAAATTTGATAAATAAAGCTAGAATCCTATGCTCAATAAATTGTATTTTTTAATTTTTATATTTTTAATTAAAAATATTTTATTAATATAAAAATAATAATAAAATATATATTGTTATGCTCTGTGGATCTCCAATTATTAAGTTAGTTAGATTAGTTTTCTTGTTAGCTAAGTGATAGATGGCTAGTTGGATAGGTAGTTAGTTTGGTTGTAACTAACTCCTTTTCTTGGTCTAAGTCACCTATATAAAGCCTTAGCTAGGTGCTTGTAATAGACATACGAAAGAGAGAATATCTCAAGGTGAAATGTTTTGATTGAGAGCATAAGAGTGCAAGTGAGAATAATCAATAAACCAATTTTGAAGAGTGGATGTAGGAGTTTGCATACTACAACTCTGAACCACTATACTTTCTTGTGTGTTCTTTGTGTTCTTGATCATTCTTTATTCACAACAATTGGTATCAAGAGCTGGGTTTTTCAAGCGCAAAAAGATTGGAGGAATCATGGGCACAATAAAGTTTGACATCGAGAAGTTCACAAGTGAAAATGACTTCAGCCTCTGGAGAATCAAGATGAAGGCCTTTCTTGTCCATCAAGGCCTTGAAGATGCACTTACAGGCCAAAATAAGCTGCCTGCAACACTTTCAGACAAAGAAAAGAAAGATCTTATGAGCAAGGCTCATAGTTCGATTATTCTTTGTCTAGATGAAGTCTTGAGGAGGTGGCAATGAGACAACTCAAATTTGTGATTGGAGAAATTATACATGACGAAATCACTTTCGACCAACAAGTTTCGAAAAGAAACTCAAGATGGAAGAAGGAGCATCTATTCGGGAACATGTTGCAATGTTCACAAAAGCAATTCTTGATTTAAGAAGCATTGATGTGGCTATTGATGAAGAAGATCAAGCAGTCATGTTGCTGTGTTCTCTCCCACCCTCATTTGAAAATCTGGTTGACACCATGATGTTTGGGAGAGAAACACTCACATTGGAAGAGGTCAAGGCAACCCTGAATGCTAGGGAAATGAAGAAAAAGATCACTGACAACAAGGGTGAAGGTGGAGATGCTGAGGGTCTTTTTTCTCGAGGAAGATCAGAGAAAAGGAATGGTAAATGGAAACAAGATCACAGGTCCAAGTCCAAGACCAAGAAAGCATGTTTCTTTTGTCACAAAAAAGGTCATTTCAGGAAAAATTGTCCTGAAAAAAAGAAGAAAAATTACAGCAACAATAAAGATGCAAGGGATCTTACTGTGATTGCTGATGGTTACGAATCAGATCTGCTGGTTGATGTTCTGACTGTCACTGACAAGATATGCAGTGATGAATGGATTTTAGATTCAGGTTGTTCATTCCATATGACACCTAATCTAGAATGGTTCGAATCATATGAGAAAACTGACACTGGAAGGGTCTTGATGGGAAATAATATGGCTTGCAAGGTGGCTGGAATAGGGACAGTGAAGATCAAAGTTGAAGATGGTTCTACAAAACTGCTCACTAGAGTTAGGCATGTGCCAGAACTTAAAAGAAATCTCATATCATTGGGAATGCTGGATCAAGCTGGATGCTGCTACAAGGGTGTAGGTGATACATTTAAAATCAGCAAGGGTTCTCTACAGATCATGAAAGGAGTGAGGAAAAATGGTCTTTACAGGCTTCTAGGTAAAACCATTTTTAATTCATCTAGTTCTTTAATAGTCTCTAAAGCAATTCCTACAAAGTTATGGCATCATAGGCTAGCTCATGTAAGTGAAAGGGGTTTAGAAGAACTGCATAAACAAGGACTGTTGGGTGAAGAGAATTTGGAGAAATTACAGCTATGTGTACACTGCTTAAATGGCAAACAGAAAAGGGTTAAGTTCTCAACTTCCACACACACAACAAAAGGCATATTGGATTATGTTCATTCTGATATTTGGGGACCAGCCAGGACTCCTACATTGGGAGGTGCAAGATATTTTATCACCTTCATTGATGATTGGTCAAGGAAGGTGTGGATTTATTTGCTGAAACATAAAAATCAAGCTTTCAAATATTTTAAACAGTGGAAGACTTTGGTTGAAAAGCAAACAAGCAGGCAGGTCAAGGTGCTCAGGACTAATAATGGTCTTGAATATTTGAGTGATGAATTTAATGAATTTTGCAAGGATAGTGGCATACAAAGACACAAGACAGTTAAGTCTACACCTCAGCAAAATGGATTAGCTGAGAGGATGAACAGAACTCTCTTGGAGAGAGTCAGGTGCATGCTATCAAATGTAAATCTCAAAACGTTTTTGGGGTGAGGCTGCCACTACAGCATGCTATTTGATCAATAGGTCTCCATGTTCACCATAGAATTCAAGACTCTTGGACAGAAAGTCACCTAGCTTCAAACATCTCAGAATATTTGGGTGCACTGCTTACATACATGTCAATGAAGGCAAGTTGGAAAACAGATCAAAGAAAGGGATTTTTCTCGGGTATCCAGAAGGTGTAAAAGGATACAAGGTCTGGTTAACTAGTTCAGGGGTAGGAAAGGCAGTGATCAGTAGAGATGTGGTTTTCAACGAAGATAATGTCCTTGGCAATGATAACAAGGGATTTGAACAGTCAGTAGAAGACAAGGAAGCTGGTAATGAAGTTCAATTGCAGGTGGAGAAAACAGAAACAAAAGGAAATGCAGAACTAATCAGAAAATCAGATACTGATGAAGAAAGTAGTCAAAGGCAAACTACTCTGACAACATATCAGTTAGCTAGAGATAGAGAGAGGAGGGAAACAAGACCTCCTGAAAGGTATGGATATGCTGATTTCATAGCATATGCTCTCAACATAGAAATTGAAGATCAAAACATAGATCCAATTAACTTCAAAGAAGCTATTTTTGGGCCTGAAAGTGACAACTGGACCGTAGCAATGAAGGAAGAGTTTGACTCACTCATGAAGAACAACACCTGGGAGCTGGTAGAGAAGCCTACTGGTCAGAGAACCATAGGTTGCAAATGGATTTTTAAAAGGAAATCTGAGGTTCCAAGAGGTGAAGGAATAAAGTTTAAGGCAAGATTGGTTGCAAGAGGTTTTTCCCAAAAAGAAGGGGTAGATTTCAACGAAATCTTCTCTCCTGTGGTGAAACATTCCAGCATTAGAGTAATTCTTTCTCTAGTTACTGTACAGGATCTTGAGCTTGAACAAATGGATGTTAAGACAGCTTTTTTGCATGGTAATTTGGATGAGAAGATTTATATGAATCAACTTGAAGGTTATGTGGTAGAGGGCAAAGAGAAATTGGTTTGTTTGTTGAAGAGATCATTGTATGGACTCAAGCAATCCCCAAGACAATGGTATAAAAGGTTTGACAACTTTGTGATGGCAAATGGATATCATAGAAGCTCTTATGATAGTTGTGTATACCTCAAAAGGGAAGAAACTGGTCAGTACATATATCTACTTCTTTATGTAGATGATATGTTAATTGCAAGTAATGATATAAAAGCAATTAGCGTATTGAGTTCAGATTCAAATGAAGCATCTAGGAGCTGCTAAGAAAATACTTGGTATGGAAATAGTTAGAAAGAGGTCAGAAGGAATTTTATTCTTCACTCAATCGAATTATGTTCAGAAGGTACTCAAGAGGTTCAACATGATGGATGCCAAACCTGTAACAACACCAATTACTGGTCATTTCAAATTGTCATCAAGTCAGTCACCTAAAATAGAGGAGGAATGCAACCTGATGAGGACAATACCCTACTCAAATGCCATTGGTAGCTTAATGTATGCAATGATCTGCACCAGGCCAGATCTTATGCGCTATCTTTAACTAAGCAGTAGCATTATGGGAAATCCTGGCAAGGAGCATTGGATGGCAAGAAATGGATTTTTAGATACCTAAATGGCACTAAACAAGTTGGCTTGAAATTCTGCAAATACAATTCTCAAGTCAGTGAGATAATTGGATATGTAGATGCAGACTTTGCTGGTGATCTTGACAAGAGAAGATCATTAACATGTTACTTATTCACTTTGTATGGTAACTTGGTCAGTTGGAAAGCAAATCTGCAGCCGATTGTAGCTCTCTCTACTACTGAGTCAGAATACATTGCTCTTACAGAAGCAATTAAAGAGGTAATCTGGTTGAAGGGTTTTGTGAATCAGCTAGAAGGCAGGGCTGTTCCTATTTCAGTCCTGTGTGACAGCCAAAGTGCTATATGCTTGTCCAAAAATCAAGTGTTCCATGAAAGGACAAAGCACATAGACACTAGGCTACATTTCATCCGAGACATTATTGATCAAGGAATAATTGAGGTGAAGAAGGTAGCAAGCGAAGACAACCCTGCTGAAATGTTAACAAAGATGGTTCCTACTTCCAAGTTCAGTCACTGCTTGAATTTGGTAAAGGTGGGAAATTGTTCCAAGTAAATTCTATTGAAGACTTGAAGAACTTCTAACTATGGTCTTAGATTTGAAGATCTAAGGTGGAGAATTGTTATGCTCTGTGGATCTCCAATTAGTTAAGTTAGTTAGAAGTTAGTTTTTTGTTAGCTAAGTGATAGATGACTAGTTAGATAGGTAGTTAGTTTGGTTGTAACTAACTCCTTTTCTTGGTCTAAGTCACCTATATAAAGCCTTAGATAGTTGCTTGTAATAGACATACGAAAGAGAGAATATCTCAAGGTGAAATGCTATGATTGAGAGCATAAGAGTGCAAGTGAGAATACTGAAAAATTTTGTATTGGCTCTAATCAATAAACCAGACCCAAAAGCATTTGAAGAGTGGATGTAGGAGTTTGCATACTGCAACTCTGAATCACTATACTTTCTTGTGTGTTCTTTGTGTTCTTGATCATTTTTTATTCACAACATATATATATATATATATATAAAGATATATTAAAAACACAAACCAACTTACAAATAAATAAGTCAAATATAAAAATTTAAACTCAGCTCATTTAATAAATAAATTTAAATATTCAATTCAAGTTAAGTTTATTAACTCATAAACCTTACTTGTTGAAAGCTGGGTAAAGAAACCACCAAAATTTTCCCAAAGAAAGCAAACAATGAAACTGGGCCAAATTTCCATTCTGTCCCTCGTCTTTTTCTTTCTGATGTTTCGTAAATGAATTTATGAAACCTATTGGCTGGGAAAGGATTTGGTGTCACTATGTCGAATTGAAATCTATTTGAGTTTTATGATCATATGATGATGTGGCGTTGTGGATTAGTACTAAAGTTTTTTTTTGCTAACTAGTAGTTTTATGACAAGTCCTTAAAAAGTACTTTGAGCTTTTATTGTTCTGCTTAAGGTCTTAATTGGTTAAATTGAGAAGTTATTATATTTTCTTAGAGTATTTTTTATTATTGTGTTTATATTATTTATATTTTGATATTTTAGTTTTTATTGATGATAAGATTTATTATTAATTTATATATTTATTATTTGTTATTTTTAAAAAATAATAAATATATAAATTAATAATAAATATCACTATTAATGAAAACTAAAATATTAAAATACGAATGATGTAAATACAATTTTACATGACAGTCTAAAAGTATATAATAATTTTTCAGCTAAATTGATTTTTACATTGCTCAATACTGCAAATCATTACTGGCTAGAATTATTTATTTATTTTTTATCCATTGGCACAAATCTTAATTCTTACGATACACCTTGCAGTACAAAAGCTTAACTTTTAGACATATTCATCTTTTTTTAATTTGTAAGAATTAATTGGGGACATATTGATTTTGGTAATAATTGGAAAAAAGCAATGGCTTATTTGTTATCTTTTTGTAGAGATGATAATACTTACTAATTCAGATATTAATTTTATTAATACTGATATAATGATAAAATTTAATTTTATCATTTCTCATAATCTGTAACAACTGAGTAATTTTTTAAGATCTAACAAGAAATTTGTTTCTTTAAGAAAATGACAGAAAAGAGAATAGAAGAGTTGAGAGATTAGAGAGAATCGATAACAAGTTTTACAACTAAATGTGCTTTTTTTTTACTATTCTGTATTGAGTTTTCATCTTATATACATGTATAACAAAGTATGAAGTCTATATCAGAAACTACAACTAATTACAGCTAACAGCGAACAGAAAAACTAACTTCTTATAACTAACTTATAACTTATTAATAACTACCAAAAAACTACTTTAAGATGTATCAGTTAAGACTCCCCCCCTCCCCACAAGCTAGAGAATGTATATCTATCATTCACATCTTGGAGATAAGAAACTGAAACGGTTTAACATGTAATGCTTTGATGCATAAGTCAGCAATCTAGTCAGAAGTATGAATTGGTAATAGGTGGACAAGACCCTCATGAACTTTGTCTCTAACAATATGACAATCTAGTTCAATGTGCTTGGTTCTCTCGTGGCAAACAGGGTTAGCAGCAATGTGTAAGACAAATTGGCTATCACAATATAGTAAAGATGGTGATTTGAAAGGTAAATGGAGATCTCGAAGGAGATAGGTTAGCCACTGCAACTCACAAGTGGTTGCTGCCAAAGCCTTGTATTCAGCTTCAGATGATGATCTAGATATTGTAACCTATTTTTTAGATTTCCATGAGATGAGGGAATGGCCAAGAAATATGCAAAAACTAATTACAGATCTTCTAGTATCCACACAAGCTGCCCAATCAGAATCTGAGAAACCTTTGAGCTGTAAGGAGCATGAATTTGAAAAGAAAAAACCTTTGCCAGGAGATGTCTTGAGATATTTGAGAATTTAAAGGGCTGCCTCATGGTGAGAATGCATAGGTTTGAAGAGGAATTGACTAAGATGATGGATTGCAAATGTTATATTAGGCCTCGTTGTTGTGAGACATAAAAGTTTACCAATGAGTCTTCTATAGGCTGGAACATCTTCAAATAGAGTATCATCATTTTGAGAAAGCTTAATATCAGAAGACATAAGGGTTGACAGAGGCTTACAAGCTAATAAATCAGCATCTTGGATTAATTCTAGAGTATATTTCCTTTGGCATAGAGATATACCAGATTTGTTGCAAACTATCTCAAGACCTAGGAAGTATTTGAGAGTGCCAAGGTCTTTGATTTTAAATGAAGCATCCAATTGTTGTTTAATAGCTAAAATTTCAGACAAATCATTCCCTACAAGTATGACATCATCCACATAGACTAACAAAACAGCGATTGATGAACCGTGCTTCTTAACAAATAGAGAATAATCTACTTTGGATTGGATATAACCCGAGGATGTGAGAGAGCTTGATAATTTTGAGAACCACTGTCTACTTGCTTGCCTCAATCCATACAAAGATTTTTGCAACTTACAAACTTGATTAGGAACCTTGGAATGAAAACCTGGAGGAAGTGTCATATAGATTTCCTAGTCAAATCCCCATGAAGAAATACATTATTGACATTTAATTGATGTAGATGCCAATTTTGAGTTGCTGCAACAACAATTAAAAGTAGGATTGTGCTCATTTTCGCTACTGGGGAAAATGTTTCCAAAAAATCCAAACCCTCTTGTTGATTGTACCCCTTTGCAACCAGCCTTGCCTTATATCTCTCTATGCTTCCATCTGACTTGTGTTTGATTTTATACACTCATTTGCAACCAATAGTTTGTTTACCAGGTGGCAAAATAGTCAACATCCAAGTATGATTCTGTTTTAAAGCTTGTATCTAAGCTGCCATAGCATTTTTCCAGCAATCATGCTTAACAACTTGACTATAGCTATTTGGTTATGTGGTTGTGGAAATGGTTAAGGTGAAGTGTTTATGTGATGGTGAAAGGTGGACATAGGTGACAAACTTAGAGATAGGATAAAGAGTACTTGAAGTAGGTTGGATCTGGGTTGAGTTCATCAATGTACAGTGATAATCTTGTAAATATGAAGGTGGTTTTCTTATTCTATTCAATAGCCTTGTGACGGGTTCATTTATACCTGAATCTGAAACAGGCGAATCTGAAATAGAATATTCAGCAGCATAAGGAATGGAATCAGGAATAGGTGACTCAGTTGAAGGAGAGGAAATAACATGTGTATGGCGAGGAGCAAAACAAGGATTATCATAGTCAGGAAATGGAGGAGATAATGCATGTGAAACATTGTCAAGAATAATTTCAGAGGACTGAGACTGATACGGTAATATAGACTCATGAAAAATTACATTTCTAGAGAGAAATAGAGCTCTAGTATGTAAATCCAATAAAGGATATCCTTTGGTTCCAAATCTATAACCTAAAAAGACACATTTTCTAACCCTTGCATCAAATTTCTTCCTATAAGCAACAAGTGAAGAGGCAAAATACAAACAACCAAAGACTTTGAGATCAGCCAAAATTAATGGTTCTTTGTATAAAACAGTATAAGGACATTGATTTTGCAAAGAAGAGGAATGAAGTCTATTTATAAGAAAAATTGCATGCGCAACAACATGAGACTAGTAACATTTAGGTAAATTCGATTGGAACAATAAAGACCCAGCCACATGTAGAATGTGTTGATGCTTTCTCTCCACAACACCATTTTGTTGTAGAGATTCAACATATCTGGTTTGGTGTATAATTCCCTTTTCTGCATAGAATTTATTTAGGAAAAATTCAGGACCATTATCTGTCCTAATGACCTTAACAACATTACCAAATTGAGTTGACACAAGAGAAATAAAATATTGTATATGAAATGAAGTTTCTGACTTAAGTTTCATGAAAAATATCCAAGTATGTCTATAGTAGTAATCTACCATAGTTAGAAAATATCTGTGACCATGGACAGATGGGATTGAAAAAGGGCCCCATATATCTATATGCAACAAATCAAAGGCATAAGCAGAAGATGTAAAACTTCTAGGAAAGGGTAATTTCTTTAATTTTGCAAGAGGACTAATTTCACACACTTTATTATGAATTAGAATAAAAGGAAATGTTTTATGTAATACAATGAGTTTCGAATGAGATGGATGGCTAAGTCTGTAATGTCATACATCAAAAGGTACAAAATTTATATGTTTTACAGACTTTGAGAAAAAAACAGATTTACAAGATTGCTGTAGAACATAGAGTCCATTGTTGACTTCAGTTGATCCAATCTGCTTCAAGGAATTGATGTCCTGAACTAAGCAACAAGTGGAAGAGAAAATTAATTTGCAAGAAAGAGAAAGTGACAATTTTGTAATTGAGATTAAATTGAAAGTGAAGTTAGGTAAGTATAGAACATCAGTTAGAACCAATTCATCAGAAATATGAACAACACTAGATATGGAAGTTAAAATAGGATTACCATCAGGAAGTTTAACTACTATTGGAGAAATCTGTTTGTATGTTGTGTAAAGACTCAAAGAGCAACAAATATGATCAGTTGCCCCACTGTCTAAGATCCAATATGAAGTTTTTGAATGACAAGTAAGAGCCAAATGATTACCTTTATTGGAATCAATAGAGGGTTTTGTATTTGAAACAATTTGAGTAGTTACATGATTAGTTAGTTGTTATTCTTTTTCAGTGATTGTTGAACAAATGCATGAGTGTTTGATACTGTTCAAAAGTGAAACCAGATTTGGTAATGTCATCAGACTTGTGCTCATCATCATTTATCAAGCTAACATGATTAGTAGCATGATTGAAGTATTTGCTTTTATACCTTGGTGGAAATCCATGTTTTTTGTAACATACATCAATTATGTGACCATTCCTTTTACAATGTGTACAAAATTTGTTCATATAAGAAGATTGACCTCTGCCTATGGAAACTTTTTCTTTAAAAGAATTTCGAAAACCAGGTCCTCCACCAACATTTGCTATAGCCAGTACCTTAGGTTCTTCAATCAAGTCAGTTGACAATTGTCTTTCTTGTTGTAAAACAAGAGAAAACACCTTATTGATCTATGGCAGTGGATCCATCAGTAAAATTTGAGATCTCACATGAGAGAATTGATCATTTAAGCCTTTCAAGAAACACATAACATAATCTTCTTGTCTATACGCTCGAATAGTGAGAATCAATTCACAAGTACACGAAAACTGACATCTACAACTGAGAATTGGCCTAAAATTTTCTAATTCTTCCCATAAAGTTTTCAATTGAGTAAAAAATTTTATCACTGGAAGCTCACCTTGTTTGAGAGCATATAACTCTTCTTGTAGTACTACAATTCGAAGTTTATCTCCTTGAGAGAATCTATCCTTTAAATCTGCCCAGATTTCTGTAGCATAATTCATCCACATGACACTTGGAGCTATATCTTGAGATAAAGATCGCATGAACCATGAAATTATCATTGTATTGCATCTTTCCCAAGACAAGAAAAATGGATCTTGAGGTTTTGGCATCGGCAGAGATCCATCAACAAAACCCAATTTATTCTTGGATTGTAGAGTCATCTTCATTTATCGACACCAGGAATGATAATTTCCACCAGAAAGAAGAGGAGTTACAAGCACCAATGTAGGGTTTTCATTCGGGTGTAGGAAATATGGACTATTTTGATTTGCAGTAACTTGAGCAACATGATGATCCATAGGATGTAATTTGATGTAAGAAACTAAGAACAATCAAAGATCAGAGAGGCATCGCAGAGCTTTTTAAAAAAGCTCTCTAATACCATAACAAGAAATTTGTTTCTTCAAGAAAATGACAGAAAAGATAATAGAATAGTTAAGAGATCAGAGAGAATCGATCACAAGTTTACAACTGAATATGATTTTTTTTTTTTTTACTATTCTGTATTGAGTTTTCATCTTATATACATGCATAACAAAGTATGAAGTCTATATCAAAAACTACAACTAACTATAGCTAACAGCTAGTAGAAAAACTAACTTCTTATAACTAACTTATAACTTATTAATAACTACCAAAAGACTACTTTAGGATGTATCAGTTAAGAAGATCAAATAAATTAAAGTACAATGAAATTTGAAAATTGATTTTGAGCGAGCATATTTGCAGAAAATCATGAGCTAAATCATCTGGATGTGGTGCAAATAAAGGGAGAGCCTATTTAGTTTAAAGTATTTTAAACCAAGAGCATACGTAATGTTGTCATAATACTGCCATTGATCAATCTCTTCATGTGCTATATTAAATATAGCACTCAATCTTAGGATTCTAATTAACAATTTCTAGCCATTAAGCAAGGTTATCTCAAGTTTATTCTCTTGGATATCCTAGTAAACATATGTTACTTTTCTATAGCCAAAACAGAGAATATTCTAGATGCTTCAAAACTGAGTGGGATGGTTTTACATAAAAACGTAAGTAGCATTACCATGATCTAAAGACAAGGGACAAATCTTTAGGAATGTTTCTAAGTCATTCAACCTTTTTCTCCAGTTAGTAGACTGCACACGCTACATCGACAATTTCCTTACAGATAACACAGAGGAGATTATGAGCCAATCAATTTGGTTCTAATATGTATGAACTGAGCCAAAAGATTAGAAGCATTTCCTTTTCTAGTTGCCAATGTCCAAAGAATGTGACTTGGAGTTGGCCCTAACAGCACTAAGACACTATCTAGATGGAAAGGTAGAATTTAGAACAGACCACTAACTGAAAATGATCAATTCCTAACAACTTTTCTCACTTCCTATGACTATGTGGAGTTTTAAACCTTTTCTTTTCTCTTTTTGTTGGGTGGATTTCAGATTGACTGTTGTTTTTTGTACTTTGTTGTGCATGTGCCCTAGATTTGATTCCAAATTCCAATGACCCCTTGATGATTGGTTGGGACCAGGTATGGACGCATGAAGGGTTCTTCTTTAATAGAAAAACGTTTAAAAAGTACTACTTGGTGAAAATGTTTTGTACTACTGATCTTCCTAGTATAACTAACCCACTTGGTTATGCACAACTTTACTGGTTCAAATCCAAAGCTTGCCACTTGCCAAGGCAAGAAACCAAAGTTTTAACGTCTTGATTCAATTGAATCCTGCAGCTTTTTTTTCAATAAGAAATGCACCATAGGAAGTTCTTTTTTTGTCGTTGCTATCATCCTCGAGAGAAGGCGAGTAATGCTATTGCTTCCTAATCAAACCAGAGGTCACAAGTTTCTTTCAAACTCCTGAACTTCATTAGGAGACAACAACAATGCTTATGGCATCAGAGATTTTTTTAAATATATGCAACAAAGTTTATGAATTTTATGGTGGGGCAATAAAGTTTCTCGTAAGGATCTACAGTACATGATTGCTCTTCATTTTTTCTTAACTTTGTCTGTGGCATTAAATTATTTGCATAGTGGATTCCTTTCATTTAGACAACTAGTAAGGCCAATCTGCACCACCTGATAGTATTTAAAATTAATAGACAATTTTTTATAATGCAGGTACATAAAAAACACAAGATATCCCTTAGAGGGCACCAGCTCGAATATTCACAGACTCATTCCTCCTTGTGCAACATTTATTTATATTTTCTGTGGCATACAATTTAGTTTGCAGAATATGATGTCAATTTTCAAGGAATCTGGTGAAAGCTCCACACCACCTGTGCACCATTATAATTAAATATTTGTGAAATGGGTGAGTACGTGTCAGTTTTGTCTCTGTGTCTTTGTGCGGACCTGTCTTGGCAAACGAGAGATATTAACCGATGAAGGTGGACGTGAAACTATTCTTTTTTGGTACAAGTGGAACCATTCTACTTACCAATATTGCACCACCAAAATACATCTCACTGGTGAGAATTTTCACATAAGTGCTTTCATACATGTTTTAAAATCACAAATTTAATGCTTGTGTGAGGAAAACATCACCTAAAAGTGTCTATCAAAATCATGCATTCATGCTCATCCTGAATCTGTTCAACACCTCAGGCCCCCCTTTTTGTTTTTGAAAGTCTCTGTTCTAAGCATCAAGATTGCCAAACTCCATACCATAGGATCACATATATACTGCACTAGATACAGGAAAACAGTGTAAATTCCATCCTTCCATAATGCCAACTTTCTGTTTAAAATTACAATTAGAGTGAAATCAGACTTCTGAGATTTTGAGAACTTTTCCAACACCATAAGGTAGGTCAGTGGCCAACAAAACAAGTTCATAATATATCTAGCACTGTAAATGAATGGTTGAGAACAAAGCCATTGTCTAAATCAACTGCTGCAAAAGCGCCAAGCTTGGCTGTTTATTGTCTATTTTTAAAAGGGGAGATTCTTATTAAGAATATATACTTTGAGCACTGAAGAAGATCTATAATTAAATTTTATTCAGAGCGGTTATGGTGGCATTCGCAAGGCAAGAATAGGATACCAAGTTGTGGTGTCCAAATTTTGATAGATCAAAAACCAGAGAGAGAGAGAGAGAGATGCTGTTCATAAACAATGGTAGCCTTAACAGCATGAACGATAACATGGTAATCATGCCAATAGAATACAGATATTTCAATTATTAGTTTACCCTAGGAAGAAATCACATGCATGTCAAAATTCTAATTTTCTTTTTCCAAAAATTACCATTATTTTGAAACTTCCTAGAATCTACTTACTCTTCTTCTTCTTTTTTTCCTAGAATATATCCCACACTTTTTAAATGTAAGACTAATTTCTTTGAGCACACAACATGCAATTAGGTACTCTCCTTCTTCGTAACTACTCTCCTGTTATTTGGCTTGTATCACAAAAGTCAATAAACAGTGGAAAGCAAGATTGTTTTTCAGTGGAGGCCTTAACTTTCAACAAAGGCTGGTAGAAGTCTTGCAAATTGGAGACATTGAAAAAGCTACTTTCGGTGGCTTGCAATTGTTTTCAAAAGAGGTAGGAAGACTTTCTTGCTAATTAGGTAGTGATTAGCTGGCAATCACGGAAGCAATACTTAGAGAGGTCTCTATAAATAAGAGACCATTTACATTATCCAGAGACACACAAAACAACAACCAAGAAGAAGTAAAGTCTTCTAAGAGTGAGAAAAATAGAGAGTATGAAGAAATTCTAAGAGTGTAATGTGTGGTATACACTCAGAATTTTTTGGGGCTCTCTAGTCTTTGTAATACTACAAATTGTAGTAGGAGATGGTCTCACTGGAAAATACTATATTTTGTACCTCTTGTGTGAGAGAGTATAAATAGAATATTGTAATTATCCTTTTATATAGTAGAATATTTTTTGGAGTTCGTCCCGTGATTTTTTCCCTCAGTGTACAAGTGGGTTTTCCACGTTAAATTTGGTGTGCAGTTCTTGATATATTTTTCTGGTGCAAATAGTACTAACAAGTGGGTCCCACCATAAAAGTACTATTCCATGTGCTTTACAATTTTATTCGTTTTTCTTCACGAATCTGAGTACGCTTCCACTCACATTCATAAAGTGTTCAAGACACTTGGGTGTATCCAACTCTGATTTCCTAACAAGTGATATCAAAGCCACTTGATCAAATTTCAGATCGAAGATGTCGGTGCCAAAATTTGATGTGGAGAAGTTCGATGGATCCAACGACTTCAGTCTATGGAAGCTGAAGTTGCAGGCATTGCTAGACCAGCAAGGCCTGTTAAAGGCGTTGAAAGGCGAGAGTAATTTGTCGGAAACATTGTCTTCTGATAAAAAGAAGGAGATAATGGTCAAAACACGTAGCACAATACAGTTGAGCCTAGCAGACAATGTGCTGCAAGAGGTTATGAACGAGAAGACTGCAGATGGACTCTGGAAAGTTTTAGAAGAAAAGTACTTTGTAAAGACTTTGTCAAACTAACTTTACCAGAGGAAAAGATTGTACACGTTCAAGCTTTCAGGAGAAAAACCAATTCGAGATCATATTGACGATTTCAATCGAATAATCTCTGATGTACAAGTGGCTGGAATTACAGTCGAAGATATTGATCAAGCTATGATTTTATTGACTTCACTACCTCCGTCTTATGATAATTTCTGTGATACCATGATGTATGGTAGGTCCACCATCTCCGTCAAAACTGTCAAGGAAGCGTTGATGACAAAAGAGCATCAGAAATTGGCATCAGGATCCAATTCTGATAATCCTGCAGATGGGTTGTTCGTGACGAGAGGGCGTAGTCAAGAAAAAGGATCGGGAAGCAAAAGTAAAGGAAGATCAAAGTCTAAAGACCACAAATCCTTAAAGTGCTTTTATTGTCACAAACCAGGGTATATTTGGAAAAATTGCCCTGAGAGAAAGGAGAAATCAGGAAATTCTGCCAACATAACAGTTGCAAGTTCTGATGATAGTAATATTGAATCTATCCTAACAGTTTTGACTAATGACTCGGGCAACGAATGGATCTTGGATCTAGCGCATCTTTTCATATGACACCTAATAGGAGATTTTTCTCTTCGTATCAAAAGCGAGAGAGAAAGGTCCGATTGGGAGACAACAAGGTAATTGCTGTTGTAGGTGGAAGAGAGATACGAATCAGATTGGATGATGATACTGAAAGGACATTTCAAGCATGACATGTTCCAGAGTTGGGTAAGAATCTGATCTCTTTGAGTGCCCTAGACAACCAGGGGTACAAGTTCTCTGGAGAGGGTGATATTTTGAAGGTGACCAAAGGCTCAATGGTGGTGATGAAAGGAAAGCTGCAAGGCGGGATCTATCTATTGCTGGGGAGCACAGTTAGTGGCACTGCTACTGTTCTATCCTCTAAAAGATCTAAAGATGATGTTACAAAGTTGTGGCATATGCGGCTTGGTCATATGAGTGAGAAGGGAATGACAATACTTGCTGGTAGAGGACTACTAAAAAGCATAAAGAATTGTAAACTCGATTTCTGTGAAAATTGTGTATTTGGAAAGAAGAAACAAGTGAAGTTCAGTTCTTTCTGGAGTATGTCCACTCGAATGTTTGGGGTCCAGCCCCTGTTAACTCATTGGGTAGAGCTTGTTATTTTTTTACTCTGATAAATGACTATTCCAGGAAGGTATGGATTTATTTTTTGAAGCAAAAGGATGAGGTGTTCTAAAAATTCAAGCAGTGGAAAGCCATGGTCGAAAAGCAAATCGGACGGTCAGTCAAGCGGTTGAGAATTGACAATGGCGGGGAATTCTGCAGTAAAGAATTTGAAGAGTTTTGTAGGAATGGAGGTATAATGAGACATCATACTGTACATGGACCACCACAACAAAATGGAGTTACAGAACGAATGAATAAAACACTAGTGAAGCGTGCACGATGCATGCAAATTAATGCTAAACTTCCCAAATCATTTTGGGCTTAGGCGGTCAATACAGTTGTATACTTGGTAAACAGATCTCCATCAACTGCAATTGATCTGAAGATTCCACAAGAGGTATGGTCCGGTCGACCTGTAAACTATTTTGATTTGAAGATATTTGGTTGTCCTGCATATGCCCATGTGAGTGATGGTAAACTTGAGGCGAGGGCAAGAAGGTGTATATTTCTAGAGTATGCACGAGGGGTGAAGGGCTACAAATTATGGTGTACAGAAAAAGTAAGTTCACCCAAGATCATTGTTAGCAGAGATGTCACATTTGATGAGACAACAATGATAAATCAGAAGCGGGAATATGAAGGAGATCAGGCAGAGACAGATCATGGTGCTGCGAAATAGGAGCTAGAGATTGACACTGGGAATATAAAGCAGGAAGAGGACACAAGTCAGCTAAGTACTTTAGGTGTTGCTCAACCTAAAAAAGAACAACAAGATAAACCTGGAGATAGAGGTGGCAAAACGGGTTCAACCCGTTGGGTTGGCCCGCCAACCCGCAATTTTTTTGCGGGTTGGGTTCAAGATTTCAACCCATTTTTTATTTCTAACTCAAGCATAACACCTCGCGCATAACCAAATTTTTTAAAAAAAGTGTTACAAATTAATCTTATTATTTGTGTTTATGATATTTTTATGAGTATGATCTTAAATTTATTTTATTTATTTTATTTTTTTAACCTCTATAAATTATAATTTTTCTATTTTTTAATTTTTATGATTTTTTTTATTTTTTATACATTTTGTTTTATTTTTTAGGATCAACTCACTTACTTTTTTTTTTTTTTTTTTTTATGCGGTCAACCCGCCATCCGCCAACCCGCACTAAAGCGGGGTGGGTTAGCTCTTCCAACCCATTTTTCAAAACGGGCTAACCCGCCCCGCCCCACATTTTTGCGGGTTGAATGCGGGGTGGGGCGGGTTAGCCCATTTTGCCACCTCTACCTGGAGACACGGGTGCTGGTGAAGAAACCAGAGGAGCAGAGCCATACAGTATTGCTATTAGCAGAGAAAGGCAACAAATTCAGAAACCTCGGAGATATTTGAATTCTGTTGCTTGTGCACTTGACTTGTCAGATGCAGATCCTATAGCCTTTGCATTGGCTATAGTGGATGGTGCAGTAGGAGATAAACCATCTACCTACCATGATGCAGTAGATAACAATGAGTCAAAGGAATGACTAATAGCAATGAATGAGGAGATTGAGTCTCTCCAGAAAAATCAAACGTGGGAGCTAATACAACTTCCAAAGGGGAAAAGAAAAGTTGGATGCAAATGGGTCTTCAAAAAGAACTAGGGAATCCCTAGCATTGAACATCCAAGGTATAAGGCAAGACTAATAGCAAAAGGTTATACTCAGAAGGAGGGCATTGACTTCCATGAAGTATTCTCTCCTGTGGTGAAGCATAGCTCTATCCGGATCCTATTAGCTATTGTAAGTACGTTTGACTTGGAGCTGGAACAACTTGATGTGAAGACGACATTCTTACATGGTGAGCTAGAGGAGCAGATCTACATGAGTCAACCGGAGGGGTTCATAGTTCCTGAGAACAAGGATCATGTTTGCCTGTGAAAAAAGTCATTGTACGGCTTGAAGCAGTCCCCAAGGTAATGGTACAAGAGGTTTAATGCATTTATGATTGGTAATGGATACAACAAAAATCAATATGATAATTGCATATACTCTAAAGAGCTTCCAGATGGTTCTCGCATTTATCTGTTATTGTATGCAGATGATATGCTAATTGCAACTTGCAACAAGGCTGAAATTAATATATTGAAAACTCAGTTGGGAAAAGAATTTGAGATGAAAGACTTAAGTGCATCAAAGAATATTCTTGGTATGAAGATTCATAGGGAGAGGTATCGTGGTAGATTGTGCTTGTCACATCAAAATTACATTATGAAAGTGCTACAACGCTTCAATATGGATCAGTCTAAACCAGTTGGTACTCCTTTAGCTGTGCATTTTAAGCTATCTTCAAGGGATTGTTCGGAAACTGAGGAGGAGGTGGAGCATATGACTCATATACCTTATTCTAGTGCAGTTGGCAGTCTCATGTATGCCATGGTGTGCGCAAGACCGGATCTTTCACATACAGTAAATGTGGTGAGCTGATTTATGAGCAAACCTAGAAAGGTGCACTGGGAAGCTGTGAAATAGATCATGCGGTACTTGAGAGGTTCCACCGATGTCTATTTGGTGTTTGATGGTTAACTGACATGTGGGGTTGTAGGCTATGTAGATTCTGATTATGCAAGAGATTTGGATAAAAAGAGGTCATTAACAGGTTATATCTTTACAATCTTTAGATGTACTATTAGTTGGAAGGCGGCATTGCAATCCACAGTTGCATTGTCAACTACTGAAGCTGAGTATATGGCATTGACTGAGGCTGTAAAAGAGAGCATATGAGTGCAAGGTCTTTTGGGTAGTTTTGGATTGAATGAAAAAGAACCAATCATACATTGTGATAGTCAAAGCGCCATTCGTCTGACAAAGAATCCAGTCTACCATGAAAGGATAAAACACATTGATGTTAGACTTCACTTTGTCAAAGAAAGTATCAATAATGGTACAGTTGCAGTTTAGAAAATAGCCACAGTTGAGAATCCTGCAGACATGATGACGAAATCATTATCGATTAATAAGTTCAATCATTGCTTGGACTTGGTCAATATCTGCAGAGGTTGAAGACTCTTGAGATACAAGCCAAGGTGGAGAATTGTTATTTGGCTTGTATCACAAAAGTCAATAACGGTAGAAAACAAGATTGCTTTTCGGTGGAGGCCTTAACTTTCAACAAAGGCTGGTAGAAGTCTTGCAAATTGGAGACAAATTGGAGAAGCTACTTTCGGTGGCTTGCAATTGTTTTCAAAAGGGGTAAGAAGACTTTCTTGCTAATTAGGTGGTGATTAGCTGGCAATCACAGAAGTAATGCTTGGAGAGGTCTCTATAAATAAGAGACCATTTGCATCATCCAGAGACACACAAAACAACAACCAAGAAGAAGCAAAGTCTTCTAAGAATGAGAAAAATAGAGAGTGTGAAGAAATTCTAAGAGTGTAGTGTGTGAGCATACACTAAAATTTTTTTAGGATTCTCTAGTCTCTGTAATACTACAAATTGTAGTAGGAGAGGGTCTCACTGGGAAACACTATACTTTGTACCTCTTGTGTGAGAGAGTGTAGATAAGATATTGTAATTATCCTTTTATATAGTAGAATATTTTTCGAAATTCGTCCCGTGATTTTTTTCCTCAATGTATAAGGGAGTTTTCTACGTTAAATTTGATGTGCAGTTCTTGATCTATTTTTGTGATGTAAATAGTACTGATAAGTGGGTTCCATCACAAAATTACTATTCACATACTTTATAATTTTATTCGTTCTTCTTCACAAATCTGAATACGTTTTCGCTCACATCCATAAAGTGTTCAAGACACTTTAAGTATATCCAACTCTAATTTCTTAACACTCCTTATTTAAGTTGTTGGACAATCACAGCATAAAAGTCTAGACTTTCATTAACTTAAATAAAAGTGGATCTTTGTGTGAAGCAATGTCATTTGGGGACAACACCCTTTATGTAACACAACAAAATAGTCAGAATTTGGGCAACCTTTGCATTACGGAAGTGCAAAAGGCGATCATAATTTGGGGTAGCCTTTGCATTTAAAGAAGGGAAAAAGGAAACTTGGTTTAAGAATCAAGACCCCGTTCTCGATCTAGCTATAATTTACATGTCCAGCATTTATCAATATCTTTTTTTCTCAAACCTATGAGTTAGTGCATCCACTCTGACTTGCAATTCAGAAATGGAAAGATCTTGAAAGATGGCAGCAGAAGAGGAATCCACTGGTTAGCAAAATCCTTTGTTTATTGCAGAATAAAGGTAGGCTTATAATCGGTCCTCCACTATTAATAAAATAATCATTCCAAATGAACTTGAGAATCACTACAGCAGGATAGTGCTTCTTAGAGGCATAGAATAGGTTCACAAGCAAGGTGGACTTTTACACAACCTTTTGTTAAGAATCGCCGTTTTTTTTTCCTTGAACATTTCTGAATACATTAATGATTATTCTACATTATTTTTAAATTAATATTATTTTTTATACTATTTTGTATAATTGTGATTAAAAAAATATAATAAATAATATTAGATAAAATATAAATATATATATATATATATATATTATTTATGATAAAAATATAAAAATTATTTTTGAATATTCCTAATGTTTGGAGAAAAAGGTCTACGCCGCCATGCATTTAATAAACAAGACAAAGAGTACACCATATAATTATTGCTGGTATATGGAAATTAACCCGTATAATTATTTTTTTTAAAAAAAAATATGCAGTTTATTTTTTCCATGTAACAATTTACACAATTAACAAAGATGAATCGGATCAACTAAATTTGCTAAAATTTGAATCGATGTATCTTTGTAAGTGTTCAGAGACTGACCTTCACTCTAGGATGGGAGAATTAGACTTGTCAAAATGAAGTGAGTCAAATGAATTGTCTTGAATAATCGGATGAAATTTATGGATTGAATTAATAAAATGTGAACTCAAATTTAATTTAGTCTGATTTGGTTTGACCTAATCTAATTCAATTTGAAATTTAATATTTTTTAATTCTAATAACCTATCACCTAAGAGCAAATCACTATTTTTTTGTTTGAAAAATTAAAACTCAATTGATAATTGAGCTATTTTTTTAATTTATTTGTTATTGACCCAAAACTAAATTGTCCAAATTCAATTTTTTTCATTGATTCAATTTTTTTAAAGATTAAATTTATTGTATTTTTTTATAAAAAAAAATTAGGGAGTCGATGGACCAGCCCACCTAACTTGTAGCTTGCAATGAATTGGTCTAAGTTAACAAAATATTAATCCAAAATATATTTGATTGGATTTGGCTCAGCCCGAAATTGGTCCAGTCCGAAGTGTTAGATACCTCTAAGGGCAGCCACCTCAAACCCTAATTTTATTCTAAAAAAAAGATAAAATTTTACAAAAATTACCAATGTTTTGAGAAAAATTATCATGTTTATGATTATGTAGTTGTTTTTTTTTTATATAAAATCTATTAACAAAGTATAAATTCATTAATTTGTACCTTTTGAACAACATATTTGTTAAGAATAAATTTTTAAAAAGATTATGTAAATATTTAATTTTACATTTTTTTTAAATCTTAAAAAAAATGGAGCACTTCACCAGTTTGTAAGTTAAATTGAAAAATGGAGCACCTGTTTCAAAATTATTGCATACCACCTTAGAGATAATAAACAAATGACACTTCCCTTTGAAACACAATATTGTTTATGATACTATGCAGCACTTCATCATTCAACGCATTTTCATGTATACAATACGTGGAAGAAAACTATGAGCATAGGTGTCTACAGATAGCTTATTCTTTGTTGATTAAAATGAAAACCCTTTCCTGATAGTGGCCCATGTCTGCCTAATTGTAATAGATTCAAGTAAAAAAAAAAAAAAATTGAGGAATGATACAAGTCTAATCAAAATCCACCATGTTCCAACAATTAAAAAGAAAACTACATTTGTTGGTGGTGGCGGGGTGAACAGTGTAAACAAAATAATAGTCACATGTAACAGCAAGTTGATCGCAATCTCAACCTGTAATAGTAATCAGATAACTTCAAACTTTCATATATTTTTTTAAAAATGCTTTATATTTTATATATTATATGGTGGCAAGATGAAAGAAGTGGGAGTAGCTGTTGCAACATAAAATTCATTAGCATAATCATACTTTAAACGAAAGTGGGAGCTGCGGAAGTGCTTTACAGTATGCCAATTCCTTGTATATAGTTAGAGAAGATTGAAAGGTGAGTCCATATAGAACCACTTTGTTCCATGAAAGGAGATATTCTTGCATTCCTGAATCTCTTTGACCCTTGCAACGACCCACACATCACACAGAAAAGTTACTGCGAATTGGAACAAGAGAAAATTTTTACAAATAATCATAAATATTTTATTAATAAAATTTTAACTACACAAACATTTAGAGTATTCATTTACCAAACTAAGTTTAGATATTCAAATGTCCTTTTTTTAAAAAAATAGTTCAGCTATCTAATGGCACATTATGCCCATTTCTTGCATTGTTGCCGATTTATAAAGCATTTAAACTGATGATCGTGTGTGTGAGTTGTGACAGAGGGGTCCAGGTATAGATAGTCATGAACACGATATTACAATTCCACCCTTAACATACCTTTCATGATGGGAAAGCCTTATATAAGAGTTAAGACAATAGGAGGTTGTGGGGTCTAGGCCAATGAGATAGTGGTGGGGAAGAAAAGAGCCAAATGAAATGATATTATCGCCCTAGAGGGAAAACAGAAAAGGCTTCATCCTATTCAAGTTCAGGGTCAACCATGGTGATACGTGTTTGCCCATCCCCTTTTGCACTGCTATGTCCAATGATCAAGTACAAGAGGAAATGAGATGTCTGCACCGGATAGGTCAGATCCTAATGCTAGCAAAATAGAAAATTGTGGAACAGTAAAGCTCAGTCATTGTTCCTATCCAAAGTTTTGTTTGGTAATAGTCTCAAGTTTGCATATAACTCGTGATGGATACTGAACTGTAATTAGCATAAAGGGGTGGACATCAAAGAAAGAGATTTTCCCAGACCCACAAATTCACTAACAGCCTTTGGAAGGAGCTATACTTGCACATTCAGAGGTAACGTTTCTCGTGCTCCTAATCGGTGTTTCATGATCTCATATTCTAAATATATTATTAAAATTAATGAATGATTGTGATTAATTATCTAACAGGTAATAAGTGTAGTTTATATTGTACATATAATTTTTTTTACAAATTTTAACTATTAATATTTATATACATGAAGATTCACACACATAAAATTTAAATTAACTTATTTTTTTATTATAAATAATTATATGTATAAAAAATTTATAAATTTTTATTAATAATTTATATATACACAATAATAAAATTTAAAAAATAATAATTAATAAATTATACTAAATAAAATTAATTAAAGCACGTGTTCCAAAAGTTTTTAAGAGCACCCTCGCAGATTCATGATTAGTTTTCTTTGGTTGTTTTCTTCTCTCATCCACAACAGTAAAGCATTTACGTTTGGCAGCTAAGATATATACTTTACTACATAAGACAATGTCTGAACCAGATCATCAACCACAGCATTGGGAATTTGAAACTAGGATCTCAACTGAGTTGTGCTATAACTTTCTTAAAGGAGAATTGCCGTAAAGCTAAGACAAGATTTTGGATACGAAAAGCGGTAAATAACTTGCAAATCAAATCACACAAGCATTCACCAAATTTAACATCTTGACTTGATTAGATATTGCAAAAATTATCCCGTTTCGAAATATACAACAAATCATTAATTCAAGATGACAATTAAGCTACCTTTTCATGATTACACTAGAAGCTGGATCTTGTAGTTTATTCACTTCACGAGTGGTTAACATTTAACCATTCATAAACTGATTTAACTATATTGGTTCCTTAAAATAAATAGAGGAAATTACAGTTTATTCCTCTAAATTCTATCACTTATCACACAACCTTTTATTTTTTTTTCCTCTAAACTTTTCATAAACTTTTGATTTAAAGTGAAAATGTTAAATTTTGTAAATTTTAATATCTCTAAATTCAAATAAATAAATTAATAGTTATAAATAATCTTAGTTAAATTGTAAATTATACTTTATCATTATTTCTGCATTTGAAACTTCTTTTTGGTTTGGTTAATGTTAAAAAGGTCGTGTTAAAAGATAATTGCATATCTTATTTTTTCATCATTTATATATATGTAACTCTGCTTACTACATATAACTATAAAATAATAAAGAGATAGAATTTGTTATCATTCATCAATAAAACTTCTGTTATCATTGACTTATAAATAATGCATGATATTGTAAATACAAGAGTGTGGGTACACAAAACTTATGCAACAACTGTGATGCATATCTTTTTAATTTAGCCACGATTTTATGCTAATTAATCATGACTATTTATTTATTTTTTCTTTTCTAGGATTTAGGGATCTTAAAGTTAGCATTTTCACTTTAAATCAAAAGTTTAAGAAAATTTAATGACAAAAAAAAATAGAGATGTTTCGTGATAAATGATGAAAATTCAACGAGGTATATTGTAATTTCTCCAAATAAATATGATCATCCACTGGTCTTATTTTAGGATTGAAAGTACATGTTTCCTCTTTCTGTCGCCTCTCCTATCCTTCCAGTCAATTTCACCAACTTAATTAAAAATAACACCTCATGTTTATCATTTTTTTTATGAAAGACTTAACACTGTCACTTCTGGTTATCTTCATCTGATGAAAACACACCCTTTCATCATCTCCTTACTTCTAGGAGCACTATAATGATATTTTTTTTCCGGATCAAATTCTCTATTTTTAGTGGACTAATATGAAAAGATTGTGTTAGAGAAAAAAATACACGATTTATTTAAAATAAAACTAGTGGACCTTTGTATAACAAAATTTGTGTCTCTCTCACTATAATAAAATAGTCTTGTGACAGGAAAGTATGCCCACCCATTTATATATCATCGCAGAGTCGACACTACCCATGAACAGAGAAGATCAACCGGCCATTGATATTAAAGATTTGGATAGTGAATTTATAAAACATGTAAAAACATTTTTAATATCAAGATTTTTTTTCCACAAATTATTCTTAAACATTTTCGGTTGTTTGGGATGTCAACGGTGTTTTTGTTTGAGGTGAGTAGATTCTCAATATTTTGAACGTGAATGAAGCCATTGAAATTGCCTTTCACTACAACCTCGTAAAGCTTACTATTAATGCACGTGATATTATCCTGTCACAAATGTCATGTAGTGATGATGAAATATTTCCACTAAAATTAGAACTCACTAAATTTTTACAAACTTTAAAATGTATGGGATGAAGCAATTTGGAGGAGAAAGAAGACATCATAGATTAATCCATGAAAACGGTTGGTGCTTCTGCCTCTGTACTACTCGTCCATTGAGTGTCTGACAAAAAAAAAACCAAAAGAGCCCTGCCTGCAACATTTTTTTGACGATGAGAGTTTGGGAAAAATAATGGTGGGTTGGTAAAGAGAAACATGAGATTGTCCAAGGATGGGGAGTGCAGGGGAAAAAATGAGAACAAGAAGATATAGGAATGTGACAGTATTAAGTTTTTTTAAAAAAAATGAAATTTTTTTTTAGTTATTTTTAATTAAGTTGGTGAAATTTAATGAGAGGGACAAGAAAAAAGGACAGAAAGACAGAACATGTGATTTCAATTTATATAATTTTCTCAATGTTCGTGGGAAGTGAACAAGGGCCACAGGAAAATAAAGCCTATAAAACCATTTCACATTGGTAATGCCAATAATTTTCTCAATTTTCGTGGGAAGTGAACAAGGGCCACAGGAAAATAAAGCCTATAAAACCATTTCACATTGGTAATGCCGTAATGCCACAAATTTCCATGACTACCAAAGACACGTTTCTAGTGCTCCAGTCCTCCATTCAGCCCATCTAGAATATGGAAGGTCACATCCTGGTGTCTTCAAAACAGATATTCATCAGAAACCTCCAGAGAAGAGAAAGTGTGATGTTTGATAATTTAAAAATAATTATCTTATATTTTTTTAAAGATATAGATATTATTTATATTATTTTTAATAAATATAATTGAATAAAAAATATATATAATAAATAATATTAAATAAAATATAAATATATATATATATATTTAAATGTAAAAAAAATAAGAATTGTTGATAATATTACTGTTATTATTAATGTTAGATAACACGTGTGAGTGAGTATGTGAGACATGACGGGCCAGAGAACAGGCGGATCCTGGAGCTTATGATATTTGGGGTAGAGGTCCTTTATTTTACTCAGTTTGACTTCCCTTCTCTTAAATGGCCGGACTTCATTCCTTTCTGCCCATTTTGCCCTTACTTTCTGGTTTATCAAGTCAATTCCGCCTGTTCTCTAGCCCGCGATGGGTGGACACCCATGATATCATTCTTATTGTATGGATATTTTTTTATTAATGGAACGAAATAGAATAGATAAAAATATATTGAAAAAGAAATAAATAGAATGAAATATATATTTTTTTTTTATTTAAAAAATTTATTAATAAAATAGAATGAAATATGTATTTCTCTTATTTTACTTTAATTTTAAAAAAAATAAAAATTAGACATTTGAAGAGAAGAGAGAGAAATAATTTTTTATGTGTTCCATTCTGTTCTTATGTATTTTAAAACTTTCAAACATAAAAACTTATTTCTGTTCTTTCATTTCTTTTCGTTCCTCCTATTACTTGTCATCCAAACATAATGTTAGAGTCATTTATTCACAAACACATCGATTATAAGAAGTGTTTACGTATTAGATATGTATTTGTATTAAATGTATAAAGATATTTATATGATATATATATTTTATGTGTCTGAATATATTTGATTAAAAAATTTTTTTTTAGTTTAGACACATTTTAAATATATTCGAATATTTCTCGAATACAATTTAGACACAACTTATTAATATTTTTTTTTAAAAAAATAGTTTCAATGACTAACGTTTAATTAGTAAACTCGTAACCCACTCAAGTCTAATCACATGACTAATATCCCAAGCCACTCCTTTCACATATCAGTATTTTAAGTTTTATATTTTTACACGTCACTATTAGACTTTTAAATTTTATCTTTTCACATACTATTTTTTTTATCTACTCCTTCTAACTCGTCTAGCAACAAATGCATAAGTCGTTCGTTCACTTGGTCGTCATCGAAACTTTCTCACACTAATATTACATCTAGTTAATTTTTTTATACATGCGTATGTATGCATACGTGATTAATTATTAAAAGAAGTTATTTTAGGAGATTTTTAGAATATGTCAATAGAAATTAAGCTCCATATTTTTTTAGGAAGAGCTTCTTACTAAGTAGCAAATATTAACATATATGACATATATTAAAATATTATAAATCTATAAACATAGAAATAATATTAATGATTATAAATTTTTTTATCAAATTTTGTAATTATATATATATATATATATATATATATATATATAGGATCGATTCTGTATATCTTTTCATTTTCAATCGTTAGATTCACTTTCATCTAATGGTTGAAATTATTTCATTAAAAGTAATATTGCATTTTGAAAGTAGATCTAATAGTTTAAAAATAAGTGTAAGTTAAAAAAAACTTACACTAATATAAATTAATCATCTCTCACATATATATATATATAAATAAAAAAACTTATACCATATTCGTATCTTATAATTTTTAAATTTAATATATCTTTATATTCATATCTATATCATGTATTATATCGTCATCTACGTCTGTCAGTATCTGTGCTCCATAGTCTATTATACTCCCGTGAGCACTATCAAATCCAATAATTGAAAGTCATGATCATTGATAAGCCCAACTCAGTATATGCTAGTCTACAATCTTGGGGCACATTCATTCACTCATTAGTTCCACAATGGAAATATTTTCCAAAACAAACGAAAACTATTGAAAAGAATCAAAAGATAGAAGAAGAAAGGAGGAGCGAACCCTTACCTGTTGGATTTACCGGAAAAGCTCTAGAAAGATTATGAAACAATCCTCATCAAAGAAGAAATTAAGTTTATGGTATAAAAAATCTAGGTGCAACTGGCTGCTTTTTGGGGACAAAGAAACTAGATATATACAATCATAAGAAGTTAATTGATGCTCTAAAGAAGGATTATGGCTTTTAGGTATATGATCATGGTAGTTTTCTTTCTTCCCTGGCTAGCCAGTGACTTAAAAAATCTTTACTGTGATGATACGATTCAGTTCTTTGACTAATTTCCCATTAATTAAAGGAGCTTTTCCCATAATTGATCATCTTACTCTTCAAGGTGTTAACGCTAAACTTTCACAGGAGCAGATAAAAGATGTTACATCTTACATGCTTTCAACTATGCAATATGGGAGCTTTGAAAGACCCCAGTACTGATGGCTTGCACGCTCGTTTCTTTCATGAGTCAACAGAAAATTATTAATTGGCCCATCAATGTGAAAACTTGTTTTGGAGGATATGTCATCGAGGAATTAAGGAGAGTTTCAATTGTAATTCTTATTATTTAACTCCTGTAAGTAGGTTACGTTTCACATATTCTCAAAAATGTTTTTAGCATAGATACTGTTAAAAAAATACTTCTTACTACTGGTAATTTTTTTTAACCTTAAATTTCTTTTATTTTAATTGTAAGATGTTTTATTTATTTTTTAAACCTTTAATTATTTTATTTTGCTAAATAATCCCTTCCTCACCCCTAAATTTTCTCTCTCTAACTTTCCCTCACTTTCTCTTTACAACATAAAAGCAACTCCCCAGACCACAGATAACTCAACATTACAAACCAAGAAATTAGTCTAGTAGCTACAGCAACTCCAAAATTGCAATTAGAAGTTGAAAACCGATAAAATCAAAAAAAGAAAAAGTTGAAAATAGATTCTTGGGTTCAGGTGGTGGTCGTTGGTGGTGTTGGTGGGGATTCCACCATCATTCATGGTGGCTAGCAAATAGGGCTGCACATAAGTTGGGTTAGGTTGGGTCGGATTCTAGAAAAAATAAAGTTCAAACCAATCAATTAAGTTCAGGTTGACTTGGGTTGATTTTTTGAAAATTTTTATGGTAACCCAAATCGAACCAACCCGACCTATAGACGAGTTAGATCAGAATGGATTACTGGGTTAGACCAAAAGTGGTTGCTCTAGTGATGAAATGTGCTACAAGTATATCATAAAGATACAAGATCAAGTGCATTCAAATTCGCCCGAAGGAACTCATTGTCTGGATCTATGTCGCTAGTTATGGCGTTGATGGTAACATACCAAATTCCCAACAACATTAAGGCGTAAATTGCGGCATCGTCGCATGTCATGCTCGCAGTGGTAGTCGTGGTCGTCTCATAGGCGTGGTTGCCTACAGAGGTCTCTGTGTGCTCACCGTCCCAGCTCGTGCTCACTGTCGCATGCATGGTCATCTCGTAGAGTCGCACGCATGGTCGCCAGCGAAGTCTCTATGCAGGTCTGTGTAAGAGGATATCTTTCTGTGCAGATCTCTTTGTGCTACCAGCCTTCATGTCGGAGGAGGACGAGATCATTGTCTAGATCTGTGTCATCATCGTGATCCCTAATTGGTGTCGTTATTGTCTCCCCTAACCTGCACTGCCGTCGTGCTCCCCAGATCTACATCGTTGTCATGCTCCCCAGATTTGCGCTGTCATCATCTCCCCTGGCATTCGCTGCCGTCATCCATAGGTGTTGCGAGTCTTACAAGGTGCAATTTCAGGGGCTGCGCCTAATGTTGATTTTGGCTGCGACTCTCAGTTGCCTACTCATGTAGTTCGTTTAGCTGCAACTAATGTTGCAGCCTTTCTCCTTTCATTGAATTTTTTGCTGTAATCGATTGGTTGAGTCGGGTCTTCAGGTTGGTTTGTTAAACTCGTCATCCAAACCAATAATCACACATGTTTTTCGAATTTTACCCTAACTGACCCGATAACCTAAACTAACCTGAAATTTTTATATTGGGTCGGGTTGGTCAGGTCAATGAGACGATCTAGACTCGTGTGCAGCCTTACTTATAAATATAGAACATAATATTTCAAGTGTGTAAAGACTAAGTGTGTAATTATCTATTGAAAGCATTACATGTTGTTAATGTTACAAGTAAATAATATTAACTGTTGATCAATTTTTACACAGAATTTATGATTTTTTTTTTATACATGGAACATGGATACTCCAAAAGATTTTGAGAGCATATTAAACACCACCTTGTACGTACGGGTGGAAACAGGTCAAGTTTTGCCTTAAACAAGTCTGACCTATATTCTAATTATAAGGCCTGAACTTGGCCTGTGAGCCTATAATAGGCTGATTTTTAAGGGCTGACATGACTTTCTTAAAAACTTAGCCTGACCTAAAGGCCTATTTAAATGCCTACTTTACAATGAGGCCTTTAAATAAGCTAACATATCTACCTTTAAATAGGCCAACAGACTTTTACATAGGCTAACAGACCTGCCTTTAAATAGGTCAATATGCTTTTATATAGGCTAACAGACCTACCTTTAAATAGGTCAACATGCATTTACATAGGCTAACAAGCCTAAGCCTTGAAATGGACTTATTCAAGACCAATAAGCCTTTGTTATAACTTGATACTCACATTCTAATTTTATAGATACTCACTACTTTTTTACTCTAGTCTTTAGTCGATGTGGGACTTGGAGATATACTATATAAGTTGCAAAATTTTGTAACTTAATATATTTTCAAGTCCCACATCGATCAAATACTAAAGTAAGAAAGTAGTGAGTATCAATAAAAGTAAGAGGTAAGTGTTAACTTACTATTTTCATTCTAATAAATATGTTAGATTAAATATGTTGATAAATATGTTATTTTTATTATAACTTATTAACTTGAGTTTTAGTTACTAATTTTTATTAAAATCTAATTAAAAATATATTAATATATTATAATAAATTTATAATTTAGAATTATAATTGTTATAATAATATATATTATATTATATATAATTAAATATGTCAAGTCGGCCTATCAAACTTAAAAGACATTATTAAAAGTCTAAAATTGGACATTTTTAGTTAAATAGTTTTTAAATTTTTTTAACTTAACTTGTTTAATAAATAAGTCAAGTTAGACCAAATCTTAGATATACTAGACTATAAATTCTTAACTTATAGTCTATCTTATTTCTACCTCTACCTGCACGTATAAATGGGGGTGATAGAGACAAAAGAAAAAAGATTGCTCATACAATATAACACACGTAGGAATATGAAGAATTCAACACAAAATCCAGTCCAAGATTGCACGAATCTCTTATGACCTAATTTGGGCACTTACGATATCCTATTTAAGATTATTTTTTTTTTACTATTGATCAAGTTTTAATTTACTTATAGTAAAAAAACATTTTTTAAGACAATTAAAGAATTTTTTAGCTTCACATTCCAATTAATGTATTATTACTCTAATCATAATCTCACCCAGAGGGGGACTTTTTTTTTTTGAAGCGCCTAGAGAGGGATGTTTCATCCTTTCACACTAGTTAAAAAATGTACTAAAAGAAACTTTCTCAAAGCAAAAAAAAAAAAATCAGATTGAAGCGAATTTAAGAAATGAGCCCAAAAAAAATTATCAAGAGCACGTGAAGTTTATGAAAAGTGAGACATAGCTTACTATAAAAGAGCGTTACTGCCTGCTACGTTCGTCCATTTTCATCTCAAAGTCCCTATAAACACTTGCAATTTGGTCGATTCAGTGTATTCTTTCTGGAATTATAATTTGTAACATTGCATTGCATTATTAATTGAACTACGCGGAACAGGGTCATGGTCATCATTACAAAAATGCGAAGAACGTTTCAATCTTACGGTTATGCTGGGATTTCATGTGCTATTGTCGATTGGTCAATTCTTTTCCTAGCCAATATTTTTAACAAATTATTTTTAGGTGACGTCAAGAGTACAAACTTTCCATTTTCGTACCCAACAATCAAGTGAAAGCTGAAACCTCCTCCAAATTTAGCCAAAAATAAACACGTGGATGCTGCCATATCAGTTGAGAACAATTCCTTGGGTATTGGCATTGTGATTCGCAACTATTTTGGAGGTGAGAAATTTTTACTTAAATTTGAAGTATTTAAGTGAGGTATATTAAGTTAATTAGTATTTAATATTTTTATAGATATTTGTGTTTTTAATTATATAATACAAAAATTTATAAAAATATTAAGTGTTGATTGACTTAATGTGTTTAACTGAGCATTTCAAGTTTATGTAAGAATATCTTCCTAGGGAGTTTTTTGGCTAGAAAACTCAGATCATTTAAGGGAATGATGATTATTGTTCTGAAGTAGATTTAGAATGTATCTGAGATAGACACGTGTATGGTGATTTCTTCCTTACGCTGCCGCTGCCAAACGTATTTAACCAGGGGGATAGGTACCTACAAATGGACTCCAACGCTCAAGTCAGGTAGTGTACAAGTAGGGTTTATCTAATGAGATAGCAGATACCTGATTAGGTTGACTTAGCCTAGTATTTATAGAGCGTGACTGGAATCATAATAAGATCAGTATTAAATGCAAGTATTTAGGATTGATATCGTGTTAAAAATTGTCTTCTTTTTATCACTGGAGAGCATCCCTATAATGTAGGAATGTAGATATGGTGATTATCCATCGTTGGAGGCAGTTATAGATCCTATAATCTCGTAAGATCATGATTGCAGTTATGGGATACTGCACAGATCTAGTGACCTTTGTTATTATGGCCCAATGCCATGTACTATGGTATCACTGCTCTGACCGGGGTACTAATGGCGGAGTCCAGTGGTACGCGTGTCGGGTTAATCTTACTGGATGAGATCTCGGATCACAGTCTAGAACAATTGCCCCCAGCTTGGCACTTAGATAGAACCTGAGTGTCAAGGTATAAGTTTTATTGGGATCACAAGGCACGTAGTAGACTAAGCCCTAGCTTGGATGCCAGGTTTTGCAATGTCTCACACTAAGGCCGAGGTCCATTGTCAAATGTAAAATACTTCCGATGTTGGAATGTGATCGAAAACCGCAATGGGTCCTTGCCTACTGTTGATACCCAATTTTGTCCATAAAAATTTTTATCGCTTAATCAAGAATTAACGCTTAATTGCAATGTTGTGAGTGCTTTATTTTCTTGATTACCTGCTTTAGTTTATTTATTTATTTTATTTGCAAAAATAAAAATAACCAAAAAATATAATAAAAATAAAAATTAAAAAAAAGGGATGTAATTTCTTATTGTTGGTTACAGTAATGAAACGAAAAAAGAAAGATCTGGTTTCGTTTAGGTAGCAGAAAAGGAAATGCCATTGCAAGTTCTAATCATTTAGTTAGAATGTAATGATCTCATTGTAAGCTTATATGCAAATTTAAGACTCAATGCAACACAAAAATGGTAAGAGTGCAAAGTTGGAGAAAGTGACAATCATAGAGGATACATGAGAATGGAAGCTGAGCTACACTGCAAGGAGCCACCCTATCTGCTACACGATCTGATTGGGTTTGCAGATTTGATTTTTTGCTTACAAGAGAGGTAAACGGGAAGCATTAAGGGGCTTTTGGCATTTTGGAGAAGAAAAAAATTACGGAGGAGAGCATTTTCGGGGCAGAGGTAACAATCAACCGAGAACCACCATTTTCCAAGCAACCACACCACCTTCATCTCCACTTCCACCAACTCACCACCCACAATCCGAGTCAACTCGGTCGGCGATCACTATTCATCATCTTCTTCCCTTTACCTTCACCCGTAAACTCCATTAACAATCATCAAGCTTCTACCAATAATCATAAACCATAACCATCGCTTCCATCTTCCACTTTCACCTTCACCTCCATCACCCACAACATAACAACCATAAACCCAAAAAGGTCGGTTGGTGCTCCTCGCTTGCTTGCCGCCGAGCCCGCAGACCACGCGACCCACCGCAAACCAGAAGCTCCCCGGAGTCCGTCGCTCGAACGCTGCCACCAGACCAGACATGCGCACCAGATCCGCTCTCCACTCCGCCGTCCAACCCACCACCGTGACCCATCTTCCTCCATGTTACACCTCGGCGCAACCCGCGACCAGGACAACCGCGAACAGCTGACGCTCCGCCCGAACGAACCCGCAAGTGTGCCCCAACCGAGTTCGACCCACCGCACCGCCAGAAGCCGCCCAGATCCCGGCGTCGTCGACACACCAGACGCACCCTAAGCGAGGCCCGCACGCGGTCCGACCCAACTTCTCGGGACCTGCTGTTCCGCCTTGCACGGCTCAAATCCGACCACCTGCACTTCGAGCTGGTGTTCCTCAAAAGTCCTTCGCGTTACTGCGTGTATGAGAGGTCCGAGACCTCACTCTCAGTTTCTTCTTTTTTTCATTGATTTGCTCGTGTCTCACTGTGTTGGTTTGCTGAAACTATCTATTCTCATTTTTTTTTGATGTTCTGGTAACTTTTAAGTCATGTGGTTTGAAATCATAAAAAGGAAATAATATGCAAAAGAATTTGGCTCAGTTGAAACCCCAACCCATTCATACGTGGTTGGGCTTATTTTGGGCATAAAAAAAATAATAAAAAGTTTTGGATTAGCTTTAGGTGGCCCATAATATATATATAATGTATATATAATATTTTTTTTTTGAATCAATGCAATGACTAATGATGTTGATTGAATAGCAGATGTTATCTTCAATGTCGTTTAGATCATAAGGGTTTATTGAGTAACCTAGTGCTAACTTGAACTCTGTGCAAGACTTATTATGTTTTCAAACAAAATCCCTTTTTCAAAATCTCTTCCTTAATTAAAATCAATCAGCTCGTACTTATTCTTTAAAGAACTACGTGACTTTGAGTTCCTCATTGCACCTGAGGATACGTAGGAGCAGAATCCCTATTCTGTCAAGCCAAATTAAATTTTCAAAAATTGATTCTTTCTTTTCTTTTTTTTTTAAAAATAAATAATAAAAATAAAAAAAATAAAAAAATGAAAATAAAAGAAATGGTTACAAAGTCTTTTTAAAAGGGGTAGAATAAATAAATTTGATATTATTAAAATTTGCACAACTAACTTAAGGTATCGTTTCTTGTAGCAGGCGGTGTAGGTGCTAACACCTTCCCTACTACTGCTTGTAATTGACTCCCGAACCCAAACTCATTTTCCAAAAGACCACTTTTGCCTATTTTAAGAGTTTTTCTAATGTTTTCCCAATTAAAATAAACATTGGTGGCGACTCCATTGATTTTCAAAACTTAATCTTTTCGCTCGTCCTGTCGCGATTTCGGTTCATGACAGTGGCGACTCAATGGGACATTTAGAGAAGTCGAACTGTTGATGTTAGTTGTGCAAATTATTAATAATATCTATTTATTTATTTTACCCTTTTTGTCTTTGTTTTCATTTATTTATTTATTTGTGAATATTTTTTTTTTATGTAAATATTTACTAGCATTATTCTATGTTTTTTTTTTTATTTACTTGTATATATATTTTTTGTACTTAATTGTTGAAACCTTAGGGTAGATGATTGCTGGCTGGTTGTTGTATATATACTTTTGCAGGTTGGGGGTAATTCAGTCTTTTTAAATTTTTGTACAGTTTCGTATGCTCTCTCACACACATCACTATCAATTATTGCACACACTTTTGGGCTCTATACCCGAGTCTGTGCGAACCCGAGGAATAGGAGGAGTCTCGACTTTTGTTATTGAGGAGCTTTATACTCACTTGACATTCGTTGAGACGCCACTCAGATTGTTACCAGGATCATGGATTAGTCATATTGAGAGGGTTTATCCCTACTTATGATTAATTCATGAATTGGGCCCCTGTCTTTCAAGATAGGGGCAATCTGGGGACCATTGCTTTATATAAGTTTAGATCTGTCCTGAAAATCATGCACTGATAGATTAAATATAGTGACTTCCAAAATTAGAGTCATGACATTAAGGAAATCTAGCTTCTAAGGTTCCACCTGATTAGGGCACAAAGGGAGCATCCTTTTGTTTATTTATCTTTTTCTTATGACATTCATTCATGCATCTTTTTTATGACTTGCATTTTTCTGTCATTCATAACATTCTTAGAAATAAAAAATAAAAAAATATCATTTTGCATTTTCATTCATGCATTTTTTTTAAAAAAAAATTAGTTCTAAAAAAAAAGGAATCATCATCTTGCATTACCATGACATTCATATTTTTTTTAAAAAAAAAAATCCATTCATGGCATTCATAGCATTTTTTTAAAAAAATAAAAAATCAGCTGCATCATTAATCAATACTTCGCATACATGCATGTTGTTTTGTCCATACTGATAATTGCATACTCATATCATGTTTCCCAAGCAGAAGGGTAGACACTAGTAGAAAGGCAGCTTCTGCGACACCCTTACAAGACTTGTTCCCAAGTTAGGATCATGGATGAAAGAGAACAAACTCAAGAGCTGATGAATGAGGTGAATTTGCTTAAAGATCAAGTGTCTAAGATGATGGAGATGCTACAATCCATGAAAGGTAGAAGGAACACAGATGGGAATCCCCCAGTGGCGGATGAAGGACGTCCGGCCGCACCTCTTCGCCCTCCCGGTTTCTCTCCAACCTCTATGCAATACCAAGGCTTTAATCCTCAAGGAGTTGTGATGCCACTCACCGTTTATCCAAATAACACAACTCAACCCTCAGTCACCAGTTCTCAGGAAGTTCAGATGCCAAGCTTCCTACCATATGGCCTCCCTTCCGGCTTTGTACCACCACAAGCTATCAATTCCCCTGACAGCAATAGACCTGCTTTCAATCCATTGAGCACAACTCAACCACATGCTCATTACTTTGGTATCAGTGGAACCCCACCATTGCAACATTTTGTCCCCACTTTCATGTCACAATACCCTTTGAATTCTTCTGCTGAAAACTCTCAGTCCAAAGAGAAGTTGAAAATCCTAGAAGAGAGATTACGGGTCATTGAAGGAGCATGTTGTTATGGTATCAAGGATGCTGCTGAGCTCTGCCTTGTTCCGGGCGTGGTGATTCCTCCGAAGTTTAAAATCCCATATTTCGACAAATATAAGGGAACCATTTGCCCAAAGAACCATTTGACCATGTACATCCGCAGAATGGCTTCCCATGCTCATGATGACAAGCTGTTAATCCACTTCTTCCAAGATAGTTTAACTGGGGCAACTTCGAATTGGTACATGCGTCTCAAGCGTGCCCATATAAGGAGTTTCAAGGATTTAGCTGATGCCTTTGTAAGGCAGTATAAATACAACATTGACATGGCACCAGATAGAATGAAACTACAAAGCATGTCTAAGAAGGATGTTGAGACCTTCAAGGAATATGCTCAAAGGTGGAGGGAAATAGCTGTACAAGTGGAACCCCCTTTGTCAGAGAAAGAGATGGTTGATATGTTCACCGATACACTACACGTGCCATTCTATGACCATGTGATTGGGAGTATGTCGTCGAATTTCTCAGATATCGTAATGATTGGTGAAAGGGTTGAAAACAGAATGAAAAAGGGAAAATTACATCAAATGGATGATAAAGAAGCAAGTTGAACTGGTTAAGGGTGAACTTCAAGCCGAATGGATCAATGGGTTTTCAGGAAAACTCATAGATGACAACGATTACCTAAATAGTAGTCCAACAAGCAGTGTCAGATGTTTCTAGGCATGCTCATCTGTGATAGGAGCGAATGTTTGGAGTGATCAATCAGGGGTAACCTTAGAAAGTTCAACTTAGTGGTGATTCATTTTGATTTTGAACTTATGTAAACTTTCTTGAAGCATTGATGTAATGGATTTGCATGGATCTCTCAGCATACTTTGTTTTATTTTCCTATGTTCTTAGCACTCATGTTCTTGTCATGTCTTTCTTGTCTTTCTTTCTTTTGCTTGCTTTCTTTTGGTTTGGATCTCATGGGACTCTTGTGCTAGAAAAATTTGGCAGTCATGAAGCCCACATGTGCAGGTGTTCCTTGCAAAAACAAAAAAAAAATAAAAAAAAAAGACTAAAGGAGAGGTGAAAAAAAAAGAAAAATAAAGGGAGCAAATAAGTAATCACTTGGTGTGTATTATCCTTTTGTCTCTAAATTAAAATTTTTGAAAATGAGCATTCAAGATTTGAAATGAAGATTGGCCGTCTTTCTTTATTTTTCATAAGATTTTTTTTTCTTTTCATTATCTCTCGTTATCCCATTTTGAGCTTGAAAGTTTTCTTCAAAAAACCCTGGACAAGGATCGCCCCTACATTAGGGGATGACACAAGACAAAGGATGATTGTCATGGTTACTATTTTGAAGCATAATGAAAAAGAGAAAATGAAGAAAAACTGCAAGGAATAGAAAGTAAAAAATGGAGAACAATAGGAGAAAAGTGTATTTGAAAACGCAAAGGCGGTTGACAAAGCTTAAAGTTTAAACAAGGATCCTTGGTCCCATTTAACCTTTAAACACTTGTTTGAGCCTTTTATCTTTCATTTCATAACCACTAGCCTTGGCCACATTACAATCCTTAAAAAGTCCATTCTAATCAATGAATGATTGTCTTTATTTTCACAAGTTTTAATTTTAAGACAAAAAGGGTTGTACTCATACAAGTATCTAGTGCATTGCTCTTTCAAAAAAAAAATGAAAAAAAACTTACACTAGTGCAAGTTTTCACCTTGTTTAAATTGACCCTACACTGGGGCAACTTTTTTCTCTAGCTCAATTTAGCCTACGTTGGGGCAAATCTTTCGATTTAATCTGGCTCTGCATTGGGGTAAATCTTTATCCTTTTCAATTCAGCTCTAAACTGGGGCATTTTTTTTAGTTTGATTTGGCTTCACACTGGGGCAAAACAAAAAAATCTCTCAAGTTCCCAACTGGGACATTTTTTGCTGTCAAATGGCTTACATTGGGGCAGGTTTGTTCTCAAATGGTTTACCCTGAGACAAATTCTTTTTTTCGATACCTTACACTGGGGCAGTTTTTGTAGATACGTGATAAAAGAATGGTCATGGTATCCAGTTGTCAAGTAAGGATCAACCACCCTCTGACATTTATATTATTCCATTTTCTTGTGTCTTTTGTAAATGCCCTTTGTGTAGTCATCCTCCCAAAGTCAGTCAAGAAATTACTCAGTTGGTAAATTTCTTTCCTGTTCCACTTTGGAATCCATGCATATCTGGTACATGATGCTTCCAAGTTCGGTAAACATGAGTGCAATGGTACAACTTAACCATCTGATGGTAGTCATTTGTTGAACAACTCAAGTCAAAAGAGCTCCAAAATTTCAATCGAGGAAGGTAATGACACCCTCGATAGGTAATTCGGATTAAAATGTGTCTGGTGGAATAGGAATCTTTGGAGGAAGAAAGTTAGAAGCTTCTATGCAAGCCACATCTAATGGAGAGAAATTTGAAGAAGATGAGATTGACAATGATCCCCTTTTCCGAGAAGCGTCTGGGCTCATGGCTCATTGCACAAAGTTCTTGGGCTCAAGGCCCACTGCATAAAGTTTTCTGGCTCAAGGCCCTTTAAGAGCATTGATGAGAAAATGAAGAATAACCAGGCAAATCATGAAGCAAATTTCGCTACTGTTCAACCTTGATCCTACTATGGGAAGAAGTCCTTAAGGGTGTTGTGGAACCAAGGGCGATCCAGCTAAAGCTTTGATGTGTCAATTTTGTTTACCCAGTTTGTTTATGAGAAATTTTACAATAGGACATTTATTGCATCATGCATCCATTCAGGCATCACATGCATTTACTAAAAAAAAGTAAAACCCTTTTTAGCTCTCAGGGCCTTATGCCCATCTGCCTTTAGTCTCTGGGTTCCTGCACCCATCTGCCTCTAATTTCTAGGTCCTAGCACCCATCGTTTTAAGTTTCCTGTCAAGCTTCGGCAGATACCCGACTCCGCAAGCCTTTTCCCTTTCATGCTTTAAGTTTTTGCCAAGCTTCGGCGGATACCTGACTCCACAAGTTTTTTCCCTTTTCTGCTTTAAGTTTTGGTCAAGCTTCGACGGATACCCGACTCCACAAGCTTTTTCCCTTTTCTGCTTTAAGTTTTCGTCAAGCTTCGGCGGATACTTGACTCCGCAAGCTTTTTCCCTTTCCTGTTTTAAGTTTTCTGCACAGCTTCGATGGGCACCCTACCCCGCGAGTTTTTTTAGCTTTCTATCAAGCTTCGACGGGCACCATACCCCGCAAGCTTTTTACCTTTCTGCACAGCTTCGACGGGCATCCTACCCCGTAAGTTTTTTTTTATCCTTTTTGTCCAGCTTCGACGGGCACCCTACCCCGCAAGCTCTTTTATCTTTCTATCCAGCTTCGATGGATACCCGACTCCGCAAGTTTTTTTTTACTTCGTTTTAATGACCATTGCTTTTTACATCAATCTGCTTTCTAAAAAAAAACAAAAGAAAAAGAAATAAAAAATTTCATGAACAAAATTGAATCAATTCCTTTGCTTCCCATTTAATTTAAATGAAAAGCAAAGGGGGGCAGCTGTTGATACCCAATTTTGTCCATAAAAATTTTTATCGCTTAATCAAGAATTAATGCTTAATTGCAATGTTGTGAGCGCTTTATTTTCTTGATTACCTGCTTTAGTTTTTATTTATTTGTTTATTTTGTTTGTAAAAATAAAAATAACCAAAAAATATAATAAAAATAAAAATTAAAAAAAAGGGGATGCAATTTCTTATTGTTGGTTATAGCAATGAAACGAAAAAAAGAAAGATCCAAGCTCGTTTAGGTAGCAGAAAAGGAAATGCCATTGCAAGTTCTAATCATTTAGTTAGAATGTAATGATCTGCTGTAAGCCTACAAGCCCAAGGCTCAATGCAACACAAAAATGGTAAGAGTGCAAAGTTGGAGAAAGTGACAATCATAGAGCATACATGAGAATGGAAGCTGAGCTACACTGCAAGGAGCCACCGTATCTGCCACACTGATCTGATTGGGTTTGCAGATTTGATTTTTGCTTACAAGAGAGGTAAACGGAAGCATTAAGGGGCTTTTGGCATTTTGGAGAAGAAAAATTACAGAGGAGAGCATTTTCGGGCGGTTTCAATCAACCGAGAACCACCATTTTCCAAAGAACCACACCACCTTCATCTCCACTTCCACCAACTCACTTAACCCACAACCAGTCAACTCGGTTAGCAATCACTATTCATCATCTTCTTCCCTTTACCTTTACAGTAAACTCCATTAACAATCATCAAGCTTCTACCAATAATCATAAACCATAACCATCGCTTCCATCTTCCACTTTCACCTTCACCTCCATCACCCACAACATAACAACCATAAACCCAAAAAAGGCCAGCCACTACTCCCTCGCATGCGCTGCCACCGAGCCCGCAGACCACCGCGACCCACCGCAAACCAGAAGCTCCCCGAAGTCCGTCGCTCGAACACTGCCACCAGACCGGACACGCGCACCATATCCGCTCTCCACTCCGCCGTACAACCCACCACCGTGACCCATCTTCCTCCACGTTACACCTCGGCGCAACCCGCGACCAGGACAACTGCGAACAGCCGACGCTCCGCCCGAACGAACCCGCATGCGTGCCCCATGGAGTTCGACCCACCGCACCGCCGGTGAGCCGCCCGTTGATCCCGAGTGTCGTCGACACACCGTTGGCACCGACGAGCCCCGCACGCGAGTCCGGCCACCTCGGGACCCGCCGAGTGGGTTGCCGATCCGGCCACTGTACTATCGAGCTGGTGTTCCCCCACTCCTTCGCGTTACCTGCGTGTATGAGAGGTCCAAGACCTCACTCTCAGTTTCTTCTTTTTTCATTGATTTGCTCGTGTCTCACTGTGTTGGTTTGCTGAAACTATCTATTCTCATTTTTTTTTGATGTTCTGGTAACTTTTAAGTCATGTGGTTTGAAATCATAAAAAGGAAATAATATGCAAAAAAATTTGGCTCAGTTGAAACCCCAACCCATTCATACGTGGTTGGGCTTATTTTGGGCATAAAAAAAATAATAAAAAGTTTTGGATTAGCTTGAGGTGGCCCATAATATATATATATATATATATATATATATATATATATATATATATATATATATATATATATATATATATATGTATATATAATATTTTTTTTTGAATCAATGCAATGACTAATGATGTTGATTGAATAGCGAGATGTTATCTTCAATGTCGTTTAGATCATAGGGTTTATTGAGTAAGCTTCTAACTTGAACTCTGCAGCAAGACTTATTATGTTTTCAAACAAAATCCCTTTTCAAAATCTCTTCCTTAATTAAAATCAATCATCGTACTTATTCTTTAAAGAACTACGTGACTTTGAGTTCATTGCACAAAGGATACGTAGGAGCGAAATTCCTATTCTCAATAAGCCAAATTAAATTTTCAAAAATTGATTCTTTCTTTTTTTTAAAAAAAAATAAATAAATAATAAAAATATAAAAAAATATAAAAAATAAAAAATGAAAATAAAAGAAATGGTTACAAAGTCTTTTTAAAAAGGGGTAGAATAAATAAATTTGATATTATTAAAATTTGCACAACTAACTTAAGGTATTGTTCTTGTAACGGGCAGTGTAGGGTGCTAACACCTTCCCTACCTGTAATTGACTCCCGAACCCAAACTCATTTTCCAAAAGACCAGTTTTGCCTATTTTAAGGGTTTTTCTAATGTTTTCCCAATTAAAATAAACATTGGTGGCGACTCCATTGATTTTCAAAACTTAATCTTTTCGGTCGTCCTGTCGCGATTTCGGTTGCGACACCTACATTTTTGTTCCTCAGTCTGAGGTTTAACTCCTGTTGCCCCCGTGGGTGGTTCGCGGGATTTTATTTTTGTATGAACAATGATATTACCCTGGGTTTCGGGGTTTTAATCAATTCTTCTTTGTTTACTTGTCTTCCATTGTCTATTTTGGGGTCGCCCATTGCGTTGTTTAAAACAACTGCTATAGATTTGGGAATTTATTTGAAAAAGAGAGCCATGGTCTGGGTCCAACGCCCATTACCATTGAACGCTTATGATTCCCTTTAAGACTCGAGCGTGATTTAAAATTAGAACCTTGGCTTAGGATCCGATGTCCAAAACGTTCTTTGACATTTGAGAATCGTGCCTATGGTAAAAAACCTTGTCTGGGGTCTATTACTAATTGTTTAGTATTTAAGATCCTCCGATTTTGGTATAATAAAACCTTATCCGGGGTCTACTACCACTTGCTTTAGTTTTTACGATCCACTTGTAATTTTAGTTTTATTTCTAGCGGCCCTTGGCCAGGGTCTTTTAATGCTTACAGTTTAGTACTGAAATTTTTCCAAGATATGATTTTTTTATTGCACAACCTGTTTAACATAAGACAACTTGTAGCGAGTACCATAATGACTTAGGATGTCATAATAGCCTTGAGAGCCTTTGAAGACATAAAATATAAGCAAATGCATCACAATACTTGTTTTATTGAGTAGGTAAAGGACTAAGGTACGTACAATGTGCTCCCATAATAATTGAAGCAGATCAAACATAAAATAAACTAGGAGACTAGGCCTTAGAATGCACTTAGTTGTAGTACTTCTTAAGTTTGTCTGTGTTCCAGAAGTTCTTCACCGGTTTGCCTGTCAATGTCTCCAAGGTGTAAGCTCTTTTGCCGGTGCTGATCACGATACGGTAAGGGTCTTCCCAGTTAGGGGCTAACTTCCCTTGGGAGGCATTCCTTTCGCTGATGTCAGCCTTGCGGAGGGCTAGGTCGCCTGGCTGGAATCTCCTTGGGATAACCTTCAGGTTATACCAGGTTGCCATTCTCTGCTTGATCGCAACATTGCGTATGTAAACAACACATCTTCTTTATTCCAAAAGATCTAGGTCTTCCCTGATTAACCCGGGTTATTGTCAGGTGAGAAGTTCTAAAGATGCTAGCTTGGTTCTTCTATCTCCACCGAGATCATAGCCTCGTAACCATAGGTGAGCTTGAAAGAAGTTTCACCTGTCGTGAAGTGGGGCGTAATCCAGTAGGCCTATAATATATTGTCTAATTGTTCGGCCCAATTTCCTTTGACTTCATCCAGCCTTCTTTTTAGCCCACGGACAATAATAAGATTTTCGGCTTCAACATGTTTATTTGTCTGTGGGTTTTCCACGGCACTGCAGTGATGTTTTATTTTCAATCCGACGAGTAGTTCTTTGAACCCCTTATCTTTGAATTGTGTCCCATTATCTATCACAATGGATTCTAGGACTCTGAATTTGGTAATGATGTGACGCCAAGTGAATTTCTGAATCCGAGCTGAGGCGATGGTGACTAAAGGCTCTGTCTCAATCCATTTAGTAAAATAGTCCACGGTCACTACCAAAAACTTCAGCTGTCCGGGCGCTTGAGGGAACAAACCCAAGATATCCATACCCCATTGATAGAATGACCAGAGTATTGACATCGTGGATAGTTCTTCTGGTGGAGCATGATAGTGGTCAAAGTGTCGTTGGCATTTGTCGCATACTTAGACATGTGCAAGAGAGTCTGTTTCCACTATTGGCCAATAATACCCCGCCCTGAGTGCCTTCAAGGCTAAAGCTTTTCCTCCTAAATGGTGTCCACAACTCCTCTCATGGATTTTAGCCAGTACATACTCGGTTTCTTTTGGTGCAAGGCATTTAAGGAGAGGTGAAGAAAACTCACATCGATACAACTGTCCATCGTAGATGGTGTATCAGACTGTGACCTTCTTTAACTTAGAGGTTTTATTCGGGTCCTCGAAGAGGCTACCTTGTAAGTACTCCATCAACGCTGTAATCCAAGTACATTCTTGCCCTTCAACCTTGAAGATAGACATATCGATGATGGAGGGTTGTGATAGGGTCTCCTGGATCACTGAATGGTTACTACCTCAGCTCTTGGTGCTGGCTAGCTTGGATAAGAAGTCAGCCCTTGAATTCTGTTCCCGGGGTATATGCTTCACCTTTACCACTCGGAAGCTCATGAGGAGTTCTTGTATCGTTGCCAAGTATTTCTGAAGGAAGGGCTCTTTGGGCTGATAGTCGCCTTAGATCTGGAAGGTCACGAGCTAGGAGTCACTACAAAGTCTAATCTTTGTGGTCCCCAAGTCCCTAGCCATTACCAGTCCAACAATACATGCTTCATATTCTACCTGATTATTTGAAGTAGGGAATTCGAATCTCAGGGAGTTCTCAATAGTGACTCTTTCAAAATTTTCCAAGATTACTCCGGCACCACTTCTTTTGGGGTTTGAGGACCCATCTACGAACACGGTCCAGGATATTTCCTCGGGATCACCGGGGTCTGAGGTGAGTTCGATAAGGAAGTCCGAGAGTGCTTATGCCTTGATGGCTACCTTGGGCTTATAGGCAATTCTAAACTCAGAAAGCTTGATGGACTAGGCAATCATCCTCCCTGTTAAGTCAGGCTTATGCAATATCTGTCGAAGAGGTTAATTTGTCCTTACTACTATCGGATGACACTGGAAGTACTATCTAAGTCTTCTTGCTGTGATGATGAGTACAAATGTAACCTGCTCAATTTTCTGATATCGGAGCTCGGGGCCTTGAAATACCTTGCTTAGAAATATACCAGTTTCTGACATTCGATCGTTTCCCGGATAAGCACTAAACTCACGGCCTCTTCATGAATAGAGAAGTACACATACATTATTTCGTCTAGTTCTGGCCTTGTCAGAATGGGAGAGGATGATAGAATGTTCTTCAAAGATGTGAAGCGTCCTTATATTCCTGAGTCCACTCAAATCATGTCCCTTTTTTCAACAATTTGAAAAGAGGGAGGGATTTGTGGGCTGCTTTAGCGAGGAACCATGTGAGAGCCGCGATCTGTCTAGTTAGTTATTGTACTTCTTTCACACTTCGGGAGCTACGCATTTTGAGCACCATTTTGCATTTATATGGGTTTGCCTCGATTATGCGATGAGTTAGCATGAACCTTAAGAACTTGCCAGCCTGGACCCCGAATACACATTTTTTGGATTAAGCCTCATATCGTGCTCTCTCAGCTGCGCAAACACTTTCTTGAGGTCTGAGGTGTGTGATCAAGACAATGGAGTTTTGACTATCATATTGTCAATGTAGATTTCTAGCATTCTCCCCATCTGTTTCTCGAAAATCTTATTCATCATTCTCTGATAAGTGGCTCATGCATTCGTTAAACTAAAAGACATTACCCTATAGCAGTAGCTCACCCTTTCAGTGATAAGGCAGTTTTATCCTCGCCTCTGGGGTACATTAGGATCTAATTGTACCCAAAGTAAGCGTTTATGAAAGACAACAGATGGAAGCCAGAGGAGCTGTCAACTAGTTTGTCAATGTTAGGGAGCATGTATGGATCTTTAGGACACACCTTATTCAAGTCGGTGTAGTTCACATACATCCTCTACTTTCTGTTTGACTTTTTTACCAAGACCACATTCGAGAGTCATGTAGTGTATGAAATCTCCCTGATGAAGCTAGCACTTAGTAATTCTTTGACTTGCCCCTCAATGATCTGTTGCCTCTCGGGGCCAACTTTTCTTTTCTTCTAGGAGACCGACTTCACATCCCGTTTAATAGATAAACGATGGCAGATGAAAGCGGGGTCAAGCCCAGACATATCGGAGGACGTCCAAGCAAATAAGTCCTTGTTTTTCTGCAAAAGTTCTATAAGTTGGATCCATTCCTGCTCTTCAAGATTTGCACCTATCTTGGTGACTTGGTCGGGCCTATCACCGAGCTGAAGTGGGACCAATTCCCCCTCCGGCTAGGGTCTAGTATCCCCGGATTTCCTCACGTACATCCAACTCGGTCATAAGGATGTTGACTTGATCACAAGCTGGGCTGGTTGTGCGTGCTTTTGTTTTTTTGGAGGCCCTACTGATCTTCAAACTTTTATTATAGCATTTGCGGGCTGCAATTTGATCGCCCTTGACCGTGACTATTTCATTATTCCTATTGAGGAATTTTATGGTCTGGTGAGCGGTAGACACTACAGCAGCAATGTCATTCAATGTAGGATGACCCATAATAAAGTTGTAAGCCGAAGGATAATCCACGACCAAAAAAATCTCACCTTAACAGTTCTGTAGATGCTGTCGTTGTAACATCCTTAACTTTATTACTAATGATGTATCCAAAATTACGTATTAGTAACTAGAATTAAGTATTTCACATATAACTAACATAATATATTAGAAAATAATTATAAGAGATATACAAAAATATGAGCCTGTGGTGGGTGAAAATACATATATAATTTACAATTTTAAATACAAATTCTATGCTCATCAGTATACAATTTACATATTATACTTCTAAGTTATCATAAATACATTCTAAATACTAATATTTCCAAGATAAAAGTCTTTCTATAAACTCCTTCTCCACACGTCAGCTTCTAGCTCTTGTCGCTTTTCCTGGAAATATTATGGAAAATAATACAACAGGGGTGAGAATTTCAAGAATTCTCAGTAGTTTAAAAAAATCGTGTCATCACAATACTTCCATCTATTTCGGGAAAAAATCATTTAAAAACTAATTTTATTACATAAGAAAGTGACAAAAGCTAAATCCAGTCATTCATCTTTCCGAAACAGAAGTCCAGTTATTAATCTTTGTAAGAAATTCTTTTGTGAAATTAAATAAAATCATTAAAACTCATAATTCTTCGCAATTCATTAATTGTCATATTTTACAAATCAGTAAATCTTAACAAACATTATAACTAAATAATCATTATCTGATTTTAGGTTGGAACTTTTCAACTTATTCATGACAGTTACGCTTGTCACACATAATTACTCTGAGTAACCCAAGCCATACCAAATGAGGAAATTACGTTATCCTCATTCTAGTAAAAAATAAATTACTTTATCCTCAGTCTAGGGTCATAGCAGAAAGGAAATTACGTTATCATCGTACTACCTCGATAAGGAGGAAATTACGTTATCCTTACACTATCATTAATTTAGGATCACCTCTGCCAACTAGGTAGAACTTGAGCAAAGAGGGAGAGCATGTCCATCCTCAACCTCAACTACTCCGGAGAGAATGGAATGTTCATCCTCACACGTCTTTTCTAGCCTAGGATGAGGATCATTTCCTATCACAATCCTCGGCCATATAAAAGGGTTACTCATATAAATCAAACCAATTAAAAGGATTCCATACAAATAATAATTTTAATCATAATTCAAACATTTTCCTTATTAGGACACATTTGGCTGTATTCACCAAACTATCCAATATCATCTTTTCTAATTAAAATCTAGTATAAATACATAACAAAAATGTACTTAATTTAAGGTCACACAAGGTAGCCATTTGCCAAGACCTTTCATCATCATTTAAGTTATAATATCATACTTAGAAGTAATCAAATTTTTGATCACCACTAAGGCAACAAGTGTTGTGACCTATTTAGTCCATATTCTAACCAATTTCTAATTAAATCCAACATCACAATTCAATACAATATTCAATAGAAAATGATGTACAAAATAGAGGCAAAGAAATTGATTTAGCCATTTACATCATAGCATGAAACAAACACAATTCAACTCAATGCCACTAAGTGTGAACACTTAGAAGCAAAAGTCCACTTTAATAACTAGGCCACACGGTTTTGTATTTAAATGTAAACATTTGAACACTTGGTTTTCAGCCATCACTATACCACTCCATAACCTTATATATATAATATTATTATCAAGCAAGAATACAAGTCAACCAAAATTCCTTTCTTTACATGATTTGACCATACTTTTCGTAGCACTTGACTAACAATCAATGTAGGAAATCAACTTAGCTAGCAACTTTTGCTTGGACGTATCACTCAAATGTTCCATACAGATAATACAAAAACTCAATAGAAAGTGAAAAACAAAGTCAAAACATCTTTCTTCAACAGCCAAGTGTGAATGCATGGATTATTTGATCTTTTATGTGGAAACCGTGTGAATAAATGGAGCACACACACGACTTCTTGTCTTCAAACTAGACCACACCATTTTTTTTTACAATACAAAGGAATTCATGTTAAACTTGTAACAATTTCATCAAATAAAATGTAGAAATAAAAACACAAATTTAACAAAATTTACCTCTCAAACAAAGTTTGGCCGTGTGTTTTTCTTTGATTCTAAACCAGAATTTTATTCTACAATCAAAAGAAGAAGATGACAAATTAAAGCCCAACATTCAAAGACCCCTACCTCTCCTCCAAGCTTCTCAAGTCTTGATTCTATGAATTTTCTTCAAGTTTTCTTCACCTTTTTCTTCCTTTTCTCCTTTTCTTTTTCTTCTCCCTGTTACCGTGAGTGGTGCTCTTTTTTGGAGCTCTCCTTGCCGTAAGAAAGAATAAAATAAAATGAAAAAAATTCTAGAGAAAGTGAAGGAGTGGTTTGGCGGTGGAACTTGGTAAAAAATGACTAAAAATATCTTATTAAAACTTTTGTATCTATTAAGCACACTTCAATATTCTAAAACTAAGTTTTCAAGTGTCCATAAGTATTTGGAAAAAAATTAGGACTCAACCTAGCCCTTCGATTTACTTTTCCACAATTCTCCATATACCGCTATTTATCAGTTAAGCTTTATTATTCAGTCTCAAGTTGAATTAAACCACAAATTGAGTAATTGTGCTTACTGATACTTATCTTACTTGGAATTTTATACCAAAATATTCCTTATGTCTTACTTGTCATCTCCATAAAATTTCATAATTTTCTGAGTTAGTTTGATGTTTACTTTACTATTCACTTATTCCTTGTCAGTATCCTTAAAAATATCAGACTAACTCAGTTGACTTTCTAACTTTTTCTACAACTCTTGTCAATTATTTATAGTTAGGAAATATATTTTTCATATTTATTTCCATCATATCAACTGATTCTGCAGATACCTTAATTATTTTCTTGTATTAAGTATTACGAATCACACTCAAACTGGTTTAGAAAATTATCTGAATTAACATATAATTTTTACCAGTATTGTTAAGCTTCTATAGCTCTAATTAAGGCTATTAGGTTAGGGAGGATGTTACAGTTATTGCCCAGGGTTAAAAAGGTTTTGAAATAACCTATTAGGGTCTCCTCAGAAAAATAGATGAGTTCACCCTCATAAGGTGTTAACGCGGATAGAGGGAACTCTAACCTTTCAAAGGCGTCCATGAACATAATATCCGCCGAGCTTCCTTGGTCCAAGAAGATATGCCTGACTTCGGCATTAGATATTATTCCGGATATGACCAGTGGATCGTCATGATCTCGGATAATATCGCCGTAGTCTTTATCAGAGAAAGAAATGGATGGTGCATCCTTGTCTTCAACATGAGGTCTTCGTGAAGAACTAGATACGCTCAAGACTGCTGTCTAGAGTGCTTTCTTCTGGGAATTATTAGACAATCCCTCGCCTGCAAACTCTCCAGAGATAGTACTGACACGTCTGTCCTTCTTGTTACCCCCACCTTGAGCATCCTAATTTTGATCTTGTCGATTTTCAGTATCGCAGAGTTGTAGTGCCTAGGATCTTCTAGTGGGGCTCCGGGTTCTTCTCCTTTGACGTTAGTTCGGACTCTGCCTGGGACTGTGACTTCATCTCCGATCCCTACGTCTTCTGCGGTCCTCATTGCTTCGAAATCTGTTGATGCATTTTTGCAACCGTCCCTCCTTGATCAAGGACTTAATGACATCCCAGAGTTGATAGTAGTCCTCTATCTCGTGGTCATAGCTTTTATGTCATATTTATTGTTTTGAATGATCCTTTTGGGACTATTTTTTCAGAGGTGGTGGCATCTTGATATCCTGAAACTTGGTTTGAAGGACCTCCTTCAAGATCGTCTCTCGAGGGAGGTTTAAAGGAGTGTACTCAGAATACTTGGGCAGATATTGATGGGATAATTAAAAGTTTCAAACCCAAGTGCAGGTAATTTCAAGTAGTATATTCTCGGGAATCTGAGGTCAATCCACAGGTAATTGATGAAGAAAAATTCTTTGAGATAAGGAGCAGACTGTCATAATACTAAATGTGATAAAAGTTATTCAAAGATGAAAAAGATTCACTTAGGTTAGGAGATCCACTCTTGGTAATAAATTAAAGACAATATTATTTCTTTTTATAACTCAATTGAAATCATACATAAAATGAAGGTTCCAATCGGAAGATTTAGCATTCAAAGTTCAATTAAGATTATATATGTAATCATATTATGGTTCTTTTAATTGTCTACCAACACTTGTAAATGATCTCAAGCATCCACTATGCCAACGTCTTATCTACAATGAATCAAGATCTTCATTATACAAAAAGAGTTTCTAAATTGATTGGAAATAACATACAATACATATAATTGATTGGGGTGAAATCCGCAAGTGTACGGTTTCGTCGTCAAGTAATAAAATATTGAATCCACAGGGACTATGTTTATGAATAACAATTAATTAATTAATTCAATTAAATTAAATAAAAGAGAATATAATTGTTGAACAAGAACGTAGAAACCAAACAATTAAATAAATAAAAATTAAAATGCAAGGTTGAGATCAAAAACAGAAATTGTTAAGGAAAAGATTTCAGATTCAAGAAAGCTTCCAGGATTGGGGTTAACCACAATGATGCAAGACTCCTAATTGACAACCCTCTTATTAACACTTGAAATTCAATTGAAGGTGAATTACCCTAAATTAGTTAATGTTCCCTTTCAAGATACAAAAACCGTGCCCAATTAAACCAATTCCTACTCTCGTGGTAATTGAATCTAAATTGAACCCATTACGCTTTTTGGTAATTCATGAATCCTCGAAAGGCTAAACCTACTCTCGTGATTTAAACCTTAAGTTCAATTCTTATAGTTCCAATACCTAGGTTCACATTTCAGTACGTCCCTAGATATCTATGAGATGCAAATAAGTGGCCAGCAAATTCACATGAATAATCACAATAAGGATTGAATCAACAACATTCAAGATTAATAAAAGGGGTAAACAATATCAATTAATCATCATCAATGTATCAAAGGGCATTGCCCAATCCTAGAAACAAAAGGGACTACTCAGACATGGAGAAGAAGAAACCAGAAATCAAGTTCCAAGAACATCCAAACCCGTAATCCTAGAGAGAAGAGAGGAAGATGAAGATCAAGAGCCTCCAATGTGCCTCCTTCCAAACCAAATTCGAACCCTAATGTTGTCTTCAGAACATCTATATATACCCCATGGGTTAAAACGGATTCAAGCCCATCAGAAAAGAGAAAAACGGACTTAAAAATATGACACGCACACCGAACCACAACCGTGGTGGGTACCACGGCCAGGCCGTGGTCAGTTCTGGACTTAGAGTTCTCAACCAGACTCTCAACCACGACCGTGGTGGCCACCACGGCCAGGCTGTGGTTGTTTCTGGACTTCCCCTTTTGCTTTTTCACGTAGCTGCTCGATCCATGGCCGTGGTTCAGGCCACAGGTAGGCCGTGGAACTCTCTGGAATGAGCTTTTTGTCCCAAATTGCTACCCTTTAAGCTCCAACTTCAATTGTGCAAGCTTTCCATCCATTTCAAGGTCAATTAAGCACCAATTCTGCACAACAACACCAAAAACACCGCAGTTATCCGAACTAAAGGGAAAAACAAACAAAAAGGGAAACTAAAATGCCTAGAATGTATAAAAATGCATGCAAACACATGAACAAAATATGATGTTGTTTCACACACATCAATAATGATCACTTAAAAATATATCATTTAAGTATAAGAAGGAAATTAATCTAACATCAACTTATTACTAAGAGTTTTACCTTTTCACCCAAGCAAAATGAAAATTAGTTACTTATGAATTAAGAAGAAAGAAAGAGAAGAGAAGAAGAAGATGAACATAACTTCAATTAAGAACAATAGAAAACTACACAAAGGAAATAATTAACATACAAGTATGAAAGTAAACTCTAAGCTAACACCACGAAATGATCAGCCCTTGCTCCCTTTTATAGAGTTAGAGGAACATAAAATGCCAAAGGAGTTGATGGATGATGAGAACAAAATGCCAAAATAGTTGTTTGATGATGATGAATGGGTGGATTCTTTTCTCCAAAATGTTTCACTTTTGAACTCATGACATGCGTCATTGCTGGCCAGGTAATCTGCATGAAAATTGTAGGAAATTGTCTTAGCTTTCCATAGACACTGAGTTTAGCCAAATCCACCACCTACAACCCGAGATATGGCCCAATTACTGCTCATGGGTCAGACCCAACTTCAGCTCCTCTGTTCTGACTTCCAAGCCCAATATCACCTTCAAAGAATCCGAATTGAATTTTGTGTTCTTCATGAAAGTTGTAGATATAAGTTTTAACCTTCCACTGTCAAAACTTTAGAATTGTTGAACTCTTATAGTCTGAGATATAGCCTAATGAGTGCATAGAGGTCAAGCTATCAACTTCAAAACTCTAAATTTTGCTTCAACTCCAATTTGAGTTATCCAAACATGTGTTCGCGGTCTTGAGGCCTCGAAAGTTGTAGAAATTTGTCTTAGCTTTAAAACAAGACCAAAATCATATCCATCGGATATTTGTAACTCAAATTATAGCTACTTTACTGAAAAAGCTAAGTGAGAAGATTACACAATGAATGAAATATATTGCTATCAATGTGGCTCTTGCTATCAAGCGAATAAATATTAGAGAATTATCTTAACTTTCCAATAAGACCAGAATCACATTAATCAGATAATTGTAACTCAAATTGTAGCCACTTTACTTAAGAATGCAATCACCCAAATTAATGATAATTCAAACAATAATTTCTTCAATGATCCAATTAAGCCTAATTTCATAAAATGTGACAAAATCAACTTAATTAAGCTAAACTGAATCTTAAGAAGCCTAGTGAGAGGATTATAAAATGAATAAAATACATTGTTATCAAATTCTCCCACACTAAATTTTTGCATTCCCGGACGAAACACATAAGAAAAAACTAGGGAATAAAGAAAAACGACACAGACTCAAAAGCTAAAAACTCTAAAAAATTTAATGAAACAAGAAGAGCAACTAGTCATTCAAGGGATCAAAGCTTTAATGAGGTAATATTTCTTCACATCTCATACCATCAAGCAAGGAAACTTCAGTTAAAAAGAACGAATCAAGAATGATAGATCCTCACAAGATTCACTCTCAATCCTTCAAACATTCAAAAGGCAAGTATTTCACTCAATTCAACCCATGAAAAATTGTACTACCATAAGCTTGCTTATCTTCTACTTCTCCACTACTCAGAACACATGCACACAAAAATCATAAGGACTTTATTCAAGGTTGTAATGGGTTTAAGATAAAGAAGGGTGGTAATATGGATATGAGAAGATAAATACCAAAGAGAATAAAAGAGCATTATGGTACAGTTAGAGTGAAGAAGATATTTAAGAACATTCATCATAATGGACAATGACTAATATTTGACTAATGTTTTATTGAAGATCAATCCCAAATTGGTGAGTTAAATTTATTGTTAGGCATGAACCCTCTCATTCTCTTCCTATTGTTTCCAAACATCCATCTTTATTTTAGGTATAGATATGTCACATGGTGTACCAGGAGACTCTGATAATCCTTTGATTGCAACAGTGGTCAACTCTTTTTTTTTTTAACATTTTACACACACACCCCCACATTTGTTCAATAACAAGACCAATGCTCTCTTATTCCTTAAGGTTGGGTAAAAACATGTTTTTTTTTTTAAAAAAAGGTACGTAATAAGCTAAAAACAAAAAATGGGCAAATAAGCTCAAAGGGGTTACACAAGAGAAAATATACAAGGATGACTATTTGGTCAAAGTAGCTATTTCAAAATGTCTCAATCATATTTATATATGTATATGAAAATGTAGCTTCAAAAATAATCAAAGCAAGTTCTAGAGTAATAATTTCATGAGTGAAAATCACACAAGAAAGAATAAAATGGTACAAATCTTCAATCCATTCATCAATAGGCTCAAAATTTCACAAGACATATTTCTATCATTCTCAATCCATCAATTCAACATTCATATCCAAGCATGTGATTTTTAAGAAAGAAGAAAATTTATGCTATGACCCAAGATATGCTTTTTGCTACTTCTAAAATAATTATTTCCTCAACTAAGATACGTCTCAAGAGTAAAATTACCTTCAGGACAAAATTTACTCCTTACTCTGCTATCTTTAATTAGTTTTGTTGTAGGTTTCTAACAGTCATCTCACTAAACATACTTTCTAATTTAAATGCGTCTTAGGAGTAAAATTACTCCTTACTCTGCCAATATTCATTGGTTTAGTAAGTTCATGACAATCATATCATACTTCCATACTTTTTTTTAAACTATCCTTCCCCCCAACCAGATCACAACATTGTCCGTAATGTTAAAATATAGATGAGTAAAGGATAGAATATAGTACCTGTTAGAGAAATCTGACACAAATTAAAACAGAAATAAAGTACAATAAATAAAATCAAAAGTAAAAGAAAATTAAAGATGAAGTGTCAGATCTGGCTTTCTTTGCATGCTGCTTCCCTCATTACTTCATATAAACCAATCTATCTGAGCTATTGCTTTATCGGGTTCATAAACAAAAGCTTCTAATTTATCAATCAACTCATCAATAGTGGAGGCAGAGATAAGAAGTTGTCTTGTTGAAAGTGTGATAAATTTCTGTTCCACAGCTTTGTCAAGAAAAGATAACAAAAGATCAAAGAAATTATTAACATTCAACAAACCAATAGGTTTATGGTGGATGTTCAGTTGGGCCCAAGAGACAATTTAAAAAATTTCTTCCATAGTACCAAAACCACCTAGTAAGGCAATGAATGCATCAGAGTTGTCAAGTATTATTTTCATTCGTCCATGCATAGATGATACCTGAATTTCTTCTCCAATTATCTTTCTAGTGATGTTCTTTTGAGTTAAAGGTCTAAGAATGATACATAAAACCTAACTGTCTCTTATAAAAGTAGTAAGTGATACAACCCTTATTAACCCACGACAACCTCTCCCATATACAACATGAATATTTCTCGCAGCAAGTGTTCGACCAAGAGCACTGATAATCACATATTTTATTCATTAAGAAACCCTTATGTTTAGTCATTTACACTCTCCATATTCTTAATTGATTGAGTTTGGTATGATTTTGTGAGTTTAAGCTCAAAATGGTCCTAATTGAATGTTTTCAGCATTATTGAGATTTGACATTATTTCTGTATTTTGGCCATAACTTGAGTTCCTGATATCTGATAATCATGAATTTTACCTTGTAGGAAAGCTAGGAGGAAGCTCTACAACTTTGATAAAGAGCTCGAAGTGCTACGCAGATGTCTAAGGGACCTAAGTTTACATGGAAGTCAGAATACGGGTTCTGTCACTAGAATCCGAACGGTGTGCACTCATAAAATCATATCTCAAGCTGTAATAATGGAGATAGGCTGAAATTTGGATAGTTGATAGTTAAGATCCAAATAAACAACTTTTATGCAGAACACTTTTTGAAAAAATGAAGTCTAATGGGTCAGTTTGAGCTTGCAAGTCGGAATAGAGGTGCTGAAGTTGTGTTTGAGCAACTTGTGGTATTTGGGTCATATCTTGGGCTGTAGGAAGCCAAATTGGATGATCCAGATATGCATGTTATAGCCAAGACAAAGATCTACAACTTTCATGAAGAGTACTTTTCATGGATCTGAAGTATAGTTAGTCGTTTTTGGCTTCCAAGTTAGACAAGAAATTTTCGTCCTCAACCACCCACTCATTCATCCACTAATCCACCCACTCATCCACTAATCCACTCATTCATCCACTAATCCACCCACTCATCCACTAATCCACCCACTCATCCACTAATCCATCTACTCAACCACTTCACTCAACCACCCCACTCATCCACCCACTCCCCTTTGTCATTTTGTTACCCTAGACTTCTATAAAAGGCACCATTGGTTATCATGAATAACAAGTTGTATTCTCCTTCATTTCTCTCATAGTTTCTTCTTGTTTCTTCATAGTTTCTCATAGCTTTTGTATATTTTGATGCTCCTCTTCATGATAATGGAGGGCTAAGCTACTTTCGGTCAATTTAGAACTCTTGAAGAGATTGTGGTTTGGATTCTTGAGACCTTGGTTAAGTATTGTATTTGATTTGTAATTGAATTCCTCCTTTCTTCTTCTTTTTCTTCTTCTTGATCTTGAATGCATGAATGGTGATTCTATTTATGTTGATCTAATTGATCTTGGTTTAAGATTGAGATTTGTGATGAAACTTAGAACTGATTGATCTAAACTAATCACATAAATGAAGATTGAGATTTGTGATGGAACTTAGAACTGATTGATCTAAATTAATCACAGAATTGAAAAGGTTAGGTTACTGATTTGTGCCTAAGTTAATTGAATTCTGTACTTGAAATTAACATAGATCTTCATGAATGGTGTGATTGTGGATTTGTGTTTATCACTTGTTAATTAAATTCTAGACGATCGTCTAGTATGAATTCTGGATTTGATGCAGAGATCTCGGTTAGATCCAAATTAACAATTCAATTGCGCTTCAAGTGTTCTATGAAGGGTCTATGATTGAATCCACCCAATCTTGGATAGGTTTCTAAATTGACTACTCTTTAATTGTTATTTCTTCCTTTAATTTTGTTAAGTGCGATCTTAAACTGTCAAACCCCCCTTTGCTAACTTTCACTTGATTTGATTAAATTGCATCTACAATCCTCGTGGAGATGATCCGGTGTTGTCACTGTGCTACAAGCTTAGGTAATAACTTCGGTTATAATTTTGACTGAGTTCGGCGCTCGTCAAAATTTTGGCGCCGTTGCCGGGGATTAGTAAGTGTAATCTTTTCATTTTAAGTGTTTTTACTAACTTTTGCTTTTTATTAACTTTTCTAACATTTTTATCCATTGTCTAGTGTATTTTGCTTATTTATTTGTTTTTGTGTGATGCATGACTAGGTCCGAGCCCGATAACTTGGTTGACTTTGATCCTGAGATTGATAGAACCTTGCATAGGTTGATTAGAGCTCGTAGGCTACGTCAAGAATTGCTTCAATTTGAACTTAATATTGGGAGTGAACTTGAGATCTTGAATAATTCTCAAACCATGGTGATAACATGCGAGAATAGAACTCTTAAGGAACTTCTTTACTCTCCCGATATAACTAACCGGTCTTTGTGTATTCAATACCCGGATCTTGATGCTTTGATTTTGAGTTAAAATCTGGATTGATACATTTGTTACCCAGTTTCACGGTTTTGCGGTGAGGATCCCCATAAGCATCTAAAGGAGTTCCATGTGATTTGTTCAACCATGAAGCCACATGGGATCTCGAAAGAGCACATCAAGTGAGGGCATTTCCTTTCTCACTTGCGATACAACCAAGGATTAGTTATTTTATCTTTCACCGGTTCGGTAACAAGTTAGGCGACATGAAGCGGTTGTTCTTAGAGAAATTTTTCTCTGCCTCTAGAAATTCTTGCCATTAGAAAAGATATATGTGGCATAAGACAAATGACGGAGAGACCTTGCATGAATATTGTGAAAGATTCAAGAAGAAAGCGTGCTCGAGTGTCCCCACCACCAAATCACCGATCAACTCTTAATTCAATATTTCTATGAAAGCTTGCTTTGCCAAATGACGAAGCATGGTGGATCTTTGCCTGGAGGAGCCTTAGTAGACAAGACCCCTACAAAGAATGAGAGATTTGATAGCAAACATGGCGGCCAATACCTAACAATTTTGGCACATGAATTATTACCTCAACCAGAGGAGTCAATGGGATTCAATCATCTCATGTAGACCAACGAGAGAATGGAACACGACTTGATGAATTGACTTCTTTGGTGAGACAGGTTAAGCGATGGGACAACAAGCACCAATGCGGATGGTTGCAATCGAAATGTGTGTGGCATTTGCTCTTGTTCATCTCATCCCTGCGATGCATGCCCCACACTTCGGGATGGTGGTTCTATTTTTCCAGAGCAATCATTGCGGTCGGTATATTTTCCTGGTAGACCCCAATATCGGCAATCACGGCGGCCCCCGGATATGATCCATTTTCAAATACCTATAACCCTGGTGGAGGGACCATCCCAACCCGAGATATCGAAATTCGGTCAACAACAACAAACCCTACCCTACCAATAGCGAAATCCGCAGTTTAGATACCAAGCTACGGGCCCAGCAACAAGTACCAACCACTGCATTTAGGCAAGCACAACTGCGCCGCCACCCATGCAAAGCGGCGACCCTCCATGCTACTACTGTTCCGGCGGCCACACTCTAGGTGAGCCACCTTTCGAAGACTTGATGAAACAGTTTCGAGAATGTCAATACCACCATCCAAAATTTACAAACTCAAATTGGGCGGATGGCAACCACTCTGAGTGAAATGAAAAGTCAAGGGTCGAACCAATTGCCTTCACAAACAAATAATAACCCAAGAGGTAATGTAAGTGCCATTAGCTTGAGAAGTGGCGAGAGAAGTTGACGGTCCTACTCCATCAAAACACGAACTACAAGTGCAAAGAACCGAAAGGTGACCGAAAACGTAAGAAAGTGGATAGCTCGGTCAAAAATCAGGACATAGAAGAAATGTGCAGAGAATTCAAATCTGGTCATTCCACTACCTTTTCCAAACAGAGTCACACAGTCTAAGCATACTTGCGCAAACAGAAATAGAAAGAGAAGTCATGGACACATTCAGGAAGGTGGAAATCAATATTCTCCTCCTTGATGCAATCAAGCAGATTCCCAAGTATGCCAAATTCCTCAAAGAGTTATGTACTCACAAGAGAAGACTTAAGGGTACTGAGAAAATAAGCATGGACAGAAATATTTCTGCAATGATTCTACCAAGTATGCCACAAAAATGCAAAGATCCTGGAACTTTCACAATTCCTTGCACGATAGGTAACTCCAAATTTGAACATGCAATGCTAGACTTGGGTGCTTCGATTAATGTCATGCCTATGTCAATATATCAGTCCTTGAACATTGGCACTTTGCAACCTACTGGTATAGTGATTCAGTTGGCAAATAGGACCACTGCTCATCCTGCAGGAGTGCTAGAAGATGTGTTAGTTCGGGTGAATGAGCTAATTTTTCCAGCGGACTTCTATATTCTGAACATGGAAGATGAGTCTTCAACAAACCATGCTCCATTGATCCTAGGCAGACCTTTCCTCAAGACAGCCAAGACCAAGATAGATGTGCATGCTGGCACCCTTTCCATGGAATTTAGCGACGATGTGGTACAATTTAACATTTTTGAGGCCATGAGACATCCCCTAGAGGAGCATTCTGTTTTCCATGTTGATGTGATTGATATGCTAGTTGACGATGCTTATGCTGATATTTATGCTGAATTTCCTGGTATTGTTGATTTTCTCGGATTACATTTTTGTGAAACATGTCTTGGTTGTGATATTGTACCATGTCTTTGCATGTCTTTGAGATTTATACTGATTATGAATGGTGATGTAGTCTTGACTTGAATGATGCAACATGTGAAAATGAGAGTCAGAAGTATGTTGAATTTAATGTTGCTGAGTTAGTTGTTTCAAACAACTTGCTGCCCTCTATTGTACAGCCTCCATCCTTAGAATTAAAGATTTTGTCGGACCATCTTAAATATGTATATTTGGAAGATGGTGAGAAGCTGCCTGTGATTGTTGCTAAAAATTTGTAACCTGATCAAGAAGAAAAATTACTGCATGTTTTGAGGCAGAATAAACAAGCCATCGGATGAACACTTGCAGATCTTCCTGGTATCAGTCCCTCCACATGCATGCATAGGATTTTGTTGGAGGAAGATACTAAACCAAGATCAAGCCCCAAAGGAGACCGAACCCCCGACTCTGGATGTGGTAAAGAAGGAAGTTACCAAGCTACTCGCAAGTCGGCATTATTTATCCCATATCGATAAGTAAATGGGTGAGCCCCGTGCAGTTGTTCCAAAGAAATCTGGGGTCACAAAGATAGTTGAAAATCGAACAATGAGCTACTACCCACAAGAATTCAAAACAGTGGCGGGTTTGCATTGATTACAGACGACTTAACCAAGCCACCGAGAAAGATCATTTCCCATTACCTTTCATTGATCGGATGTTAGAGAGACTAGTGGCAAGTCGCATTACTGTTTCTTGGATGGATATTCGGGTTATTTTCGATCCATATAGCTCCAGAAGACTAAGATAAAACTACTTTCACTTGCCCATTTGGCACATTTGCATACAGAAGGATGCCTTTTGGTCTGTGCAATGCTCCAGGCACCTTTCAAAGGTGTATGGTAAGTATATTTTATGACCTTTTAGAAAATTACATGGAAGTATTCATGGATGACTTTATTGTCTATGGCTCTTCCTTTGATGCATGTTTGGATAGTTTGACTCAGGTTTTGCATAAATGCATTAAGGCTAACCTTGTTCTGAATTTTGAGAAATGTTATTTCATGGTGGAGCAAGGCATAATTTTAGGGCATATAATATCTAGCAAGGGTATTGAGGTAGATCCTGCAAAAATAGATGTTATTTCATGTCTATCTTACCCCACATGCGTGCGGGAGATTCGTTCTTTCCTTGGTCATGCAGGTTTCTATAGGTGATTCATAAAAGATTTCAGCAAAATTGCTCTTCCACTATCCAACTTGCTACAAAAAGAAGTGGAGTTCCATTTTGACCAGAAATGCAAGGATGCCTTCAATCACTTGAAGCAAGCATTGACCAGTACACCTATCATCCAGCCACCAGATTGGACACTCCCATTTGAGCTCATGTGTGATGCCTCTAATTATGCTTTGGGAGCTGTTCTTGTACAAAGGGTCGGTAAAATATCTCATGTCATCTCCTATGCTTCAAGAACTTTAGATCCTGCATAAGTCAACTACACCACCACTGAAAAGGAACTTTTAGGAATTGTTTTTGCTTTAGACAAATTTTGATCATATTTGCTTGGTTCTAGAGTGGTTGTGTTTTCAGATCATACAGCTCTGAAGTTTCTCCTGAAGAAGCTTGATGCAAAGCCTAGGTTGATTAGGTGGATTTTGCTCCTCCAAGAGTTCGATATTGAAATCTGTGATAAAAGTAGAGCGGAGAATTTAGTGGCTGATCACCTAAGCCGAATTGAAAGGGAGACAGATACTTTTCCTATCCATGATGTCTTCCCTGATGAGCAGCTTTTCAAGCTGTAAGGTAACACTCCTTGGTTTGCTGATTTGATAAATTTCTTAGTTGCTGGTGTTTTCCCTGTACATTTTATTAGGGCTCAGATTGATAAATTGAAGAGTGAGTCAAAATATTATGTGTGGGACGACCCTTATCTATGGAAATTTTGTAGTGACCAAGTCATTAGGAGATGCGTGCCTGATAATGAATTCCATTATATTCTTAGCTTTTGTCATACACTTGCATGTGGCGGTCATTTTGGTCCCCAAAGGACTGCTAGGAAAGTTTTGGAATCTGGATTATATTGGCCCACTCTATTTCATGATGCATATGTGTTTTGTAAATCTTGTGATCAATGCCAAAGAACAGAAACACTTCTCGAAGGAATGAGATGCCCCGTAAATCCTTATTGTTCTCATGAGATTTTTGATGTATGGGGTATTGATTTTATGGGACCCTTTCTGTTTCTTTTCGTTTTGTTTACATTTTGCTACCGTTGATTATGTATCCAAGTGGGTGGAGGCGAAAGCTACTCGGACCGATGATTCCAAAGTTGTTGTGGATTTTGTTAGATCACAGATTTTCTGCAGGTTTGGAGTTCCGAAGGCCTTCATCAGTGATCTGGGTTCACATTTTTGTAATCGAAGCATGAAAGCTTTGATGAAAAAGTATGGGGTCTGGTACAAAGTTTCTACACCTTACCATCCCCAAACTAATGGGTAAGCCGAGATTTCCAACAGGGAGATCAAGCAGATACTCCAGAAGACAGTTCAACCTAACAGAAAGGACTGGAGCAAGAGGCTTGAGGATGCTTTATGGGCTTACTAGACTGCTTATAAGACACCAATCGGGATGTCTCCGTATCGGATTATTTTTGGAAAAGTCTGCCACTTGCCGATGGAAATTGAGCATCATGCATTTTGGGCGGTGAAAAGGTGCAACTTGGACCTAGATCAAGCAGGTATGGAGAGGAAGCTGCAACTGCAGCAATTGGAGGAGATCTGCTTGGAGGCTTATGAAAGTTCCAAACTTTATAAGGAGAAGACCAAAGCCTTCCATGATAAGTTGATTCTGAGGAAAACATTTGAGATTGGTTAAAAAGTTCTCCTCTATAACTTCCGCCTTCGACTCATGCCTGGCAAATTAAGGTGTAGATGGGATGGACTATTTATTGTTACTAAGATTTTTCCTTCTGGTGCTGTTCAGATTAAAAGTGAGGTCACTGCCAAAGCTTTCATCGTAAATGGACACCGCCTCAAACAGTATCATGAACTTCTAGAGAATACAGAAATGGAGGTGATGAACCTTCTCCATCAGCATTATGAATTAAAAAAAAAGAAAAAAAAGAGAAAAAAAAGAAAGAAAAAAAAAGAAAAAAAAAGTTGTGTGCCCGACAATGAGGTAGGTAATGCTATTAAATTTTGTCACTCGGAAGCATGTGGAGGTCATTTTTTTTTCTTCAGCGACAACAACTGCGAAAATCTTGCAGTATGGATTTTATTGGCCTACTTTATTCAAGGTCTGTTACACTTTTTGCAAAAGCGGCGGAAATTGGTCAAAAAAGTTCTGCTTTGAGATTATCATCTGCACCTACTCCTTGGAAAATTGAGATCTAGGTGGCACGGTTCTTTTGCTGTCAAACACGTGTATCCTCTGGGGTCGTAGATATTGAGGATCCTAAGAATGTTAATGCGCTTAAAGTTAATGGACAAAGACTCAACCATTCCTGGAAAACCAAGTTCTTGAGTTCTTTGTGTTGCCGGTTAAGTGGCGGATACGGTACTCTGTGACTCTCAAGTCGGTTTATTTTTTAGTTTCCCAAAATAACTGAACCCTTCTTCTCCTTCAAAATAGATGTCATTCTTTCAAACCTGAGAATACATTTTCCTTCTCTTCCTCAAAATGCTCTGAGAAAAATCTACAAAGTTCGATGTGAAAGATTGAGACTCTTAATGCACAAAGGTATGCTAGAAGATGTACACTGGATAATTGAAGCAAAGGTCCGATTAGCAAGTAAGTCCTTAATTTCATTTGACCCATATATGCCTGGTCTTGGAAGAAGTTCATATTCTAAAAGGAGAAGACCAAAAAGGTTACAAGTCTGTCACAAATGTGGACGATGGAACTGTAACAAGCGATGTCATACTTTGGGGATGGTTTCCGCAAATAGAGAAGATAAAATTTTCTTCATTAAGAATGGACTGAGTAAGGAGTCATTAGATGATATCTTATTGACTCTTGAGACGCATTCTTGTGGATTGGTGCATTGTGAAATTCTTAAATTGTGGAATCTCTTCAAGAATGAAGAAAAACGCTACAGTCTTGAGAATCTGACTCTAAAAGACTTCATTTGCCAATTTATAAGAAAATTGGATGGGAAGCTTATCCTCGACTCATAGAAGACGTTTAAGCCAATTCTTGGATGTTAAACCGAGGCGAGATGTGAGTCATATCCACAAATAATCTGTACATATCATCCTCTTCTTCTTCTTCATGTCATCTTTCAAACAAAAAAAATATATATTAAAAAAACAAAAAAACAAAACAAAAACAAAAAAAAAAAAAAAAACAAAACAAAACACAAAAAAAAAAAAATTATGTATACGTCTTAGGGTTGGCTTTGGTAACACAAACCGTGAATGGGGAAATGCATACATCCTGATTCAGCCTTCTTAATTGAAAAACAAAGAAGGTAGATTGTATCTCACATGTGAGGCAGCCAGTTGCATTATGGTCACTTGTCCCTTTTGGGAGCCTTATGTTGCGCTGGTCTTGAATGGGTCAAATACTGATCAACAATGCTTTGGCACAAAGCCGAAAGAGCAGACTATCTCTATCCTAATCTTAAGTAAGTATACACTCATCTTTCATCAAGTTTTTCTAATAATTTAAAAAAAAAAAACAGACATGATGTCTATTGCACTCATGACGCGCAGTATAAAGATACGCCATGGAAACTGTACATACAGGTATGTCATCATTTTCTATTTCTTTTATCTTTGTATCATTTTGTTGTATTTTGATTTTTGTACAGACGATCCTTTGAGCAGGGTCCTTCAGGGGTTTCTAGACTTCTTTACCTTGATGGTTTTCTTGAAGTCAAAAAAAAAAAGATTCTGTGTCTCTTAATTTCAACCTTTTCTGACAACAACCAACCTACCCTTATAGGTACAATTATTCCCCTTTCCATTCTTTTTCTTATTTAAACACTCTATTTTTTCTATTTTCCTTCAACTCAGAAACACTCAAAGGGAGGAAGAGTATAGAATGGGGTCTTCTATTCGTAACCTCAAAAATGTCTGTGTTTTTTGTGGGTCGAGTTATGGGAAGGGATTAGAGTTTGTAAACGCAGCTAGCACTCTTGGTCGATTACTTGCTGTGAGGAATATTCATCTTGTATATGGGGGAGGTTGTTGTGGGTTAATGGGGGCTGTATCACTTGCTGCCTTTATAGGAGGCAGTCAGGTTTTAGGTGTTATTCCTAAACCTTTAGCTAAAAATAACATCACTGGAAAGACAGTTGGAGAAGACATTCAGGTCACATCTATGCATGGACGAATGAAAACAATGGTTGACAATTCTGATGCATTTCTTGTCTTACCAAGTGGTTTTGGTACTTTAGAAGAAATTTTTCAAATTGTCTCTTGGGCCGAACTGAACATCCACCATAGACCCATTGGTTTGTTGAATGTTAATAATTTATTTGATCTTTTGTTATCTTTTCTTGATAAAGCTGTGGAACAGGAATTTATCACTCCTTCGGCAAGACAACTTCTTATCTCTGCCTCCACTATTGATGAGCTCATTGATAAATTAGAAGCTTTTGAGTATGTACCTGATAAGGTATTAGCTCAGATAGATTGGTCAACAGGAAGCAGCGAAGGAAGTAACAAGAAAAAAAGCCAGATCTGAAACTTTATCTTTAATGGGTTTGATTTTATTGTACTTTGTTTTTTTTTTAAATTTGTGTCAGCTTTCTCCAATAGGTAATATCTTCTATCCTTTACTTATCTATATTTTAACATTGAGGGCAATGTTATGATCTAGTTGGGGGGGGAAGGATAGTTGACCCAAAAAAAAAAAGAGATGCAGCACTGACAAAGATGTTGTCATGGACTTATTAAACCAATTAGTGATGACAGAGTAAGGAGTAATTTTACTCTTGAGACGCATCTTAATTGGTGGTACAGTAAGGAGTTTTTTTTTAGGTAGTAATTAATTAGTATTAAATTATGGAAGTACTAAAGTTTTATTGTTTGATTTCTTTTCAGGGTCTGATGCAGCACTGACAGTGTGCTTCTTTTTTGCTTGGCGTCTTCTTATCAGGTTGTGTTGCTCTTTTCTATATCTCTCTTTCACATTGAAGGCAATGTTATATTAAGTGTGGGGAAGAGATTTTAGCATTTTTTTTATTTAAAAAAACATAAAAAAAGGGTTCATTGCATGATTGAATAACTTTTCTCCCTTCTTGAACTGATATGCTTGGTGATAGATGATTGAATTGATGAATTGAGTTTGATGGATGCATACCTTGTGAGATTTTGAGCCTAATGGATGGATTCAACATTTATGCCATTCTCTTCTTTCTTTTGTGATTTTCACTCATGTTAATGACCACTCTAGAACTTGCTTTGATTCTTTTTGAAGCTACATTTCACTTGCATGCATGAACATGATTGAGGCCCTCTTTCTTAATTAGCTAGTTTAACCGAATAGTCAACCTTGTTTTCAATATGATATCAAGCACTCTTTTGACTTCTTGAAATTTTTTTGATTCCTGCCAACCTTGTATATTTTCCTTTACTTAACCCCTTTGAGCTTATTTGACCATTCCTTGTTTCTAGCTCATTATGTGCCTTAAATGAAAAATCGTGTTCTTACTTTACCTTAGGGAATAAAAGAACATTAGCTTGGTTAATGGATGAGTTTTTGAACAAGTGTGGGGGTGTGTTTACAAAATGGTTGTTGAAAAAGGAAAGAGTGTCTAAAAAAAATGTATGTATATAGTTATGTTCATATATATAAAAAAAAAAAAAAAAAAAAAGAAAAGGATTGGGAAATGAATATGTAAAAGGGATATACATTAGCTTGGTTTAAATTTTTGTTAAACCCTTATGTTTAGTCATTTACACTCTCCATATTCTTAATTGATTGAGTTTGGTATGATTTTGTGAATTTAAGCTCAAAATGGTCCTAATTGAATATTTTCAGCATTATTGAGATTTGACACTGTTTCTGTATTTTGGCCATAACTTGAGTTCCTGATATCTGATAATCATGAATTTTACCTTGTAGGAAAGCTAGGAGGAAGCTCTACAACTTTGATAAAGAGCTTGAAGTCCTATGCAGATGTCTAAGGGACCTAAGTTTACATGGAAGTCAGAATACGGGTTCTGTCACTAGAATCCGAACGGTGTGCACTCATAAAATCATATCTCAAGCTGTAATAATGGAGATAGACTGAAATTTGGATTGTTGATAGTTAAGATCCAAATAAACAACTTTCATGCAGAACACTTTTTGAAAAAAATGAAGTCTAATGGATCAGTTTGAGCTTGCAAGTCAGAACAGAGGTGCTGAAGTTGGGTTTGAGTAACCTGCGGTATTTGGGTCATATCTTGGGCTGTAAGAAGCCAAATTTGACAATCCAGATATGCATGTTATAGCCAAGACAAAGATCTACAACTTTCATGAAGAGTACTTTTCATGGATCTGAAGTATAGTTGGTCGTTTTTGGCTTCCAAGTCAGATAAGAAATTTTCGTCCTCAACCACCCACTCATTCATCCACTAATCCACCCACTCATCCACTAATCCATCCACTCAACCACTTCACTCAACCACCCCACTCATCCACCCACTCCCCTTTGTCATTTTGTTACCCTAGACTTCTATAAAAGGCACCATTGGTTATCATGAATAACAAATTGTATTCTCCTTCATTTCTCTCATAGTTTCTTCTTGTTTCTTCATAGTTTCTCATAGCTTTTGTATATTTTGATGCTCCCCTTCATGATAATGGAGGGCTAAGCTACTTTCGGTCAATTTAGAACTCTTGAAGAGATTGTGGTTTGGATTCTTGAGACCTTGGTTAAGTATTATATTTGATTTGTAATTGAATTCCTCCTTTCTTCTTCTTTTTCTTCTTCATGATCTTGAATGCATGAATGGTGATTCTATTTATGTTGATCTGATTGATCTTGGTTTAAGATTGAGATTTGTGATGAAACTTAGAACTGATTGATCTAAACTAATCACATAAATGAAGATTGAGATTTGTGATGGAACTTAGAACTGATTGATCTAAATTAATCACGAAATTGAAAAGGTTAGGTTCTTGATTTGTGCCTAAGTTAATTGAATTACAGTACTTGAAATTAACATAGATCTTCATGAATGGTGTGATTGCGGATTTGTGTTTATCACTTGTTAATTAAATTCTAGACGATCGTCTAGTATGAATTCTGGATTTGATGCAGAGATCTTGGTTAGATCCAAATTAACAATTCAATTGCGCTTCAAGTGTTCTATGAAGGGTCTATGATTGAATCCACCCAATCTTGGATAGGTTTCTAAATTGATTGCTCTTTAATTGTTATTTCTTCCTTTAATTTTGTTAAGTGCAATCTTAAACTGTCAAACCCCCCTTTGCTAACTTTCACTTGATTTGATTAAATTGCATCTACAATCCTCGTGGAGATGATCCGGTGTTGTCACTGTGCTACAAGCTTAGGTAATAACTTCGGTTATAATTTTGACTGAGTTCGGCGCTCGTCAAAATTTTGGCGCCGTTGCCAGGGATTAGTAAGTGTAATCTTTTCATTTTAAGTGTTTTTACTAACTTTTGCTTTTTATTAACTTTTCTAACATTTTTATCCATTGTCTAGTGTATTTTGCTTATTTATTTGTTTTTGTGTGATGCATGACTAGGTCCGAGCCTGATAACTTGGTTGACTTTGATCCTGAGATTGATAGAACCTTGCATAGGTTGATTAGAGCTCGTAGGCTAAGTACAAGAATTGCTTCTGAATTTGATCTTAATATTGGGAGTGAACTTGAGATCTTGAATAATTCTGAAACCATGGCTGATAACATGCAGAATAGAACTCTTAAGGAACTTGCTGCTCCTGATATAACTAACCAGTCTTTGTGTATTCAATACCCAGATCTTGATGCTGATTTTGAGTTAAAATCTGGATTGATACATTTATTACCCAAGTTTCACGGTTTTGCAGGTGAGGATCCCCATAAGCATCTAAAGGAGTTCCATGTGGTTTGTTTAACCATGAAGCCACATGGGATCTCAGAAGAGCACATCAAGCTGAGGGCATTTCCTTTCTCACTTTTGTCGACCAAGGATTAGTTATTTTATCTTTCACCAGGTTCAGTAACAAGTTAGACTGACATGAAGCAGTTGTTCTTAGAGAAATTTTTTCCTGCCTCTAGAGCTGCTGCCATTAGAAAAGATATATGTGGCATAAGACAAATGACAGGAGAGACCTTGCATGAATATTGTGAAAGATTCAAGAAGCTGTGCTCTCGAGTTTGTCCCACCACCAAATCACCGATCAACTCTTAATTCAATATTTCTATGAAAGCTTCTTGCGCCAAATGACGAAGCATGGTGGATGCTGCCTCTGGAGGAGCCTTAGTAGACAAGACCCCTACAGCAGCGAGAGATTTGATAGCAAACATGGCAGCCAATACCTAACAATTTGGCACACAAATTTGATGAATTGACTTCTTTGGTGAGGCAGTTAGCAGTGGGATAACAAGCACCAATGCAGATGACCTAACACGATTCCTAAGGTAACCATGTAGTGACATTTTTTCCAATTTAAAACAAATCTTTTTTTTTCACATCTTATAAGAACTTTATCCAAATTTTCAAGATAATTTTCAAAGAATTTCTAAAAACTATCATATCATTTATGAAAACCTCTAATAATACTCATTCATGTCACTAAAAATTAGTATGCGTCTTTGAAAAGTTACCGGAGCATTACAAAGACCGAAAGACATTCTAGTGCCAAAGGGGCACGTAAAAGTGGTCTTTTCTGGATCCTCTAATGCAATTGGTATTTGATTATATCTTGAATAACCATCAAGAAAACAATAGTAGGGATGTCCTCCTACTCTTTCTAGAATTTGATCAAGAAATGATAAGGGGAAATGATCTTTCCTAGTGGTTGTATTCAATTTTCTAAAATCAATCACTGTTATTTTAGATTTCTTAGGCACAATTTGTGTAAGGCTTACCCACTGGCTATCGGAAATAGGGTAAATAATTCCAATATTAAGTAATTTAAGAACTTCAGCCCTAACTACCTTTTTCATGTGTGGATTTAATCTTCTTTGAGGTTGTTGTGATGTTTTAGCATTATCTTCTAAATGTATTCTATGTGTACAAATTAATGAATTAATATCTTTTATATCTGTTAATGTCCATCCAATTGCACTTTTATGCCTTTTAAGTACTTCTATCAACATATCTTCTTGTTCTTCAGTAAGGATTGATGAAATTACTACTGGAAAACTTTGTTCTTTCCCCAAAAATGTGTACTTCAACCCAGCAGGTAATGACTTTAGTTCCAGTGTGGGTACTTCTTCATGGATATTATCATTCATGGGTTGTAGCTCTTCAAATCTTAGTTTCTATCCCTTGTATTCCATTGCTTGTGTACAATCAAGTAAAAAGTATATTTCAGAAATATAATCATCTATTTGCGTACCTGAATCAAATGAATTAACTAAACAAATTTCTAATGGGTCAGAAGAACTCCCTTTTAGAAGATGATCATCTACAATGGCCTCAATCCCGTCAGCTTCCTCATTTTCATTATTGACTTCATGTGGTTGCTTATATATGTTAAAAACATTAAGCCCAAGTGTCATGTTTCCAAATGTTAGCTTCATCACTCCATTTCTGCAATTTATCAAAGCATTCAATATTGCTAAAAATAGGTGACCTAAAATAACAAGAATTGACTTAGAGCTATTAACCATAGGTTCAGTTTCCAAGACAATAAAATTCACAGGATAAATGAATTTATCAACTTGTACCAACACATCTTTCACTATTCCTTTTAGAATTTTAATTGATCTATCAGCAAGTAGAAGAGTTACAGAAGTTAGTTTTAACTCACCTAGATTGAGTTATTGATAAACTGAATATGGAAGCAAATTAACACTAGCACTAAGATCAAGTAAAACTTGATCAACTTTATGTTCTCCAATAATGTATGAAACCGTAGGACAACTAGGGTCTTTATATTTCAAAACATTATTGCTTTGAATAATGGAACTTACCTGTTCGGTCAAAAAGGCATTCTTTTTCACATTTAATTTCCTTTTAACTGTGCATAAGTCCTTCAAAAATTTGGTATAAGAAGGAACCTATTTGATAACATCTAACAATGGAATATTGACCTTCACTTGTTTAAAAATTTCAAAAATTTCAGTTTGGTGGTCCAATTTCCTTAGTTTGCTTAATGTTTGAGGAAATGGGGGTGGAGGAGACGAGAGTTTGGTCTCATTTTGGCCAGATGGCTTATCAACCTCTTCCTTATCTTGGGGAATTGATTCACCATCTTTCTTACAAGGTTCAGAAATTTCTTTTTTAACAACTTTTTCACTCCTAAGAGTTATCACAGAATTAACTTGATTTATTTGTTAGTTTTCTGAACTACCCTCATTTAGACTATATTGACCTTTGGGATTCGGTTGAGGTTGAGAAGGAAATTTTCCTTTCTCATGAATGGTGAGTGCAGAAGTAAGTTTAGAAATAGTATCTTTTATGTCAATCATAGTTTAAGTGTTTTGTTTATTGATGGCTTCTTGCTTTTCTATGAATGCATTCAATGTTTCTTCAAGGTTTTTCCTATATGGTGGGACATAAAGTGTATATCTTTGAGAATTTAGAGAATCCTATTGTTCTTGAGGAGGCGATGGTTGCATAAATTGTGCTCGATTATTATTTCTCCAACTGAAGTTCGGGTGATTTCTCCATCCCAGATTGTAAGAATTTGAAAAAGAAGAGGTGAATGGCTTTTTAAAATTGTTCATTGCATTTACTTGCTTATGCACAACTTCTTTAAAAATAGGAATATTATGACATTCATTTGTCGAGTGTCCTAATTCATCATAAATGCCATAAATTTCTTTATTTTGCACAAATTTGACTTCTTATACTTTCCCTAATTCCATGGATTCGACCTTTCTACCCAAACTAGCGTACCTTGTATTTAGATCTTCTTCTTGACTAAGATGATATTTTCCTTTACCAACATTTGCAAGGTTATATCTAATTGAATTTTCATAAGGATTAGTACCATGCCAAGATCGAGAATTTTCAGCCAAATAGTTTAAATAATCTAAAGCTTCTTCGGGTTCTTTATCAAGAAACTCACCATTACACATCGTTTCCACAAATTATTTAGTTTCAGGTGTTAAACCTTCATAAAAGAAGCTTATAGTCCGTCATTTTTTAAAACCATGATGTGAGAAAGAATTTAACAAATCTTTAAAACGTTCCCAACTTTGAAAATACGTTTCATTTGAATTTTGAAAAAAAAAATGGATTTGTCTTTTCAAAGCATTGGTTTTATGTGTTAGAAATTTTTTTAAAAAAAACTCACCTTGCATTTCTTGCCATGTGCTAATTAATCTTGGTTTCAAAGCGTTAAACTAAGTTTTTGCTTTATTTTTCAAAGAAAAAGGAAACAATTTAAGCTTAAGCTTAACAATCTTTTCAGTGTAATTTTGATCATTAAAAGTAATACAGATTTCCTCAAATTCTTTTAAATGTAAATATGGGCTTTCAGATTCTAAACCATGGAAATTAGGAAGTAAAGAAATCATACTCAGCTTAAATATAAAATTATTAGTAGTTAGTGGAAAGATAAAATATGATGGACTAGAATTTTGAGATAGTTGCAAATATGCACGCATAGTTCACAAGGGTTGATTTTCCTGTTCATCATGTACACTTTCATTTTCAGCTCGTTGTATTTGATTTTCATGTTCAACATGTGCACCTTCAATTTCAGTTATTATGTCAATTGTGTATGATTGTAATTCAAACAAATCAATATATAAAGTACCAGGATTAATTTTAACCAAACGACCAGAATTTGAATCACGATACCAGTTAAGCATAAATAAGTGACATAAAATAAAAATAATGTACAAGTTAGTAAGTCAGAAAACAAAAATAAATGACATAAATTAAAAAGTTAGATAGCGTAAATAAATGACATAAATATAAAATTAGGAAGTTAATAAGCATAAAGCATAAATAAAAAAATAAAAGCGTAAAGCGTAAATAAATAAAAAATAAAAAATAAAAATAAAAAAATTAAAAAAAGTAAATAAATGAGGTAAATAATAAAAAAAATAAAAAATTAAAAAAATGACATAAATATAAAAGTTAGGAAGTTAAAAAGTATAAATAAATGACATAAATATAAAAGTTAGTAAATTAGTTAGTTAGTAAATTAAAAAGTGAAAAGAGTAGAGGAAAAATATACCTGTTAGTGAAGTTTACTTACAAAAGAAGAAACTCAATAAATTAGAACTTTAAATCAAGTCCCCAGCAACGGCACCAAAAACTTGATGGGATAATTAAAAGTTTCAAACTAAGTGTAAGTTGTTTCAAGTAATATATTCTTAGGAGTCCGAGGTCATCCACATGGAATTGATGAAGAAAAATTCTTTGAGGTAAGGAGCAGATTTGTCACAATACTAAAGGTGATAAAAGTTGTTCAAAGATGAAAAGGATTCACTTGGATTAGGAGATCCACTCTTAGTAATAAATTAAAGATAAGATTATTTCTTTTTATAACTCAATTGAAATCATACATAATGAAGGTTCCAGTCGAAAGATTTAACATTCAAAGTTCAATTAAGATTATATATGTAATCATATTATGATTCTTTTAATTGTCCATCAACACTTGTAAATGATCTCATGCATCCACTGTGCCAATGTCTTGTCTACAATGAATCAAGATCTTCATTATACAAAAAGAGTTTCTAAATTGATCGGAAATAACATACAACACATATAATGATCACTTAAAAATATATCATTTAAGCACAAGAAGGAAATTAATCTAACATCAACTTATTACTAAGAGTTTCACCCTTTCACCCAAGCAAAATGAAAATTAGTTACTCATGAATCAAGAAGAAATAAAGAGAGAAGAAGAAGATGATGAACATAACTTCAATTAAGAATAATAGAAAACTACACAAAGGAAACAATTAACATACGAGCATGAAAGTAAACTCTAAGCTACAACCACGAAATGATCAGCCCTTGCCTCCTTTTATAGAGTTAAAAGAACATAAAATTCCAAAGGAGTTGATGGATGATGAGAACAAAATGCCAAAATAGTTGTTTGATGATGATGAATGGGTGGATTCTTGTCTCCAAAATGTTTTACTTCTGAACTCATGGCATGCGTCATTTGCTGGCCAGGTGGTTTGCATGAAAGTTCTAGGAAATTGTCTTAACTTTCCATAGACACCGAGTTTAGCCAAATCTACCACCTACAGCCCGAGATATGGCCCAATTACTACTCATGGGTCAGGCCCAACTTTAGCTCATCTGTTCTGACTTCCAAGCCCAATATCACCTTCAAGGAATCCGGACTGAATTTTGTGTTCTTCATAAAAGTTGTAGATATGGGTCTTAACCTTCCACTGTCAAAATTTCAGAATTGTTGAACTCCTATAGCCAGAGATATAGCCTGATGAGTGCATAGAGGTCAAGCTGTCAGGTTCAAAACTCTAGATTTTGCTTCAACTCCAATTTGAGTTATCCAAACGTGTGTTTGCGGTCTTGAGACATCATGAAATTTGTCTTAGCTTTAAAACAAGACCAAAATCACATCCATCGGATATTTGTAACTCAAATTATAGTCAGTTTACTGAAAAAGCCAAGTGAGAAGATTATACAATTAATGAAATATATTGCTATCAATGTGGCTCTTGCTATCAAGTGAATAGATATTAGATAATTATCTTAACTTTCCAACAAGACCAGAATCACATTAATCAAATAATTATAACTCAAATAGTGGTCACTTTACTTAAGAATGCAATCACCCAAATTAATGATAATTCAAGCAATTATTTCTTCAATGATCCAATTAAGCTTAATTTCGTAAAATGTGGCAAAATCAACTTAATTAAGCCAAATTGAACCTTAAGAAGCCTAGTGAGATGATTATAAAATGAATAAAATATATTGTTATCAGATATCTTTTGCTCTTAGAGGAATCGCGAAGCTGGTTGGAGTTCTGGTTCTTTTTCTGGTGAACAGATTCGGCTTTTTCCAGACTTTCTTTCGCCTTGGTAATCTTCTCCAATTCAACATACTTATCAGCACGTAGGTAAAATTCATCTAAACCTGCTGATTTCTTTTTTGCCAGCAACCGGAAGAAACCTGAGTCAGTTCGGAGGTCGTTCCTAGCTTAATGGAGGGCTATCCTGTCATCCAAGTTTTCTATGCCTACGCAGGCATGACTAAACCTCTTAATGTATTCGCCCAAGGATTCATTACTCCCTTAGCGAATTCCAGAAAGAGAATCAATCAATTTTGGTCGTTCCTTAACGGTGGTGTAGTGTAGTAGGAAGCGTTGTGAGAGGTCTTCCCATCATGTAACTTTTGTTCGTAAGGTAACGAACCAACGAAGAGCGTCATTCTTTTAAAAAAAAGAGGGAAGGCTCGGGGTATGTCTGTAGAGCTGCATGAATTGAGTGTAGGCGTCTAAGTGTTCCTGAGGATCCGTTGTCCCATCATAAGATTCCAAATTGCTCGAAGGTTTGAAATTCCTCGGGACCCTGTACGCCATCAATGCATTTGAGAATTGTTGCTGGTGGCCTGTGGCCGGGTTATTGTTTCTAACAACCTTGGCGCTGACATGCTAGGCTGTCTGTTCATTACTGACCATATCCCACTCTATGTCGTCATTCTCTGCCCTCACAGATCTTTCGAGATCCTCCAACCGATGATATTGTTCTTCTAACTGACGTCGGTGATCATCGATTAGTGCTGTTTATTAGTGTAATAATTCTCGAAGGTCGTTCCTCGTCATCTCAGACTGGATGTTGTCCTCATAGTGGGATGCACGATCGGCATTGTTATTTGTGGTCCCTAGATGTGCATGCACGGGGATCCTCGCTCCTCGATTTGCATTGTTGGCTCCCCCACTAGGAAAAACAAGTCTGTCCTAAACAAAGGCCTTTCGCGATGGGGCAGGGCTTTCAGCGGAAGCAAAAGTCTCGTGTCCCTCATTAAGAGTCTCCACGACAATAAGTCTGCTTCTAGCGGCAGAGGTTTCTGGTAGTGCGACAGATGGAGGATCGCGTTGTGCCGCTGGGCCTTGTCCTAGGGGAGGGGCAGCGTGTGTAGCGCTTCCTTTTCTTTGGTTTTGTCTTGTGTTCACCATAGTTGACGTGGGAATAAAAGTTTATGGTTTCCCACAAACGGCGTCAATGTTCTGAAGTAGATTCAGAAGGAACCTGAGATAGGCACGTGCGTGGAGGTTTCCTCCTTGCGTTGCCACTGCCAAGCGTATTAAATCAAGGGGTGGGTGACGAGCGCCGAACTCAGTCAAAATTATAACCGAAGTTATTAACTAAGTTTGCAGTATAGTGAACAACACCAGATCGTCTCCTCAAGGATCGTAAATGCAATTTTATCAAATTAAGTTAAGTTAGAAAGGGGGTTTTGGTTGTTCAAGGATTACAATGACAAGATCTCGAAGAAAAATAACAATTAAAAGAACAAATAATTCAGAAATCTATCCGAGATTGGGTGGATTCAATCATAGACCTTTCAACAAACACCGAAATACATTTGAATGGTTAACTTGGATCTAACCGAGATCTCTCGCATCGATCCGTAATTCATACTAGACAATCGTCCGTAATTCAATTGACAAGTGATAAACACAAATCTGCAATCGCACCATTCATGTAAATATATGTCAATTTAAGCACCGAATTCAATTAACCTAGGCACAAATCAAGAACCTAACGTCTTCAATTACGTGATTAGTTTAGATCAATCAGTTCTAAGTTTCATCACAAATCTCAATCTTCAGCTTATGTGATTAATTCAGATCAATCGGTCTAAATTTCATCACGATACTTAATCTTAAACCAAGATCAAATCAGATCAAACATAAACAGAATCACCATTTATGCATTCAAGATTAAGAGAACAGAAGAAGAAGAGAAGAGGAATTCAAATATAAATCAAATACATTACATAACCAAGGTCTCAAGAATCCAAGCCACAATCTCTTCAAGAGTCCCGAATTGACTAGAAGTGACTTAGCTCTCCATTACAATGAAGAAAAAATATACAAGAACTATGAAAAGCTATCTCTAACACCAAGTGTGTGTGTCCCCTAGAGCTCTCCACATGCTTCCTTTTATAGAGGATTCAGAGTAGTAGTAGATGGGTAGATGGGATGAGTAGGTGGGTGAGTAGGTGGATGAGTAGGTGGGTGAGTAGGTGGGTGAGTAGGTGGGTGAGTAGGTGGGTGAGTAGGTGAGCTACCTTGTCTCCGAAATTCTTTATTACTGAACTCATTGATTTCGTCATTTCTGAGCCAAGTGGTCTTCATGAAAGTTCTAGGAAATTGTCTAAGCTTTCCAATGGCTCTAGAAACACCCAAAAATTCGTCCTACAGCCCAAGATATGACTCAATTACTACAGACTGTTCAGGACCAGTTTCAGCACCTCTGTTTTGACTTTCAGACCCAATATCTCCATCAAGGAGCCCGAATCAAGTTTTGTGCTTGACATGAAAGTTGTACATATGGGTCTTAACTTTCAGATTACAAAATTTCAGCCCATTTTATATGCCCAAACTCGAATTATGTTCTGGTTACTACACACTGTTCGGGTTCCAGTCATAAATCCCGTATTCTGATTTCTATGCCCAATTAGCTCCACTAGATGTCTGAAATTGACTTTGAGCTCTTCATCAAAGTTGTAGAGCTCTCTCTTATCTTTCCTACAAGGCAAAATTCATAATTATCAGACATTTAGAACTCAAGATATGGCTAAAATACAGAAACAGTGTAAGACCCGAATAATGCTGAAAAAATCAATTAAGTCCGATTCGAGTTCAAACTTACAAAACATAATCAAATTCAGTCAATTAAGTACATGAAGAGTGTAAATAACTAAACATAAAGGTTTCTTAATGAATAAAATATGTGATTATCAAATTCCCCACACTTAGCTTTTTGCACTCCTGGGCAAAACATATAAAACTAAAGTTAGAAGACAAAGACAAACGACACAAACTTAAAAGCTAAAAACTCTAAAGGACTCAATGAAGCAAGAAGAGCAACAAGAAATTCAAGGGATCAAAGCATAAATGAGGTAATATTTCTTCACATCTCAAACCAACAAGTAAGGAAACTTCCGTTGAAAAGAATGAATTAAGAATGATGGATCTTCACAAGATTCCCTCTCAATCTCTCAAGTGTTTAAAAGGTAGGTATTTCACTCAATTCAACCCATGAAAATTGTACTACCATAAGCTTACTTATCTTCTACTTCTCCACTACTCAAAACACATGCACACACAAATCATGAGGACTTTATTCAAGGTTGTAGTGAGGTCAAGGTAACAGAAGAGGATAAAATAGATATGAGAAGATAAATACCAAAGAGAATAAAAGCAAATGAGAGCTGAGTTCAAATAACAAGCATAAAAGTTCATCTCAACTCTAATGTATATCCCTTTACATATTCATTTCCCAATCCTTTTCTTTATATATATATATATATATATATATATATATATATATATATATATATATATATATATATATATATATATATATATATATATTAACATAACTATATACATACATTTTTCCTTTTTTTTTTCTAGGCACTCTTTCTTTTTTTTTTTTTTTTTAGGCACTCTTTGTTCTTCTTTTTTTAACAACCATTTTGTACACACACCCTCACACTTGTTCAAAAACTCATCCATTAACCAGGCTAATGTTCTTTTATTCCCTAAGGTAAAGTAAGAACACGATTTTTCATTTAAGGCACATAATGAGCTAGAAACAAGGAATGGTCAAATAAGCTCAAAGGGGTTAAGCAAAGGAAAATATACAAGGTTGGCAGAAATCAGAGAATTTTCGAGAAGTCAAAAGAGTGCTTGATATCATATTGAAAACAAGGTTGGCTATTTGGTTAAACTAACTAATTAAGAAAGAGGACCTCAATCATGTTCATGCATGCAAGTGAAATGTAGCTTCAAAAAGAATCAAAGCAAGTTCTAGAGTGGTAATTAACATGAGTGAAAATCACACAAGAAAGAAGAGAATGGCATAAATGTTGAATCCATCCATTAGGCTCAAAATCTCACAAGGTATGCATCCATCAGACTCAATTCATCAGTTCAATCATCCATCATCAAGCATATCAGATCAAGAAGGGAGAAAAGTTATTCAATCATGCAATGAACCTCTTTTTTTTTTTTTTTTACAAAAAGAACATATTGAAATCTCTCCCCCACGCTTAATATAACATTGCCTTCAAAGTGAAAGAGAGATATAGAAAAGAACAACACAACCCGATAAGAAGTGAATCAACGCCAAGCGAAAAAAAACACTGTCGATCAAGACGCATCGACCCTAAAAAGAAATCAAACAATAAAACTTTAGTACTAATTAGTTACTACCTAAAAACTCCTTACTCGCCACCAATTAAGATGCGTCTCAAGAGTAAAATTACTCCTTACTCTGCCATTACTAATTGGTTTAATAAATACATGACAATCATATCATACTTTTCAAACAAAACAACAAATTTTTTTTTTTTTTTTTTTTTTTTATTTTTTTTTTTTTTTTTTTGGTCAACTATCCTTCCCCCCAACTAGATCACAACATTGTCCTCAATGTTAAAATATAGATGAGTAAAGGATAGAAGATATTACCTGTTGGAGAAAGCTGACACAAATTTAAACAGAAACAAAGCACAATAAAATCAAACCCATTAAAGATGAAGTCGTAGATCTGGCTTTTGTTTCTTGTTACTTCCTTCGCTGCTTCCTGTTGACCAATCTATCTGAGCTAATACCTGATCAGGTACATACTCAAAAGCTTCTAATTTATCAATGAGCTCATCAATAGTGGAGGCAGAGATAAGAAGTTGTCTTGCCAAAGGAGTGATAAATTTCTGTTCCACAGCTTTGTCAAGAAAAGATAACAAAAGATCAAAGAAATTATTAACATTCAACAAACCAATGGGTCTATGGTGGATGTTCAGTTCGGCCCAAGAGACAATTTGAAAAATTTCTTCCAAAGTACCAAAACCACCAGGTAAGACAATAAATGCATCAGAATTGTCAACCATTGTTTTCATTCGTCCATGCATAGATGTTACCTGAATTTCTTCGCCAACTGTCCTTCCAGTGATGTTATTTTTAGCTAAAGGTTTAGGAATAACACCTAAAACCTGACTGCCTCCTAAAAAGGCAGCAAGTGATACAGCCCCCATTAACCCACGACAACCTCCCCCATATACAAGATGAATATTCCTCGCAGCAAGTGATCAACCAAGAGTGCTAGCTGCGTTTACAAACTCTAATCCCTTCCCATAACTCGACCCACAAAAAACACAGACATTTTTGAGGTTACGAATAGAAGGCCTCATTCTATACTCTTCCTCCCTTTGAGTGTTTCTGAGTTTGAAGGAAAATGGAGAAAATGGAGTGTTTAAATAAGAAAAAGAATGGAAAGGGAAATAATTGCACCTATAAGGGTAGGTTGGCCATTGTCGAAAAAGGTTGAAATTAAGAGACACAGAATCTTTTTTTTTTTTTCAAAAACCATCAAGGTAAAGAAGTCTAGAAACCCCCGAAGGACCCCGCTTAAAGGATCGTCTGTACAAAAATCAAAATACAACAAAATGATACAAAGATAAAAGAAATAGAAAATGATAACATACCAGTATGTATTAGCTTCCATGACGTATCTTTATACTTTAACACGTCATGAGTGCAAGAGACATCACGTCCTTTTTTTTTTTTTTTTTTTTTGGAAATTGTTAGAAAAACTTGATGAAAGATGAGTGTATACTTACTTAAGATTAGGATGGAGGTAGTCTGCTCTTTCGGCTTTGTGCCAAAGCATTGTTGACCAAGATTCGACCCATTCAAGACCAAATAAGAACATAGGGCTCCCAAAAGGGACAAGTGGTCATAATACGACCGGCCGCCTCACATGTGGGATACAATCTACCTTCTTTGTTTTTCAATTAAGAAGGCTGGATCAGATGCATGCATTTCCCCATTCACGGTTTGTGTTACCAAAGCCAACCCTTTTTTTTTTTTTTTTTTTTTTTTTTTTTTTTTTTTTTTTTTTTCTTTTTTTTTTTTGAAAGATGACATGAAGAAGAAGAAGAGGATAATATGTACAGATTGTTTGTGGATGTGGCTCACATCTGCCTCTAGTTTAACGTCCAGTAATGGCTTAAACGTCTTCTATGAGTCGAGGATAAGCTTCCCATCCAATTTTCTTATAAATTGGCAAACAGGTCTTTTAGAGTCGATTCCCAAGATCGTAGCGTTTTACTTCATCCTTGAAGAGATTCCACAATTTAAGAATTTCACGATGCACCAATCCACAAGAATGCGTCTCAAGAGTCAATAAGATATTATCTAATGACTCCTTACTCACCCATTCTTAATGAAGAAAATTTTGTCTTCTCTATTTGCGGAAACCATCCCCAAAGTACGACATCGCTTGTTACGCCCATCGTCCACATTTGTGACAGACTTGTAACCTTTTTGCTCTTCTCCTTTTAGAATATGAACTTCTTCCAAGACCGGCATATATGAGTCAAATGAAATTGAGGACTCACCGCTAATCGGACCTTTGCTTCAATTATCCAACAGTACATCTTCTCGCATACCCTTGTGCATTAACAAATTTCAATCTCTCACATCGAACTTTGTAAATTTTTCTCGAGCATTTTGAGGAAGAGAAGGAAAATGTTTTCTCGGGTTTGAAAGAATGACATCCATTTTGAAGGAGAAGAAGGGTTCGCTTATTTTGGGAAATCGAAGAATAAACCGACTCAAGAGTCACGGAGTACCGTATCCGCCACTTAACCTAAGCAACACAAAGAACTCAAGAACTTGGTTTTCCAGAATGGTTGAGTCTTTGTCCATTAACTTAAGCGCAGTACCATTCCTAGGATCCTCAATATCTACGGCCCCGTAGGATACACGTGTCCGACAACAAAAGAACCGCGCCACCTAGATCTCAATTTTCCAAGGAGTAGGTGCAGATGATAATCTCAAAGCAGAACTTTTTTGACCAATTTCCGACTTTTGCAAAAGGTGTAACAAACCTTTAATAAAGTAGGCCAATAAAATCCATACTGCAAGATTTTCGCAATTGTTGTCGCTGAAGAAAAAATAACCTCCACATGCTTCTGAGTGACACTACCTACCTCATTGTCGGGCACACAACTATTTTTTTTTCTTCTTCTTCTTTTTTCTTTTTTTCTTTTTTTTTTTATTCATAATACGGATGGAGAAGGTTCATCACCTCCACTTCTGCATGCTCTGGAAGTTCATGATACTGTTTGAGGCGGTGTCCATTTACGATGAAAGCTTTGGCGTGACCTCACTTTTAATCTAAACAAAGACCGGAAGGAAAAACATTAGTAACAATAAATGGTCCATCCCATCTAGACCTTAATTTGCCAGGCATGAGTCGGAGGCGGGAGTTATAGAGGAGAACTTTTTGACCAATCTCAAATGTTTTCCTCAGAATCAACTTATCATGGAAGGCTTTGGTCTTCTCCTTATAAAGTTTGGAACTTTCATAAGCCTCCAAGCGGATCTCCTCCAATTGCTGCAGCTGCAGCTTCCTCTCCATACCTGCTTGATCTAGGTCCAAGTTGCACCTTTTCACCGCCCAGAATGCTCGATGCTCAATTTCCACCGGCAGGTGGCATGCTTTTCCAAAAACAATTCGATACGGAGACATCCCGATTGGTGTCTTATAAGCAGTCCGGTAAGCCCATAAAGCATCCTCAAGCCTCCTCCAAATCCTTTCGTTAGGTTGAACCGTCTTCTCGGAGTATCTCGCTTAATTTCTCTCGTTGGAGACCTCGGCTTGCCCATTGGTTTGGGGGTGGTAGGGTGTAGAAACCTTGTGTTGGACTCCATACTTCTTCATCAAAGCCTCCATGCTTCGATTGCAAAAATGTGAACCTTGATCACTAATGATGGCTCTCGGGACTCCAAACCTACGTAAAATCACGTGATCTAATAAAATCCACAACAACTTTATAATCATCATCCGAGTGGCCTTAGCCTCCACCCATTTAGATACATAATCCACAAAGAAGCGAATGTAAACAAAACCAAATGATATAGGGAAAGGACCCATAAAGTCAATACCCCAAATATCAAAAATCTCACAGAATAATAAGGGTTTCTGGGGCATTTCATTCCTACGAGAAGTATTCCCTGTTCTCGCATTGATCACAAGATTTGCAAAACATATATGCATCATGAAATAGAGTGGGCCAATATAATCCGAGTCTAAAACTTTCCTAGCAGTCCGTTGAGGACCGAAGTGGCCGCCACATGCAAGTTTATGACAAAAGCTAAGAATGGAATGGAATTCATCATCGTGCACACATCTCCTAATTACTTGGTCACCGCAAAATCTCCATAAGTAAGGATCATCCCACACATAATACTTTGACTCACTTTTCAATTTATCAATCTTAGCCTTAGTGAAATGTGCGTATTGCGTTAGCAACCAAGAAATTAATCAAATCAAGAAACCAAGGGATGTTGCCTTGCAACTTGAAAAGTCGCTCATCGTGGAAAACATCATGGATGGGAAAAACATCCGCCTCCCTTTCAATTCGACTCAAGTGATCGGCCACCAAATTCTCCGCTCCACTCTTGTCACGGATCTCAATATCAAACTCCCGGAGGAGCAACATCCACCTAATCAACCGGGGCTTGGCATTGGGCTTCTTCAGGGAGAAACTTTAATGCTGCATGATCTGAAAACACAACCACTCTAGAACCAAGCAAATATGATCGAAATTTATCTAAAGCAAAAACAATTGCTAAAAGTTCCTTTTCAGTTGTGGTGTAGTTGATTTGTGCAGGATCTAAAGTTCTCGAAGCATAGGAAATGACATGAGATACTTTACCGACCCTTTGTGCAAGAACAACTCCCAATGCATAATTAGAGGCATCACACATCAGCTCAAATGGAAGTGTCCAATCCGGTGGTTGGATGATAGGTGTACTGGTCAATGCCTGCTTCAATTGATTAAAGGCATCCTGGCACTTCTTGTCAAAGTGGAACTCCACATCTTTTTGCAGTAAGTTGGATAGCGGAAGTGCAATTTTGCTGAAATCCTTTATGAACCGCCGATAGAAACCTGCATGACCAAGGAAAGAACGAATCTCCCGCACGCATGTGGGGTAAGATAGGCATGAAATAACATCTATCTTTGCAGGATCTACCTCAATACCCTCACGAGATATTACATGCCCTAAGATTATACCTTGTTCTACCATGAAATGACATTTCTCAAAGTTTAGAACAAGGTTAGTCTTAATGCATCTATGCAAGACCTGAGCCAGACTATCTAAACATGCATCAAAGGAAGATTCATAGACAGTAAAATCATCCATAAATACGTCCATGCAATTTTCTAAAAATCAAAAAGATACTTACCATACACCTCGAAAGGTGTCCGGAGCATTGCACAGACCAAAGGGCATCCTCCTGTATGCAAATGTGCCAAATGGACAAGTGAAAGTAGTCTTCTCTTGGTCTTCTGGGGCTATATGAATCTGAAAATAGCCCGAATATCCATCCAGGAAACAATAATGTGACTTGCCAGCTAACCGCTCCAACATCTGATCAATGAAGGGCAGCGGGAAATGATCCTTTCGTAGCCTGGTTAAGCCGCCTATAATCAATGCAAACTCGCCAACTGTTTTGAACTCGTGTGGGCACAAGCTCATTGTTCTGATTCGCAACCACTGTGACCCCAGATTTCTTGGGAACCACTTGCACGGGGCTCACCCATTGACTGTCAGATATGGGATAAATAATGCCACTTGAAGCAACTTTGTAACTTCCTTTTTCACCACATCTAGAATCAAGGGATTTAGTCTCCTTTGGGGCAGTCTAACTGGTTTGATCCCTTCTTCCAATAAAATCTTATGCATGCATGTAGAGGGACTAATACCAGGAATATCTACAAGAGTCCATCCGATGGCTTGCCTATTCTGCCTCAAGATCTGCAATAATTTTTCTTCTTGATCAGGTTGTAGGTTTTTAGCAATGATCACCGGAAGTGTCTCACCATCTCCCAAATATGCATATTTAAGATGGTCTGGTAAAGTCTTCAATTCCAAATATGGAGGTTGCACAATAGAAGGTAACAAGTGATCTGAAACAACTATCTCAGCAACATTAATTTCAGCATGGTACTGACTCTCATTCTCAATTGTTGTATCATCAGCAGTTGTATCATTACTCATAACAGAACAAATCTCAGCACATGCAGCACATGGTTCAACATCACAAGTCGCACATGTATCACAAGAAACAGAACCAAGATAGTCAACAATATCATGGAATTCAAAGATATAAATCAATATAGACATCATCAACCAGTATCTCAATCACATCAACATGGAAAATAGAATGCTCCTCTAGGGGGTGTTTCATGGAATCAAAAATGTTAAATTGTACCAAATCGTCGCCAAACTCCATAGAAAGGGTGCCAGCATGCACGTCTATCTTAGTCTTGGCGGTCTTGAGGAATGGTCTACCTAGAATCAATGGAGCATGGTTTGTTGAAGACTCATCTTCCATGTCCAGAACGTAGAAATCTGCTGGAAAAATCAACTCATTCACCCGAACTAACACATCTTCCAAAGACACTGCGCAGGATGAGCAGTGGCTCTATTTGCCAACTGAATCACGATACCAGTGGGTTGCAAAGTATCAATGTTTAAACACTTATAAACTGGCATAGGCATGATATTGATTGAAGCACCCAAATCTAGCATTGCATGCTTAAATCTAGAGTTGCCAATTGTGCAAGAAATTGTGAAAGTTCCAGGATCTTTGCATTTCGTGGCATGCTTGCGTAATCATTGCGTAAAACATTTCTACCCATGCCGATCTTCTCATCCCCTTTCAACCTTCTCTTATGAGTGCACAACTCCTTGAGAAATTTAGCATATTTTGGAATTTGCTTGATTGCATCTAGGAGGGAATATTGATTTCCACTTTCCCGAATGTCTCCATGACTTCTTTTTCCATTTCTCGCTTGCATTGTTCTCTTGGATTGTGTGATCCTATTTGGAAAAGGTAATGGAATGGTAACATCTGAATTCTCTCGCAATTTTCTTCAGTGGCACAGATTTCTGGACTGAATTATCCATTTCTTGTCGTTTTTGGTCAATTTTTGATTGCTGTAAGGTTGGAACATCAACTTCTTTGCCACTTCTCAAGGTAATTGCACTTACGTTGCCTCTTGGATTGTTGACTGTTTGAAGGCAATTGGCTAGAACCTTGACTCTTTAGCTCGCTCACGTGGTTGTCACCGCCCAATTTGAGTTTGTAAATTCTCGAATGTTGGCACCGACGTTCAACTGGGCCGAATGTTATTTGTGGCCATTTGTTTCATCAGTCTTCCAATGACGGCTCGGTGGATCGGATTGGACGACATAACGAACAGTTCTGTCATTGTCCGAATGCGGGGGTATTTGTTGGTATTTGTTGCTTGGACCTGCGCACTTGGTATCTAAATTGTTGTTGCTTGGTGGTGGGTCCGTTGTTCTTCCGGCTAGAATTCCCATATCTCAAATTGGGATGGTCTCGCCAACCAGGGTTATAAGTACTAGAAAATGGATCATATCTAGATTGTTGTCTTGTTATTCTTTATATTGGGGTCTACCAGGAAAAACACCACCGCAAAGAACACATTGATCCGGAAAAAGCGGAACCATCTTCCCGAAGTGTAGGGCATGAATCGAGGATGAGATGAATTAGAGCAAATTCCACACACCGATGCACTATCCGCATGGGTGGTTGTTGACCCACTGCTATCTGTCTTACCAAAGAAGTCAATTCATCTAGTCTCGTGTTCCATTCTTTGTTGGTCCATATGAGATGCTTGAATTTCATTAACTCCTCTAGTTGCGGTGATGATCCGCGAGCCAAACTGTTGGGTATTCACTGCCATGTTTGCTATCAAATCTCTTGCGGCGGTAGGAGTTTTGTCTACTAAGGCTCCTCCAGAGGCAAAGATCGATCATGCTTCTATCATTTGGCAAAGAAGCCCTCATAAAAGTATTGAATCAAGAGCTGGTCACTAATTTGGTGATGAGGGCAAATCGAACACAACTTCTTGAATCTCTCCCAAGATTCATGCAAAGTCTCACCGTACATCCGTCGATGCCACATATATCCTTTCTAATTGCGGCAGCCTCTAGAGGCAGGGAAGAATCTCTCCAGGAACAACCTCTTCATGTCATTCCAACTTCTGACTGAACCTGGTGAAAGATAAAACAACCAATCTTTGGTCATCGACAAGTGAGAAGGGAAATTCCCTTAACTTGATGTGTTCCTCGTGGGATGCCTTGTGGCTTCATGGTTAAACACACAACATGGAACTCTTTCGTGTACTTATGAGGATCTTCACCCACAAGACCATGAAATTTTGGTAACAAGTGTATCAAACCAGATTTTAACTCAAAATCTGCATCAAGATCAGATATTGAATGCACAAAGATTGGTAAGATACATCAGGAGAGCAAGAAGTTCCTTGAGGGTTCTATTATGCATGTTATCGCCATGATTTCAGGATTACTTAAGTTATCAGGTTCACTCCCAAAATCAAAATTAGGTTCAGAATTAACTCTAGAACTTATCACACGAGCTCTAATTAATCTATGCAAGGTCCTATCAATCTCAGAATCAAGATCAAGCAAGATATCAGGATTGGACCTAGTCATACATCAACTAAAGCACAAAAACACAAAAACTGCAACTAAGCAAAATACACTAAACAATACTCAAAATATGCAAAAATAAATCTAGTTAATATGTCTAAACATTTTTAAAAATTATGGAATCAACACAGAACAAAATCTACATAAAAATGAAACTAGAAAATGCAATAAAAAATATTAAAAAATTTAAAAAGTGGTCTAAATGATAGAATTTCGAAAAACCAGGGGTGACCTCACAGTTTACTGTGAGTCTTGTTTATCAGGTTGTTTTCCTTCAACTGACCAAGTTTCAGCTCATTCTGGGCATGTTTCAATTCGAAAATTGCAATAGTTACCCGTAATCACCTGTTTTCCGTCTTTCCTAAATCAGAAAAATTCAAAAGCTAAGATAAAAACGTTAGTATGGTATGAACAATGTTAGTAAATGAAAAATAACTGTTAGAATAGGTAAGAAAGAACAAAAAATTAGTAAGGTTACTCAAAATAAAAAGATTACACCTACGAGATTCCCAAGAATCTGGCTCAAAAATTTTAACGAGCGCTTAACTCGGTCAAAATTATAACCGAAGTTATTAACTAAGTTTGCAGTATAGTGAACAACACCGGATCGTCTCCTCAAGGATCGTAAATGCAATTTTATCAAATTAAGTTAAGTTAGAAAGGGGGGTTTTGATTGTTCAAGGATTACAATGACAAGATCTAAAGAAAAATAACAATTAAAAGAACAATCAATTCATAAATCTATCCGAGATTGGGTGGATTCAATCATAGATCTTTCAACAAACACCTGAAATACATTTGAATGGTTAACTTGGATCTAACCGAGATCTCTCGCATCGATCCAGAATTCATACTAGACAATCGTCCATAATTCAATTGACAAGTGATAAACACAAATCTGCAATCGCACCATTCATGTAAATATATGTCAATTTAAGCACCGAATTCAATTAACCTAGGCACAAATCAAGTAACCTAACCTCTTCAATTACGTGATTAGTTTAGATCAATCAGTTCTAAGTTTCATCACAAATCTCAATCTTCGGTTATGTGATTAATTCAGATCAATCAGTTCTAAATTTCATCACGATACTTAATCTTAAACCAAGATCAAATCAGATCAAACATAAACAGAATCACCATTTATGCATTCAAGATTAAGAGAACAGAAGAAGAAGAGAAGAGGAATTCAAATATAAATCAAATACATTACATAACCAAGGTCTCAAGAATCCAAGCCACAATCTCTTCAAGAGTCCCGAATTGACTAGAAGTGACTTAGCTCTCCATTACAATGAAGAAAAAATATACAAGAACTATGAAAAGCTATCTCTAACACCAAGTGTGTGTGTCCCCTAGAGCTCTCCATATGCTTCCTTTTATAGAGGATTCAGAGTAGTAGTAGATAGGTAGATGGGATTAGTAGGTGGGTGAGTAGGTGGATGAGTAGGTGGGTAAGAAGGTGGGTGAGTAGGTGGATGAGTAGGTGGGTAAGTAGGTGGGTGAGTAGGTGGGTGAGTAGGTGAGCTACCTTGTCTCCGAAATTCTTTATTGCTAAACTCATTGATTTCGTCATTTCTGAGCCAAGTGGTCTTCATGAAAGTTCTAGGAAATTGTCTAAGCTTTCCAATGGCTCTGGAAACACCCAAAAATTCGTCCTACAGCCCAAGATATGACTCAATTACTACAGACTGTTCAGGACCAGTTTCAGCACCTCTGTTTTGACTTTCAGACCCAATATCTCCATCAAGGAGCCCGAATCAAGTTTTGTGCTTGACATGAAAGTTGTACATATGGGTCTTAACTTTCAGATTACAAATTTTCAGCCCATTTTATATGTCCAAACTCGAATTATGTTCTAGTTACTACACATTGTTCGGGTTCCAGTCACAAATCTCGTATTCTGATTTCCATGCCCAATTAGCTCCACTAGATGTCTGAAATTGACTTTGAGCTCTTCATCAAAGTTGTAGAGCTCTCTCTTATCTTTCCTACAAGGTAAAATTCATAATTATCAGACATTTAGAACTCAAGATATGGCTAAAATACAGAAACAGTGTAAGACCCGAATAATGCTGAAAAAATCAATTAAGTCCGATTCGAGTTCAAACTTACAAAACATAATCAAATTCAGTCAATTAAGTACATGAAGAGTGTAAATAACTAAACATAAGGGTTTCTTAATGAATAAAATATGTGATTATCAGTGGGTGCCTGTAAAGGGACTTCAATGCTCAAGTCAGGCAGTGCACAAGTAGGGTTTATCCAATGAGATAGCAAATATCTAATTAGGTTGACTTAACCTGGTATTTATAGAGCATGACTGGAATCGTAATAAGATCGGTATTAAATGTATGTATTTAGGATTGGTATCATGTTAAGGATTGTCTTTCTTTTATCACTAGAGAGCATCCCTATAATGTAGGAATGTAGATATGGTGATTATCCACCGTTGGAGATAGTTATGGATCCTATAATCTCGTAAGATGATGATTGGTAGTTATGAGATACTACGCAGATCCAGTGACCTTCGTTATTATGGCCCAATGCCATGTTCCGTGGTATCACTGCTCTGACTGGGGTACTGATGGCGGAGTTCGGTGGTACGCGTTCGGAGTTGATCCTCCTGGATGAGATCACAGATCACGATCCAGAACAATTAACTATCTCTTTTTTTTTGTCTCATTTCTTATCTTTTCACTTAAATTTTGACAAGTGTCTTAAACTTAATTATATATATTATTCTCTTTCCTTTTTATTTTAATTTATTTTTTATTTAACAAAATTTAAATAAGAAAACAAAGAAGAAGACAAGAAAAGAAAACAAGTGATCTTAATCATCCCATTCAAGGATGTGGCGAACCCCATCGTGATGAGTTGATGGCAGCAAGGGTAGGTCTGGTGTTTGCATGGGAGTTAGGATTTTGCGAGATCATCTTGGAAGGAAACACAAGAAATGTCTATGATATCATCTTTGAAGACAGGGAAGACCTATCCTATAATGGAACAATTCTCAGAGACATCATGTGCTATGCTTCTTGGTTCAATAGATTTGACTGTAATGTTATTCCCTGCAATTGTAATCAGGTAATGGCAGATTTTCTAGTAATCAAGCTAAGTTAGGAGAGGCTAATGTGTGGCTAGACAATCCTCCCCTTGATATTATCCCTCTGTTGTTGTCAAACATTGCTGATTAATGAAAGTATCTTTCAAATCAGAAAAAAAAAATACTATGGTATATATAAAGGGAATTCCTTTATTTTGGTGTCCATTTTTTATTTTTTTTTAAAAATATAACTATTAATTACTCATTTAAAAATTTAAAAATAAAATTATAAATATATTTTATTACTTATTTAAATATTTAAAGATAAATATAAAAAATATTCAAACAATCTTCATCATTATTTATTTTTTTTAATAAAAATAAAAAATGTGAATTGAATGCAAATTGATAGGTATGTAGTGCCAGTACGTTAGTTTTAATTTTAAATTAAAATTTTGATCCTTGTAATTTCTACTCATTTTTTATTTATTGTATATAATATTTTTATTTTCAAATCAATCTCTACATTTATAATATTTTTAAAATAATCCTTACCATTAACTATCATTATAATGCCATCGTAACATTATCAATGGACTATCTTAGTAAGTATTTTTTGTTCAATAAGTGTTCTATTATATGTTTCTTTTTTTTAAAAAAAAACATCTTGTAGGTGTTACTTCATTCCAATATGTTTTTCTATAAGTATTCCTTTATGAGTATGTGTTTCATTCAATATGTACTCTTTTATATGTTCTATTTTTTTATAAAATATTTAATAAGAATTAAATTAATGGTATTATAAAGAAATTAATAGTAAGGACTATTTTGAAAATATTTTTAAATATAAAGACTTTTTTGAAAATAAAAAACTATAAAAACTAATAAATTAAAAAAATGTAGAGTATAAACACTGAAGTTTTAATTTAACCTATTAAAAATGTAGTCAAAATAAAATAAAAAATAATGACCCTTATACACATTAAATGATATATAACTCTTCTTCTTAAGAATTATTACTCATGGACTGGCGAAGGGTAATTTTTTTTAAAAAAAATTGAAGGGGAGTTTTTAATGAATTTAATTTAATTTTGATGCGTTGTATGTAAAAATATTTTACACTTATATAAAATAATGTATTACCACATTATTTATTAAGGCTGACATCTCATGTAATTTTTTTTTTTAACGTGGAGATTTCTTCAGCAGGACCAATATATGTTGAAAAGTACAAAAAGCCACTTGATCAGGCAGGACCAATGTTAAATATTGATCTATTGTTCATGGAGAAATTCTGTTACGCTCCTGGTTTTCTTCCTCCAGAACATAATCACCATTGGATATGTGTATGAGACCAACACAGCTTATAAACATGCTTTCAATTAATGGTGGGATATTTTCCTCGAGGACAGGAGCTAGCATAGAAGAATTTCTCTTGTTCATGAAGCAGTACAGTTTCTTTTTTCACGTAATCATCCTATGCCTATGCATGCAAACAAGTTATTGTCATCCACACAAAAACTATTATAATTTACCATGAAATTAAAACGTGTAAATTGGAAACGAATCTAGGAGGAACGTTCAGCGCATACAATACAAAACAAAGTAGAGGTAGTTGAAAATAAGAGTGTCTATTGACACTTCTTTATATTTATTATTATTCTTATTTAATTAATTTTTTATTAAATAAGTTATTTTGAGTGATTGATCAAAATAAGATCATAAGTTATCTAATAAAAAAATTTAATAAAATAAAAATGACAGTAAATACAAATGGGTGACAATAGACACTTCCGTTGAAAATGATTCTCTAATATGAACCACATGAAGTTCATATAGCTAAATCTTGTACCATTAATTCATTAAAGCGACCAATCACTTGGGGCAATATCCGAAACCAACAAAACCAACGATGACACACGGAGGTTTGAATTGACTTCATGTAAATTACCCAATTTTCAGTTGGACTTTGACGGCCAAGATAAGTTTTAATGACAACAAAACATGAAATATGATTTGAACTAAGTAAATTAAATTTTGATTATTGTATAACATCTACATGCGCTTGATAACGAGCTTAATGTGTTTATGAAATATTGGTTGATTTATTGTGTTGTTTGGTTGTTCTTATTATTCTTGTAAGTGTCTTAACATTTTAATATCATCATGTAACATTTGCCTTGAGTTTGATATTTGTAAGCCTTGCTTTGTTTTCTAATGTGACTTGTATGGTTTGCATGCCTTCTATGTAAGGCCAAATGTCTTATTAGTATCTAAGCATATGCCTTGATGATGTTTTAATTCTATTTGCAATTCCTAAGTCACATTTTATTGTTGAGCATATTGTTGAAATAAATGCTTACGACACTAAACTAAAAACTATTCCTGATAATTTGCAACTTTTTCTTACTTAAATGAATCTGTCGAAATGACAAACTGTTTCTAAGGACACTTTGACAAGACGTATAAAGTCTGATAGAATAAACTTATACAATATATTATTATTTTATTAATTATTCGATGCAATCACAGTATTATATAAATTTATCTAATATATCCTTCTTACACATTAAAATAACGTATAACTTAATCAATGTTTGAGGATGAGATTATGTCTGATTAAGTTTTGAAGCATAAACTTTGACTCATTCCTCTTCGACCTCACACACAACGCTAGGTGCCCCCTCCTCCCACCCCCTGCAACCCCAACGTGTACGACCTCTGCAACTTAGCCACCCTCCCCCTTGGCCCACACATCGACCACCCATCCTCCACTTCCGTCACCTTCTACTTCAACCTCCACGATTTCTCGTGCGAATCCCTCGCCCCCATGCTCTCCCCCTGTGGCAGCTTCACTTGCACTGCAATTCCATCCTCTAGCAACTCCAGTCAGATCATTGTCACTGGCGACGACTCCTGCTATACCATGTTCGTTGTCGCCAAAACCCAAATTTGTTCTGTGGAGCACTATATGACGTCGCAAGGGACTAGTGGGAAGCAATGGATGCGTTGTCTGGGTTTCGTGCGGGTTGCTTTGGGTTTGTGGTTAAGGATGGAAGGGAGAAAGAGAAGGAGTTCTGAGTGATAGGTGAGTATGATGGTTCAAGGACTATCTCGGGAGTTTTTTCGATGTATGAGTATTACGGAGATACTATAGTAATATAACACAATATCTTATATAATATTACATCAAACATTAAATATTATTAAAATTTTATCAAGCATTATATTATTAGCTTTTTATACTATTAAACTTAATATAATCAAACTTTATCTTATCCTACGTACTAAACAGGTCATAACAAAAAATGTTAGGCTGAATCCAACATCCCAAACTTTCACCACTAGCTTATTAATTTCTTTTCGTTTTATTTTATGTTACGTATAAGGCCATGTAAACCTTAAAAGGGATAGGTAGGAATAAAAAATATGACATCGTGTACACTATATGGGGTTTCTTTTCACTTCACTTTTTACAAGTTAATTATTTGTCATTTTATTTTTCCAGCATGGATTTGGGGTTAGGAGAAATCGAACTCACTGATTCCGTCATTGGAAATCGCCCATTGGCTCTTGTAAATTATTTGTTACCCTTAGGCGCGGTCTCCATGTGACTCACAATCTTCATATGCTTCAATTTGTGCAACACAAACCGCCAAGTCGTTTATGACACTGATTTGGCAGTTTTCATATTTGTCTCAGTATAAATATGGCTCGTTAATATTGCCAGATCAAAAATTAAGTTACTCATTTCTTCTATTCTTTCTACCCTTATACTGTTGTGTAGTCGTAAAGGAATACAGAGAAACACATACTTCAGAATGGCCATGGTTAAAGAAATTATGGGACAATCTATGGTGGAAGCATTTTGTTTTGATGCTTCAACAGGGCCTTCACATCTCAAACGTTGTACTCAGAAGCACAAAAAAGTTTCCTTGTTCCCCACTTTCTCTTGTTCAGTTCGGACAGCACAAGAGCTGAAGACGGTGGTGCAACAACTTGCCCCACTGGCACCCTTTGCTAAAGACGAGTACAAGAGAGCCCTTGCTCTGAATCCGGTGACATTGACAATAACGGGAACTGTAACAATCAACAATAGTAAGACTTCAGAGAAGGAGATGATGGCCATGATGCTTCAACCTTTTGATGCTTTCAACAATACCCTTCGTGAAAGAAGAATGGTCATGCAGCTAGTTAGCACTGAAATTGACCCCAGTAAGCACTAATCTTCCTCACATGAATAATGACGTTCTTGTATTCTATATATTCTATATGAAGTAACAAATTACTAGAGTCGTGGTACAAATTTATCAAACATGGATTTTTTTGTTTCACTACAAATATGAGACAAGGCATGGATTACACAGCAAGAGCTAATTTTCTTCTTTCACTAGATTTTTTATTTTCTTATGACAACTCGTGTCCTTGCAACAGTTGCAAGAGGTTTTTAGAAGTTTTAAATTATTGCGATTAAATTGCAATAAAATTAATGCAGAATGACGTAGATTGATGTAGGGATGATATATACCGCAATTGCAATGTGATACAATTGCAGTAGTCACAACGATCAAGATGACTAGGCCGCAAAGTGTTTGCAATTCGAGATTTAAAATTCATTATTCAAGTTGAAAACCATTAATTTTATCTAATGAAACCGCGATGCAAATGTTGTCTTGTACATAATAACTTAATTAATCTTCGTTCACTCCTTGTCAAGTTTTCAATTATTAGTTTTTGACTTCTTTGTGTGCCCTATAAAATTGAAGGAACAATGGAGCCAAAGCTGAGCAAGCGAGCTGTACTGGACTGGTTGAAAGACTTCAAGGTTGGGGCTGAGAGGTCCACTTACAAAGTAGAATTTGAGACAGATTCAAATTTTGGGTTGCCTGGAGCTATTACTGTGACAAACAAATATGACCAAGAGATCTTTTTGGAAAACATTTCCATTGAAGGTGTTGTGGATATTTCCTGCAATTCTTGGGTTCAACCTGAGAAGGTTCATCCACAGAAGAGAATTTTCTTCAGCAACAAGGTAACATATTGTAACACACATATATATTATATATAAATAATAAGATCTGAGCACTCTGTTAGATTTTGCTTGTAATTGATTTTATATTAATTGTGATGTGATTAAGCAGGCGTACTTACCTTGTCACACACCAATGGGTCTGAAAGAGCTAAGAAAAGAAGAACTAAGGCAGCTTAGAGGTGATGGTAAAGGGGTACGGAGGGCTTGTGACAGAGTGTATGATTATGATGTGTATAATGACTTGGGAAATCCAGACAAAGGAAATGAACATGTGAGGCCTATATTAGGGACCAAAGAGTACCCTAATCCCAGACGCTGTCGGACTGGTCGTCCTCCTGCGACAACCAGTGAGTCTTGAGCCACACTTATTTGGTCCACGGACCACCACAATTAATATCATGAATTAATTTCGACTCATGTTTTGTCGCATTAACAATAACAACAAAAAAAAAACATTCTTTTCTCATAAACTGATGAAGTCCTTACATTATCAAATCTGTCTTATTATTCACATATCAAAATATGCGTATCTCTTTTATACCGATTATTCCATAATACACATTAATCATTGCATATATCAATCACCATAATAGTCATAAATTATCATCTTTAATCAACATATAATATATATTAATTATCAATCATTTGCACATTAATTAACAGTGTAGAGTGATATATAAATTTTGGTGTGTAAATATCTTTTTACTTAACAAATAAAATAATAATTTGTTCGTAATCGGTCAAAAATTGTGTTTTCAAAACGGTTAATTTGATCTAGATTTTTTTAAAAAAAATTGAGTTGATATATATATATTATTGGGTTATCTTTTATATGATCAAGTTTTTTTTAACTAAAATTTCTAACAACCTCCTTTTCACATGATCAAATCATTTTAGACAAAATTTTGATATTTTTTCTTCAATATGTGTTACTTTAACTTTCTTTTTAATACATTTCTTGATCTTATTTTTTCTTATATATTTATTCATCTATGGTAACATTCTCATTTTCACAACACTTAATTTATACTCTGTTAATTAGTACATGAATTAAAAATACTTCACCATAATAATTATTGAATAGTTAATCTCTTTTAATGATATGATTTTATGACTTTTGATAATAAGTGAATGTATGATAATATAGAACGGCAAATAGGTTAATTATATTATTTTTTAGAAAAATACAAATTTTATAATTTTGTAAATGAAAATAGCAATCATTAATTATAGCTTGTAGTTAGGGGTGTCAAAACGAGTCGAGCTGACCCATTCGTATCATCAAATATTCGGGTCGACTATTTTCGGATCACCATTCGATTCGAAATCGTGTAAGTTTCAGGCTGACATTTTGTTGTCTCAACTCAACTCATTTAGTCTTATATAGTGTTAAAAAAACGAGCTGGCTTACTTTTCGAAATTTCAATTTATCTTGGATTGAAATTTTATTCTGGATCATGTAAGTTTCTATTATCATTTTGTTAAGACAAATTGCCTATTTTATCGAGCTATTCGAACCGCCCCATCGAATTTAATCCATTTTGACACCCTTACTTGTAGTTACTAAGTAAAAGTACTATTTTAAAATTATATTTAAAACATAACAAAATTAAGATATGTATTTAAGATATATACTAATATTAATATACCTATATTTTAATGGTATACGATATAAAAAGTCTATTTATCTTCTTTTTTTTTAACTATCTTTTTTAACCTTGACAGACGAGAAATATGAGTCCCCTGTAAATGCATTCATGGAAACTTATGTGCCAAGAGATGAAGCCTTTGAAGGTGTGAGAAAGGAGACTCTTGTTGTGGAAAGGTTAAAAGGGGTAACTCGGAATTTGATTCCCTTCATAAAAACTTGTGTTACGAAGTGTGGAGATTTCAAGGAGCTTTCAGATATTAAAAAGATCTACAAGAGAAAGCACGTGCATGAAATAAAGCCCGAGGAGGGAACCACAACAAAACCATCCCTTCCTATGGATGTCAGCAAGATCCATGATGCAGTGGAAGAGTATTTTAAATTTAATGCTCCGCATATAATTAGTGGTACGTGAACTATAGCAATGGCACAATACAGCCATCTCCCTTCCACACACATCTTGCATTCGAACAAAAAGTTTAAAATTGACTGATAATTATTTATACTCCTTTTTTTTTATCATAAGTGAAAGATTTATTGTTATTATTATTATTTTGGGTATAGGACGTAGAGGCAAAAGAAAAACCAAGAAAATAAAAAAAAATATTGTGTTTTCGTACATAAATAAGATAACAGAATTTTAATTTCCAAAAATTTTCTAATTTAATATGTTTGTATACATTTAATTTTTAAAGATTTAAATATATTTTTAATCTTTACCAAAAAAATAAAATTTACAGTTTCTAAAAATATAACAATTTTTAGTTTTGATCTCTCTATTTTTTTTAATTTTAGTCTCTACTTTTAATAAGTTTTTGTTAAGTATTTACGTAATAAACGGAATTATTAACATGTAACATAAAAAAAGTGATACATTTATTTGTTACTTAAGCATTTAATGAAAGTTTTACTAAACAATAGAGACTAAAACAAAAAAAAAATAGAGATTAAAATCAAAATGTGTTATATTTTCATTGATCAAAAATATTTTTCAGTTATTTTTAAAAGAAACACTTATATTTTAAAAATAAATACTTAGAAGTATTTTTAATTATGTTTAGATGTCATCTTTAAAAAAAACTAAAATTTAAAAAATGAATCAACCACTTATTTTAAAAATTAATAATTCCAAACTTTTAAAATAAGTAAAAAAATAAGTAATTTTAATATTAATAATTTTTAATATAAACACTTTTCAATTATTACATTTAAATATAAAATAACTTTTTTTAAAAAAAAAGTAAATTCTTTTAAAAAAATAATTTTAAAATAAATACTTTATTCATAAGTGCATTCAGTCCTAAAGTGGTCAAAATTTCAGGGAATGGTTGCTGCATACAGATGAGGAACTTGGGCGTCAGGCATTGGCTGGTGTCAATCCTCTAAGCATAAAAAGGCTTGAGGTAATTATAAAAAATGGAAAACAAAATCCAGAAAACTAACTTTTCCTTTTAGATTTTCAATGTTTCAATAATAATAATAATAATAATAAAAGGCTGTTTGACTAAATTAAATTTAGCAAATGCGTATTCTGATTTGTTTTTTGCTCTAAAAAATTGATAGACTTTTCCACCGGTCAGTGATTTGGACCCCTCCATATATTATGGTGAACAAGAGTCCGCTCTAAAAGAAGAGCATATAATGCGCCATTTGGATGGGATGTCCGTACAACAGGTACAAAACTCTATAAAATTTCCTTTTCTTGTTATTTGCACAATTTTATCGTCACAGTTAACCGACACTATAATGTTTGGAGATTGGAGTTTTAGTGTTTTTGCATTATAATTATATTGTTTGAAATTTGAAAATAATTCACTGTTTGTTTCTTAGGCAATGGCAGAAAAGAAGCTATTCGTATTGGATTATCATGACGCTTATCTCCCATTTCTCAAAGGCATCAATGCTAATGAAGACCGGAAAGCTTATGCAACCCGTACCATCTTGTACTTGACAAGAATAGGTACTTTGAAGCCTATTGCCATCGAGCTGAGTCTTCCACAGAGGGAGGAACCATCCAAACAGGTCCTTACCCCTCCATTGGATGCCACCTCTTATTGGTTGTGGCAACTTGGCAAAGCACATGTTTGCTCCAATGACGCCGGTGTTCACCAGCTTGTCCATCATTGGTATGCAATTCAACCCTTTGTCCATCTTCACGATTCATTGTGCCTTATGCCAAGAAATTCTATAAAGTATTTTTTATCATGTTTGGAAATTACCATGTTCTCAACCAAGAACAAGAATTTTAGTGGAAGTCAAATCTATAAAGTATTCACCTCTTGTTGATTATGAATTGAATTTCATATGCGATTATCCAACTCATATAATTATACTCACCATGGAATTGGAATATGATTTGATTTGATGTTTCCTTAACAGGTTGAGGACCCACTCATGCATGGAGCCATTCATCATAGCAGCTCATCGCCAACTGAGTGTGATGCACCCTGTTTTCAAACTTCTGAAGCCTCATATGAAACACACACTGCAGATAAATGCATTGGCTCGTGAGGCTCTCATCAATGGAGGAGGCATCATTGAATCTGATTTTTCTCCCGGCAAATACAGTACAGAGATTGTCTCATCTGCCTACAGAGATTGGTGGCGTTTTGACATGGAAGCCCTTCCTGCCGACCTTATTAGAAGGTTCTTCTACTTAGACTTAGATATATGAATACATATAATTTTCGACACGAGTCATTATTTCTACATTTCTCTCTTAAAATTTACTGTCAAACAAGAGAAAATATAAATCTATTTAAAAGTTTACCCTAAACAAGAGAGATGAATAAAATTTGAATATATGATCTCATAATCTTGTTCTAATCATCATTATGCAGAGGACTGGCAGAACCTGACCCAACACATCCTCATGGTCTAAGACTACTCATTGAAGATTACCCTTATGCTAATGATGGGCTTCTTATCTGGTTTGCTTTGGAGAACTTGGTTAGGACTTATGTAAACTACTACTACCGTGATGAGCTCATGGTCCGGTCAGACAGTGAGCTCCAAGCATGGTATAATGAGGTCATCAACGTAGGCCACGCTGATCATGCAAATGCAAGTTGGTGGCCCACACTCTCCACTCCTACAGATCTTACCGCAATACTCACCACACTCATATGGGTTGTTTCAGTTCAGCATTCATCCGTGAATTTTGGGCAGTACCCCCTCGGTGGGTATGTCCCAATGCGCCCCCCAGTTATGAAGAAGCTGTTACCCAAGGAGGATGATCCAGAGTACAAAGAATTTATGGAGAACCCAGAAGGATACTTGTTGTCTTCCTTGCCAAATTTGTTTCAAACCACCAAGTTTCTGGCAGTGGTTAACATACTTTCTCAGCATTCGATGGATGAAGAATACATAGGGCAGAGGAAGGACTTGTCAGATTGGGCTGGTGACCCTGAAATCATAGAGGCATTCTATAAGTTTTCCATAGATCTAAGGAGAATAGAAAAGGAGATTGAGAAGAGAAATAGAGACCCAAAACGTAGAAATAGATGTGGTGCTGGAATTCCACCATATGAGTTGCTAATGGCCAGCTCTGGTCCTGGAGTTACTTGTAGAGGGGTGCCTAATAGCATAAGTATATAGATTTCACGTAAAGATGCCAAAATTTTCTTCAAACAACACATTAGCATTAGATTATCCCCACTGGGGAAAGTTTTTGGTGCTAGCAAAGTTAGAGGCAGCAATGATGACATTTACCACAATGATCATGGAATTAGGTAGTATTGCATAGACATAATGTGAAGTTGCAAAAGTATGTAATTATTTAGCAGACATATTTGAATAAACAAAGACTGAATACTATTCAAGCAAATTTTTTCCATTGAATGAGCATTTACACAATTTTTTATCGCCTGAAAACGAAGAAATAGATGTTATGCTGGAATTCCACTTCCACCATGTGAGTTGCTCATAGCCAACTTTGGTCCTGGAGTTACTTGTAAAAGGGTGCCTATAGATGATGCGATGTTTGACAGTGTACCAAGTCGCTTGACAATGTACCAAGTCGCTCAAATAATAATGAGTGTGAGTATCGTCCACAGGGATATTTATCAAATACCAAATTCACAAATGGGATACTATCTAAATGAGCAATATTGAAAGACAGAGAATTAAAGAAAGTAAAAATAGAGAAATTTAAAAACAAAAGTATGTTTAACAAGTTTTAAACACAAAGTTGGTGATGGAACACAAATGGGAGAAATGCTAAGGATCAATTTCACTTAACTCTTAAATTGATTTTATTGAATTCTTACTTAACCCAATTCAAATCCACTAATTGATGGTAAAATTTTCTCTAGTTAAAACTCAATACCTTAATGCGTTACTAATTACTTAGATTAAACTAATTCCTTAGTCAATCCAAGCATTAAAAGGATGAACAAGATCAAAATTTCCAATTAAACCACACAATTTACAACACCTATTCTTAGATATTGCTAGATCATGGTAATAATCTCAAGAAGCACATAGTGTAAAAGGTTTTTCCAATCCTCAAAATACCCATAAAATCAATCTGTGGTTAATCAAGTTATAGAAACATTAAGAATGAAGATAAATGTTCAATTAGATGAAAAAGAAACTAAGATTAAGCAATAAATCCAATTACATCAATATTCAAGCAAGATCCATCTCACCCAGGCAAGAAGGGATCTAGCTACCCATGGAGAAAAAGAAATAAAACGGAAGAAAAGGGAAAAAAAAGAACCATGGTTGCCAATCAAGGGAGAAGAAAGAATGAGTCAATCTTCAAGATCTCTCCTCTTTTAAACCCTAGATCTCAACCAAACATGCTCTCTCTCTCTCTCTCTAGAAAATGGAAGAATCAAAAGTCCTTTCAGAAATGCCCAAAAAATTATTTAAAATGTGAAACAGGGCAGGCTGGTCTCGTTGCTAATGCCGCAACTTTGCATTCTTGATGCTACGGCTACAAAAAAGTACTGTTCAGGTGGTTAACTCGTGATGCTATGGCCTAGCTTAGTGACGCCGCGGCCTCAAGTATATCAAGGTATTGTGGCAGAGAGCCCACGCTACAGCCTGGCTTAGTGATGTGGCAGCGTCACATCTTAACTTGAACATTTTGCTTCCTTGCCTCAATCCAGATTCAATGATGTTTCCAATTCTCTTCTCTTATGCCTTTTTTGAGGTCCAAAACCTGCATCTCAAAGTTGGAAATCAAACATTAGAGTGTGTAAACTAGAGAATGGATTAATAGAAAATGATTTTTATCAATTTACTCAAAATTTTAACCCAAGAAACAAACCACAAAAACATTCTAAACTCAATCCAAAACCTTCATAATTAGACATATAATATGGACTAACAATACTAATTCATGTTATAAACTGGGCTAAACAACTCCGTTTCAGAGTTATCAATAGAGTAAGTATATAGACGTGTTTAAGGGAACACAGAAATGGCCATAAGGCAAAACATAAATCTTGAGGGAATCATGCTCTTCTCAGAATATACAAAGTAGAGCCCTTCAATTGAGTGGATCATGGCTTTACAATAAAATCTCTTTGATCTCACCCACCTACAATGACACCTTGAGTTATAAATGACAGAAGGCCATATCCATTTATAACACTTCAACCCTAAATATGTTCGTGAAAATAATAATAATAATAATAATAATTAATAATAATAATAATAATAATAATAATAATTAGATCATCTATAATTTTTTTAAAAAAAAGGAAAACAGAAAACAAAACAGATGTTATATATGGTGCAATCAAAAACTTCCTGTTCTTACAAAGAAATTCATCAGATATATCAGTAAAAGTTAACAAAGATAACCTTGAATATCGCTAGCCACCTACAATGACAGATTGAGCTCTACATTGACAAAAGGCCATATCCATTTATAACTCTTCAACCCTAAATATGTGCATGAAAAATATTTCTAATTTTCTATTAGATCATTTATAAACAGAAAAGAAAAAAGATGCTTTATATGGTGCAATGGAAATTTCCCGTTCTTACAAAGACATAATGAGAGACATTTATAAAAATTTACAAAGACAACCTTAAATTTTAACTCTATTGAACATAGACGCAGCATATCAAATGAGTTCAGAAAGGACAAATACCTTTCAACCAAGACCCACTGCTATTGTAATCACCGTGGCTTCCAACTGGTACAAGCAATTGGGGAATCTCCACTGAAGGTTGAATCAGCCATGTGAATGAAAACCCAAGCTTTAGACACAAACCCTACTTAAAGAGAGAAATCTCTGATTTTGCAGCACACACGAAGATTAGGAGAAGGAACCCCAAATGCAGGCATTAAAAGCTGGCAATCAATGTCTGACAGCAGTGGTGGTGGCAGTGGCAAGAACCATTGAGAGAGAGAGAGAGAGAGGACTCAAGGAAACATTGACAAATTAGGAAGCTCTGAGATTGAAGGCAAAATTCTTTAATGGAATAGGGACACCAATCTCCAGTAAAATAAAATTTCTAAAATTGAAACTGTTAGGCTGCAGCTCTGCTATGGGTATGACAACAACATATTACTGTTGATAATACAGAGTTCCTCCGCATTTATGCACTAGTCAATAGTCACTGCCTTGGGATAGTTATTCACAGCGACTCGTCTCGCAGGTAAAAAGGTCACTGCAAATTTCCACCTTTCTTGTAGTGTATATAACTGGACTTCTTGACTCCACAGAACCAAATAAAACAATCCCAAACATCTCATAAAAATGGATCAGGCTCCACTAAAGTGCGCTTGTCTTTAAAGTGAGCAAGTAAGGGTGTATCCACCATTAAATTTTAGTAGGTTAATGTCATGATGCACTTTAAATTAAATCAAGGATGAATACATCCTTACTTGTTCACTTTAGAGACAAGCTCATTTTAGAAAAACTTTTTCCCATAAAAATAACTATATAATAGCACTAACAAGATCTTATTTGAACATAGACTGACAAAGCGACTCTTATACATCAAATCAGAAATCATAAGTTAATCCTATCTTAAGATATATCTGGGATGCCGATGACAGAAAATGAGGGGAGAAGAAAGAAACAAATACACTATTACCCATATGTAATCCTATTTACAATATCGAGATCAGATGAGAAATATAGACAGTGACATATATATTGTCTTCCAACAACAATAACACAATAACAACATGCAGCAGGACTATGAACTTAAGGAAGTATCAAGAACATATTAGTAATTATTTGAGTATCAGAGACACAATTTCATTCAACAAGAATCACACGCTACACTGTCATTGGATTTGGATAATAAATTACAAAGGATGTACTAAAATGGAAATAAAAGGGTGGAGGGAAGGGATCATCACCCACATATTGAACCCTCTTTAGCAGCAAATCCATTTTAAGGCATCATTTCAAGTGCCACATATTTCCTACTTCAACAATGGTGCACTACGGGCCAATTACATCAAATGTCCATTATAATGAAGATAACTGATGCAGAACATTTCCAGCATTTTCAAATTGTACTTTGAATTCAGGTTCAGTCTATTGAATATTTTGTAGTTTGCTGGACGCAATTTGTAAATAAAAAGTCACAAGCAATTATTAAGTTTAATTATCCTCTAACAAGTTTAACTCCAGTATAAATTTTCCATTTCATATTCGTTTGAGGGTCATATAACAATAATTGCATAATGCATACACTATAATTTAATTTTTTTTAATATTCTATCAGAAAACTCCTTGCGTTGACAGTGATAAGTTTAGTTTCATCAACAAGAGAAGTAGAAACATTTCATCAATCTCTTGCCCCTCAAGGATCCTTATTTCTGTTTAGACAAGTTAAATTAAGTTCTCAACTTACATACACAAATGGCTTCGTCAAGATCTACACATGAATTGCTCTTTACAAGCGAAACATCAGTTAAATCTAGAGAGTTTATAAATTTTAAAGTTAATATTGAAATGCGAAGATGATTTTCAGAACAATGCACCAATTTGAAACACACACTCTTAGTTTCTTTGATCCTAAACTCTTAATAAACAAGTAAAGCATCCAACTGTCATTCACCCAAATCCACAAACGCAATAGCCTAACCTGCCTGCCCATCAAAATGTGCACCTTCCAATTAATTTTCCAGTTAACAATAATCTTCAAACTTGACATACTGACAACTAAAACTGTCAATGTCATTCGATAATCAGGTGTTAACATCATTCCGGTAGACTTCAACTTACAATTACAGAGAAAACTATCACAAATCCACAGGAATTAGGATAAGTTTGATTAATGTACGCTGCAAAAAAAATTTTTATATTTTTTGGTGATTGAAAAAAGAAATTATTTTTACAAAAGATTAATGTTGCAATGAGCTGCAGTTAAGAACTTACGAATGTTCAGGTACCACCTACCATTGAAGACATAAGAAATCATTGAAGATGCCCCAATTCTGTAATTTTCACCATAATTGAACACGGGAACATAACTCACAACTCATAATGTATGTCTAAAATACCCATTGCATAAAAAAAAACATGTGAGATCCGATTTTTACAGGGTAATTTTGAAAGCTGAAAATAAAAATATACCGATGGGCAAAAAAAGCAGGAGAGGGAAGCAAGCTAATCAATCAATCAATCAATCATACTTCTCTCTCCAAGAGTAAACTAGGAAGAAAACCCACGACAGGGCCAACAGAACGTCCCCAACTGTTTGCCTGAGCCAATCCCAGGCCAGATCCTCCACCTTCCGTTCGAAGTAGATCCTCCACATCGCCATGAACACGTGCAGCAGCGTGCATCCCTTCGCGAAGAACGCCTGAAAATCGCGATCCCTAACGAAGGAAACCATGAAGAGGAGGAAGCCGATGGCGACGAGGAGGAGACCGGAGAAGGAATCGGAGGTCTTGATGAGGAGCTGGTCGTGCGGTGTGGATCCGAGGAGCTTGGTCGCCGTCTGAACACCGTGCCCGAAGGTGTACACCTCCTTCATGTAGAACATCATGAGGGCCCCACTGGTCATGGCGATCAGAGAGTGCAGGATGCAGATCACGAAGAACGCCGACGACGATCCCATTGGTCGGACGGCGGATTCGGCGGCGGTGAGCGATTGGAGATTTCAGGGGATGGACATGGCTAATTCTGTAAAACCCTAACCCTCAGCTCACGCTTTGGGAAGAAGATGATCGATGAATGTTAATAAAGTTTACTTATTTATTTTTATTATTTTTTGGGTAAAGATTCGAATAGTAATGTGACGTAAGCGAGAGATTCTAAGATAAGGATCCCGTGGGACCCTGCCCAGTACTATCATTCTAGATTTGTCCACGAGGATGCCACGTGGCACGCTCCTGATATTACCAGACAGAAGAGGTTCTGATCTGATCTCACTTCGGTGTAAAATGGATTTTTTGGTTCTAAAATGTTCTCTAGCTATGTATTGTACAGTACTGCACTGTACAACACTGCGGCTCTTTTAATGTCATTCAATTCGTGAAAACCTCCTTAATCAAAATTGCCAAGAAACCATTTGTTTACCAATTTTTCTTGCTGTGATCAGCTAACTCACAATTTTTTTTTATTTTTAAAGATAAGACTATTAACGTTAAGAAAGGAATTTTGTTCCTTGATTGTGTGTTCTTAAAATGACTAAAAAAATCTTTTAGTTGAAAAACAATAGAAAAGTTTCTATGCAATTGGCTAATAGTTAATAGTAAATGCCTAAATATAAGGACAATGAATGGTAAAAAGCAAGTAAATAGCAAATGCAATAAAATAAAGTGTTGGAAAGAAAAAATGTTAAAAGCTGAAAGTAGAAGACAAAAAGAGAAGGAAATGGAGAAATGTGTTGTAGTATTGATTTGTCGTTTTGATGGTTGTGACTGTACAATTGAGCTCTCAACATTATTTATAGGTCAAAATTGAATTGTTAACTCATCCATATCCTATTTGCCATATTTCTTTACATGTAACCCATGTTCAGCTTAATGACTAACAATATAAGAACGAATTAACCGTGCCTCGATTAATTTTATACAAAATGTGTAATGAAACCATTAGTTATTAACTCAACCCACTACCTGGAGCTACTACTTGCTTCCCCATCTTTATCTTAACTTAATAGTTCCCTTGGAGAGCACAATGCTCCTTGCAAAGCTGCAACAGCTTCATCAACAGTTCCTGTTTTATAGAAACAGTTGTTTTGACGGTCAATCCTCTTCTGGGAAATTCTTAGTTATACACAGATGTAACATGTCATTTTTACACATTCAGTCATTCACATCAAATTGAGACACATTTACAACTTGTCAAAATAAAAAATAAAATAAAATAACAAAGTTACTCTTACACTAAGTATGTGAGTGTGTGTAAGAATAACATGTTACATTTCTCATCAATGACCCGCAAAAAGTCAAGGCCCAATATGAATTCGGCCCAATACTAACTAGCCCATTGCCGGTAGCTTGTAGCCAATTTAGCTGAATCCTCCCCTGCCATCAGTTGATCTGGATCGACTAAATTAGCTGACCCAAAAATTTAGGGCGTTAACACTATCAAATCATAAATGATAATTATGCATATGTTTTATTGTCGTCAATTAAATATAACCAATACAAAAATGGACTTCAATGCCAGGCTCATTCGGATATAGAAGAAAAAGCGACCAACAGAATCAAGAGAGGAAATAATAGTGTGCAGAGAATCTTTGGTAACTTTTCGTCACTTTATTAGACAGAAAGAACAGATCATGAATATATCTTTCGTGGAGGAAAACTGTGAGCAAGTACATTTTTTCTATGATAATGGAACAACAAAATGGGTTACCTCTGATTTGAGGAATTTGGTGGCAAGTGGCAACCCATATGATAATTATTGAAAATTTTACTCTATATACAACAAAAAATCAATAACGATGGATAATGGCACAAACTAAAAAGAATGAGAGCGTCTATGTGGAAACCATACTATGCTCATCTTGCACATTTTCCCTCCAGCTCAGTAATGAATGATTTTTGTAGGTGGAATGCCAAAACAACAAAAAATTTATCATATAATCACCCAAACAAAACTTTTAATTTGCTTCAATGTCTCTATTTCCAGCCACAACTTTGCGGTGTCGCCTAGAACCCGGTCTCCTATCTCTTCCACGCCTTCCAGGGCCTCTCCTAACAGTTGGAATTACAACCTTTTCAGGTAAAGTTTCAAGCACAGGCAATGGAGGTGGGGGAGATGGTGGAGGTGGTGGGGGAGGACTGAGAGCAACAGGGACTGGTGCAGCCAGGCGCTCCAATATATCCCTGTGGTATTTCTGTAAGCAGAAAAAAAAAAAAATTTACAGTAAGGTGAGTGAGAAAGAGTGATAATGAAATCACATGGCAAAAAAGTAGGTTTCAATAAATAAATGGTACAACCAAAATCTATATATCTATGTAAAATTGCCTTGGACAATAACGGTCTTATTGAATACTATATATAATGATGAGAAATTCTTAGATGCATTGGAGCAATTTCTCTTGCTCTGTACCACTTATTGTTTGCCACATAAGATGTGTGGACCATTCTTGCCTCCTTAAATTAAATTCTATTAATTTTTTTTCTTAAAATACTAACCATCTATGTAAAATTGCCTTGAACAACAATTGTCTTATTGAATACTACTATAAGGGTGAGAAATTCTTAGATGCTATGGAGCAAGACATTTCTCTCTTTGTGCCACTTATTGTTTGCCACATAAGATGTGTAGGCCATACTTGTTTAAATAAAAAAGAATTATAAAAGCAAGAGGTTTGATAGAAACTTCAGCAAAAAACCTCAACCAAGGTGGTTGTAGTATACTCTTTGAAACATAAACAATTACAATGTGAACTAAAACATACAATTCTAACATGATAATGATGGAATTGGCCACATCCTCCCCAATCAATGAAATTAAAAGAAGAATACCAACAACTAAAATGGCGAAATAGAGGTATTTTCATATCAAAGTGTGAAAACATTAAGAGAAACGAGAAAAGCAGTGGATGAGGAAAAGGAAACACAATAAATCAATCACAATGTATTCTAAGAAGCCAAAAAGCTACAGATGCCCCATTGCAAAGCCAGAACTGTCCCCTGAGATATAATATAAGAAAAAATAATTACCTGAACTACAAAGTTGCGTCTTTCACAATCCAAGAACATGATAAAATGAAAATCCACCCTTGACAAAAGTTTGTCCCTGACAGTTGAGAAACTAATCTGGTCCCTAGAAGTAAATCGGTCAACTTCATTGAACCAAAGACAAGTAAAGAGGTTGCTAATAGGAACATGCTCTCGTACTATTACACATCCTTCAGGAACATCTGCAATTCAACCACCAAGGTTTAGAAACATAACATAAAGTCCAAATTGAACCAGGTGCACCTCATCCCACATGGAAAGAGAAAGTTTAGCCTACCACTTATAAGAGGAAGTTTGGCCTCTGTATATGGAGTCAGTCCCTCATTCTTGTAAAACTCAATCTGAAAGTCAATAGAGGCATTATCATACTTTCCAGCAGCTTTATTTGCCTCGGCCTCAAAAAATACATCAAAGCGTCTATAGTGTCTAGATATTGCAAAAGTTGCATTTTTCCTCCACAAAAACCTAAATAAGAATGAGAGTAATTAAGGTGCCAAAACATGTATTCTAGCAAGACAAAACAAAATAAAGCTAGTACAAAGTCAGCATAGGTATGAATATGTCCCCTAATAAATTACATTCAGGGACATAACCCAAATCAGCGTATATAAAAGTCCAGTAATAACTCAACCTTGATTTGCATGTAAGATACAGTGTATATCAAGGTCTTAATTATGTGGGAACTTGGATAGCCACCCAAAATGGAAAGCAATTGGCATAGAGCGGTAGGAAGAGAAGGATCTGACAGAGTCAATGCCAAAACCAACAATATTGGGCAATGAATATGCAACAGAAAAAGCCCGGGGGGCAGGCATTTGACAAGATTCTAGTACTACAAACCAGAAACAGTAATGCTATAATCCTATAAAATATGTCTACAGGAAAGTTCTTAAAAGTGATAACCGATAACTCTATTTATGCTAGCTCTTGATGAGTACTAATGTAGGTGAAATTATCAATTTGAAGAAATGCCCACACCGCATGGAGACAATTTATATCCTAATTTATAATAAGGGGAAGCTGAGATCAATAATTATGATCCATTCTTATCTACAGCATGTATTGATGATCTAGCCAGTAGTCTTGGGCTTCTACTCTTTACATGAACAAGCTTTGTTAGCCCAAAAGGGAATAATTCTAGAATGAGCAGTCACAAATGCTATTTTAGGACCATGCAGACTTGATGAAAAGTTTAGGAAGAAGACAATGATTCACATATGGTTTATTAGGAGCTCTATTGAGCTACTGTTCCTTTATTTTGTTTCCTTTGTTTTTGTTTTTCTCTGGTTGTTCTGGGAGGACTTCTTTTGTCTATGCCTATGTTACTGAAAATGTAGACTCCTGAATGCAATGAACTAGAGGGCTTGTGAGGTGCTAAAATGTTAAAACACTTCATGATTTCTCTCCATCTTTAGCATAATTTATAGGCGATAAAATGAAACCAAGACCAAAATAGGGTTTAATTAAGTTTCTGATTTCAGTAATCCTCACTTTCCATTGCTATGCTCTGAAAAGGCTATGTATTGGTATGCAACCCACTCAGAAACAAACAATAGGGACTTATACCTAAGCCATCACCTTATCTATAGACAAATATAGAAGCATTTGGTGGTCTAGAAAGATTAAGAGGCCACCTTGTGTGGGAAAGAAATCCCATAGTTGGACTTTCAGAATTTTTGATACCATGTTATGACAGAAAGAACAGGAAAGATATTTAAGGAGCAACAAGCACATGATACAATATAGCGCAACTGAGACACTGAATGAAAAATACACAAATAATAACCACTCTTGGTAAAACCAAGAGACATACTATTGGCATATATCAACCCTCACATCTCCAAGTGCCACTGATAAAAACATTTAGTTTGAAATAAAATATGAGTCAATTCTGCACAAGCAGTATACCATATCTATCTCAAACAGAATTAGATAAAAAAGTGAACCACACGTCAGACTATGTATCAAAAAATGTAGCAGGACTGAAATGAGATCTTTACATAACTTTCACATGTAAAATGAATAGGGTCCATAGTATCAAAAAGAGATACTGAAACATACCTTTCAATAATTTGATATGGATCAACAACAAGCTCAAGCTTTCCATCAAGCCATATAGAGTAGCGGGCATTTGGAGCCATTCTATGCAACAGAAGCTTTGGAATCTGTGGAAATGGTAGTTAAGTTACAAGTACATAAAAGTACTACTTTATGAACAAGAAAACACAATAGTATCTGGGTGAGATTTTTTGTTATTTTAATTCGTAACAAAAAGCTAAAATTATATTTTGAATGGAAAGAATCATCATAATGCTCCAACAAGAAGATCTAGCCAATATTAGGTCTACTGATCTAAATTCTTTTTCTTCCCATTCCCATTCTGTGTATTGAGGGTCAGTCAGTGTGGCATATTAACTCCTTCAATGTAGATTATAGAAAGATGAAACCACAGCCAACAATATTAGTTTTCCACAACAAAGATCAGATCATAAAGAAAAGCATAATTATTTAAACCTTCACCAACAAACATGACTAACAAGCCATATGCCAACATATAATTCTGACCTTTCCTGTGCGTCTTGCATCTGTGTAAGGAAGATTACGAGCAACAATAACTCTCCATAAACCAATCTTCTTGCTGATTCCCAGCCTGCCAGAACTCCTCAAATATTTTTCTGTTTCTTCATCTACAAACATAAGGAAGCATACGGTCTTCCTCGAATACTCACTTGTATTTAATGGCTCATTTATCTCATCAAAATTTCCTGAACAACATATATAATACATCAGCAAAGCACCAGCTTAAACAACAAAATAAAAGCAGAAACCACATAATACAGACCAAATATGGCTGATGCAACAACTATGCCACGACACTGCTCCATATCAAGAAGGTCATCTTCATCCATGTCAAATCCTGTGTTGTGACCAGGTTTAATTCCTCTTACAAATCTGAACGATGCACACATGCATCATTGAAGATGCAGAATGGACAGATGTGAGTAAAAAGGGTAGGAGAAATATCCTTTATTACTGGTAGAGACAAATTATAACCATAAAGAACATGCTTCAGTGCTTATAGATATACATAACAGAAACATCCAACAAAAACCAAACGTACCCACAGTGCACACTCATTGATTCTCTTATATCAAAAGAATCATTTCTCTGCCTCAAAGTAGGATATCCACCAAAGTCCGAACCACCGAATTCTCCAACTCTGCTTAGATTTTCCTCGTAGATAAATGTTAAATTCCTAAGCACTGGAGAAGGTGAGGGAAACTTTGGCATAAGTGCAATGGCTTCATCCACAGGAAGGTAACATACTGGGCATGCTGAAACGTAACAAGCCAGAATATTCAGGAGAATTACCATTAACATTAAGTCAACTAAAATATATCCTAGGCCCTCCATATCCTCATGAACTACCCAAATTTGAGGAACTAATTGATATCTGCAGGGATGATGGATACTATCGCAAATTACTACGTATAAATATCTGAGGCAACACAATAGTAAAACAAGAACTTACGCCGTGGCCCTGTACGCTTTTTATCTGCTGGTGGGGGAGGAAGTGTGAAACTATTACACGGATGCCCAGGAGGAAGAGTGTAACCCATAAAATAGCTCGGGGGAGGAGGGGGTAGTACCAAATTTGTAGTGAAGCCCATGGCATTTGCCATAGAGATCATAGATGGAGAATCACTTATAGACATACTTTCATTAACACTAATGTTATGCACGCTGTTTCCTTCCTGTGAATCTTCACCTGAAAGCAAGCCACATCACAATCATTTTGCTTTAATTCAAAGTTGAAATCATGTGATACATGTGAATCACAAAACAAGTTTTTTTTTTTTCCTTCTGCAAGGCATTTGACATGCATTCCTAAGATTGGAACAAATGAATCTTATAACCAATCATATTTATCAAAATGAAATTTAACAAACTACTTAACCTATCTTTGCTGTGCAACTTGATCAAGTAACAGAAACCCCTAAAGCCAGCACAGTCAGATTACAATTGCATAATCAAAACACAAAAGGGAATAAAACACTATAAAAGGGAGAAAAAAGGAAGAGGAGAAAGTGAAAGGGAGAAATTGAGGAACCTTTTCCAACGTACAAAACCCAGACGAAAACAGCAGCGGAGATGACAGAGAGAAAGAGCATTCCGACCTTTCGGCCAGCAAACTTGCAGATCCAATGGAACAACCTCTCTTTCTCCTTGAGCATCTTGGAAGGTTTACGTGCTGTTTGGATAGGCGACACTCCGTTCTGCTGTAGCTGCTTCTCCAAAGACCCATAACTCCCAGAACGAATTCCCAATGACCCACCACTCATTTTATCTCTAAACCCTCACACGCCCCTCTCATTGCCCTCTACACCCTCTCAATCTCATCCACGCACCCCCACAACACAACACCTTCAATATAACAACCCTTCTTAGATTCAACTATTCAAGCTTCAACAACACCCACTTCAGCTATTTGCCCCAACCTCTCAGGGCACCCCAGAATTTCACACTCCTGCAATTGAAATGCACTTAGCAATGCCACTCTAACTTCCAACTCAACAATGAAAAATAAGGTTTGATTTTTATTTATAAGTGTTTAAACATAAACGAAGAAAAGGAAAATAGAAATTACAGTGGCAGAAGAAGAAGCAGAGCACAAATCAAATCAAACTTGGGCTTCTAGAAAAACCAACTGAAATACGAATATCTGGCACTGAAACAAAAATTGGGTCCCAAGAAAAATTCCCCCTTTTTTCCAGACAAGGGAGGAATCTCGGGTTTTTAGCAGAGAAAATCTTGGTTTTCTGAAATCTGAGACTTGGAAGAAATCTGGGATCACAAATTTCAACTAGTATTATAAATTCTTTATAAAAAAAAAATTCCACTGATTCTGAAAAATGATGATCTCAGAGAAGAAAATTCCATGGAATATTAATATGAGGGGATTTGCCAATTTAAGAGAAAAAAGTTATTAAAAAAATATGGAAATTTGTGATAGGCTAGTCTGCGCATATATGCCCAACGTTTGCCCCTTCCGACACTGATGTTTTGACACAGCGTGACATAGAAATATGGTGCTATCCTAATTGATTGCTACACATTTGGCATCTAAAAGTTATGGTCAATTATCATTAATTCAATATTTACAATTAAAAATTTGGAACTTAATCCATAAATTAAACCAGAAAGCATCTCGTAATAATAATTTATTTAATAGCTAGTTAGTTGAAAACCATAACGCTTTGCCGCGCACCCCCTGTTGTTGATGATTGTTGTCTGTTTTTTTTTAATCATCATCATTATTATAAATGTGATATAAAACTAAGTATGAATAATGAGAGAATAAGTTTTTTTATTTATTTCCTTTGGTTTGGTGAATATGAGAGAATAAGTTGAAGTCCAGATAAAACAACTTAAATGATTTAATTTTAGATAAGCAGCCTTCAAAAAATTACTTTACCGAAAAATCCCAGTCTTAAAAAAAATTGTATTACTTGAATTATAACTTTGAAGTTTAACTTTAATAATTTAATTAATTTTTCTTCTCTTAGTTTTTTTTCTTTTAATTAAGGTAGAATTATTGCATGCTTATTCTTTGGGATTGTAATTACTGAACCACCAAGAATGGGATGGGAACGTTTCATGTTTTGCTATTATTAGAAAGAAATGGAAAATTTATATTTGGTTTTTATTTTCAGCTTTTAATTTGGGAGGGTGGAAGGAGCAGTTTCTTTCTAACTTGTAAGCATCTGAAATGATTTCAGCTGTGTTTTCCAATCATGGGTTTTAATATTAACTTTAAATTTTTCACATATTTTTTTACATAACGTTTTATATTTATTAATAAAATATAAATTTATGATTAATCATATATATATATAAATTAATTAATGAATTTTTTATTAATTAATTATTTTTTATATAATTTTCATTAATTAATTAATATACATGATTAATTAAAAAAATAACATAAAAAATGATATATTTTATTTTTGCAGTGAGATAAACATTTCCCTTTCAAGGTCTATACACAAAAAGTGACAGTTAGTCCCATTTTTTTTAACTCCTTATCTCTTTTCCAATTTAAGTGCACCATATTTATTTATAGGTACATAGATAGTAATTTACTAATTTGGTAAAACTTACTGTCAATATTGTTGCTTCCTTATGCAGAATAGTTTTATTGTCTTTCCCTTTCCTTCGAAACATCGCTGATTAACAGCCTACGCACAATGTGAAAATACAACAAAATGCTGACACAAATGACACCTCAATTTCTTCCACTAATTTAGGGTGAAAATAACATTTGTATAGACCCTAGCCCTTATGTATAAAAATTAAACGGGAAAATCAACCGTGGTTAGTTAGCAATACAATACGGCAAGTTTGTCATTGAATTTGGTTTTAGTCAATAACAACTTAAACCACTTGTGGGGAGAATTACTTTTACTATTCCAACCAACCAAAAATTCAATAAGCCATTTTAAGACGATATACATGTTAACAACAAAAAAATGAATGAAATTTCATGATCCTATGAAAATTTAATTCTTACAGTGCTTGGAATTATTTAATTATTATTTTTCTAAGCCAAAGTGGCTATATAAATGAATATGCAGATTGCAAAATCACCAAAGTGGCTACTTAATTTTGTAAAATAGAATAGATCGGTTTGAAGACGAGTCAAGGGTCAACTTCCTTTTTACAGCATATTACTTTAGTAATCAGTTTTCCAATTTTAAAATTTTCGGAGACACTTAATTTCATGAATACGATTTCATTTGCGAAAGATAACAAGTATCCACAATCATCGATTGTGATATGAATTTATCAATTTATGATCTTTCATTGGCTTTGTTCTACAAACATGCATCTCTTGGGGAAGTTGCTTTCCATTATTTGTCTGATTTAGTCATATATGAACAAGTCGCATACCATGTCATTCTCTTAATTAGACAGCCACAAGCATGACCCCGTCTTACGTTTTGAATGTTATTAACTAAGACATTTACTAAGTGCGTTGCACGGTTAAAATATATCATTATTACTTACTAACAAAATTAAATTATTATAAAAATTAAGATTATGTTTTAAAATTGAACAATTTTTATTTTTAATTTCTACATTAATCTATCAATTGAAATTTTGTTTTGTTAATTCATATAAGAAAAAAATTAAATTTACAAATCGCTTTATAATAAATATTCAAAATGCAGTAGAGAATAACAAACAATATAAAATCATTCAAAAATCATATAACACAATAAATAATAATATTAAAAAAAATAAATTTATTAATTATTTCATATATCAAATCACATATTGTACAATAATCAATCAAATAATATACATCCCGAAAATTAACAAAAAAACATTACAAACATGAATTTAAATTTTATGAAAAACTTCCTTAAATACTACATTATGTCAAAGGAATAAACAAATTATGTGAAAATGGAATAGTGCCTTGTACACTCATCTTAACTAAACTTGGGAAAAAAAGTTTCTACTTAAAAGGCATGCACATTAACACAACCATATGATTTCATGATAATCATAAAGGGAACTCAACAATTGAAAGCAAAAGTAAAAAAAAAAATGAAGACTTAGAACGCAGAACGTCCAATCCCTTCAATTGTGATAAATCAAAGACCTAGATGCCAATATTTTGAAGTGTAGACAAATTGTCCAAGATCATTAATCTATTAAACAATTCAATCAAATAACCCACTGAAGATATCTCTTATATTGGCCAAAGGCACGACCGCTAGAAAATCTACTGCATATGTTGAGCGTGGGTCTGCACGATAAGGAAGACCACTTCCTGCTCCTAAATCTTTGCACTTGGCAGCTGCCTGAAATTGATATTAAAACGCATAAGCCTTTTGTAAATAACTCATTCCCTCAATACATTAAAATTTCCCCAATTCAAGTACAAAATAAGGCATGCCATTACCACGTACCACATTAGTAGCAAAGGATAGCATTTCAAGATAGTATTTTATCAAAAGGTTTAGAACATAAGTAACAATAATACTGAGTTCAATATTCGAAATCATAAAACTACAGTATACTTTACTGATTTTACATACAATTCTCAAGCAGATTATGAAGATCTCTCTGCCATAGATGATAAATCTTTGCCAGCAAGGAAGAACATACTTTAAGGTGCACTTTGAAAAATTACTTCTTGGTCTAAAGTAGAAGAACATGCATGAATGCATAGTCTACAACCTCTTGCTCAATTTCAGTTTTTGCAATAGGGTAGGATGAATATAAATCAAGCATGCATGTAAAAAAATCTTTTCACAGAAAATAAAATCAGTTACTAAGAAATAAAAGTATGACAATTGTATAAAGGTCAAACCTTTATAATAGGCCATTTTAAAAGGTCATACTTAAGATTGTTACACAAAAGCAACAACCTTCAAATACTCTCTTAATAGAGAGCCTACAGCAGTAATATAAGTATACAAATGAACATTAGACATTGAAAAAAAATATGAAAAAATAACAGCTAATATGAGCAACTCTAATGATTCAACAGTATTGCAGAATAAAATCAAACTCTACAATAGAACAAAAAAAAAGTATTAAAAATCTCAAGCAATTGAATTGCTTACTCACGTCATACACAAAAGCATGTTAATATGTCTTGAAAGAATGCATACTTTGTAACTCTGAAACCCGTTAAATGCCCAACCATATTTTAATAGAAGAATACCTATTGACTTCTATTCTTTCCAACTATTCAAATAAAGGGTATGAAATTATCTTCTTAGTCATATTGATAGAGGATAGCATCTAAAAATGAATCATGATACATGTAATTGATTGTAATAGAATCTAGAGCAAAAAATTATTAAGAGTTAAGTGATTTTTAGAACCTGCAAGATCTAATATGCATTTGGTCGTGACTCTCACAACCCTCAAACATTGTTTCTGCAAAAGGCTCCTCATAGCATGCAATGAGGATAAATCTAAGAATCATCTAGCACAATAGGTAACCATTTTAACAGAAAATAAATCCACTAACTAATCCGTGTACCAAATCACACATTGTACAATAATTAATCAAATAATATACGCACCAATAATTAGCAAAAAACATTACAAACACGAATTTAAATCTTATGGAAAACTTCCTTAAATACTACATTCTTGGTTCTTGAACAAAGATTCCCATCATCATTGCAAACCAATATCTTCAATCTGCTTCTACATTTAACTTGAGACATAGCAACATATAATTGTACATGTGAAAAAATTTTGGTCGAGACAAATACAACATATAATTGTATATAAGCATATGTTGAAATTAAAACCAAAATATAACATTATTAGTTAAGTGAAAAACTAAACAAATTATGGGAGAAAATATAAAGGTGTGTCATATCTTCAAGACTTCCAGGATATAGCATTAAAAGGAAGAAAATGGTAGAACATGCAGGTTCAGTCATTAGAAACATAAATTACGAGCTCAAATCAGTGAACACACTGAGTTTAGGAACTCAATTTCTTGAACTGAATGGTTAAGGGAGAGATCGTAGACTCTAAGGAGAGTTGCGAAGAGGGAAAAAATTACCGAGCCCTTATTTGAAACCTACACTCATAATCTTTTTCTCGCACTCTATAAATATTAGGAGATGAAATCACCGTGCGCCACACCCCGTGATGGAAGGGTTGCAAAGATCTGTGATCCTACCCGTGTGTTTGAACTTGAAGGAATGCTATTAGCGGAGCCTTTGCCAAGCCAGCTTTAAAGGCTTAGATTTTAGGCAAAAGGCAAAACCCAAATATATATTGACTGACAGCTCAAAAACAATATTTATACACAAAATAGGAAATAAAGAAATGAAAAACAAACCTCTTAGGAGCAGAGCAGGAGGCACACTCTAACCTTGAAATAGAGAATAACATATAAGATATAAGATATTTTTAACAGTGAAAGAATAAAAAAAAATCACAAACAGTAACTTAATACCTTTCTGCATTTGATTGACCATGTCAGAGCAAGACTTTTTCAGCAGGTAATTAGCATCACGATCAAATAAAACAAATGTAGCACTATCACTTTCATCAATTACTCTTAGCTTAATCCTATACCTAAATAAATAATAACATGAAATCAAAATTGCCTCATGCAAATAAAAAGTAGAACATGAACAATTTCAGATTATATAAAAAAAATTCCAATAATGCATGACTGTTTAAAAAAAACTCAGACCTTGGAAAGACATTGACAATATCATAGTAACACCCATCGCATGTTACATACGAGACTAAGGTGTCACTACCCTATTCCACTTGCGGTACGCGTGTACCACCAATTTCCACCCTTGATAACATGCTTCACAATAGCTAAGACAATGCAAAATCCTTCCTATAAATGAAAGACAAGACATCTATAATTTGCATTAAATCAAAAACTTTAAGCACAAGTAAATAAATACAAATTAAATTTATAGGTAGAAGGAAGAATATTGAAACCTCTTTGCAGTCCTTTAACTGCTCAATATTTTTCCTAGGGATAACCCTTAAGAAATCCTCGTCCAAGGAGTACTTCAGTGCATCGGACCAAAGAGATGAGGCTTGGGAAGCCTCTACATTCTGTTCACTAGCCTACACACATACAATTTGTGAAATTAAATAATGTAACAAATATACAAACTAAAAGAATATTAAGAAACAACACTTACTTTTGCTTGAACTCATGCACTTATGCTATATCATGATTAAAAAGCGACTACTTTCATACATTACATTTTGAAGTACAAGTCTTCCCTAATGTTGAACAAAAATATAACAAAAACAATAAATTACAAAAACACATTAAAGAAAATATCTAATAGAAACATGAATATAGTGGGATAGTCATAAACCCTTGAAAGTCTTCACTTTGGCAAATTGAACAACTACATGTTGCACAAAATCACTAGAAGCAAGGAATGATACAACCTCATCCATATAATGTCTAAATAAAGAACACTCAATTTTCATACTGCATAAAGAAAATAACACATATTCAATAATAACACAACTAAACCTAATCGAAAAATCAATTCTAGAAATCTAAATACATTAGTAAAACTAATTTATAATTCAATTCCAAAGAACTGACTATATATGCAAGATTTCTAACTTACATGTCCACATCCAGCTCAATAACAATCATTCTAGCCAACTTACCATCCCTTTTCATATTGGTTCTCATTACTAACACCAGTAAGTAATCCCATCACATCTGCAGAAAAAAAAAAAGAATTGCTATCAATTAAAAGAATAACTCAACTTAAAACTGAAGTTAAGAGAGTATGTACTAATGAAATATGCAGAATCTCCATCAGTTTCAAATATGTCCTCTAAGGGAATTAGAGATAACCCATGCAATGGAATCAAGTCAGAATCACAGTGTCTCACCGTGGTTCTAAATTGGAAGTTCAACCTAAATTCATGCTTAGTGGTTCAGAAAGCCCCAGTGTTTGAACCCACTCCAAAATAAGCCACGAGGTAAACACAACCCTAAGAGAGAAGAGGCATAAATTTATACACCAAAGTCTTTTTGATAAGGGCTTGAATCTTACACCCCTGAAGAAAATTACAAAATTTCTTAAGACATTATTACTAATAGTGTATAAAGATATCCCAAATATTTGATAAAAAGATGTAAATAAATGGTATGAAGCTTGCAAATTCGTCATAGAAGACCATTTCAATAGAGCTTATCATAGATGGGTTGTTGAAGCTGGGAATGTACCACAGCCGCACTATGCGAACCTACAACCTCCATGTCTCCATCGCAGGGCATATTTTCACCAATGGGTCAATTGGAGGAGCCATAACAACAGAACACAACAAACAAAGCAATCACTTTAGAATCAGGAAGGAGATAAAACAAAGCACGAATTTAAACAACGAAATGAACCCATATATGTAGAAAGAACCATGAAGAAGAAGATAGTTAGGGTTTCAGTTTCAAAATGATTACTGGGTAATCCTCAAGAAATCAATCATCAGATAAATGCAGAGAGGGTTACCTTACCAAATGATTTAAGAGAAGGAGTCTAAGACCGATCACCCAGTAACATATTAGGCTGACAAAGTAAACTCACACACGAAAACCACTCAGTTAAACACCCACATTAATAAAACCAAAATAGGATTAGGCAATGATTATAGGAATTTCCCTAACAAACGTCTTGAGAAATTAGCCATGGAGATATGAACGAAGAGAAGAGATGCATCGCACAAAGGATAGAGAGAGAGGGACCGAAACTTATCCAGACGCATAGAACGATGGACGCAGAGAAAGCTAGGAATGCTTCCCTCACTCGCATCAGTGGAAGAAAAAATTGTCTCATACACATCTATGCATCCAAATTAAAAAATTACAAAGAAACCACATTTCAAGTTACCTTCTTTCGATTTGGAAGAATGAAGCCCTAAAAACCAAAGCTTTGAAGAGAACCCAAAAACAAATTATAACAATGAGAAGCTTGTAACAAAAAAAATTACCAGTGAAATTGTGGGCGTGAAAGAAGAAGCTCGTTAGCAGAGAAGATCGAAGTGAGAAACAAATGCACAGACTTAAATAAAAGAAGAAAGAAAAAAAGCATCATGGTTTTTCAAAATAACTCTAACCAAGAACAATACACACCTCTCACTATGCAAACTAAACCACAAACAGATCAACAGCGTAAAAAAGACATGTATGTGTTTTCTTCTTTTCCCAAAGGAGGAAAGGGATGCAGCTCAAAATACTCGACAAAGCACCAAAGTCCTTCGTGTTTTCCACTATGTCTCGGTGAGGAGCCGATAACTCCTAATCTGATGAGGAGCCAGAGTTTGGGGTTGGTGACAGTGAGGTTTTCTCAAATGAGAGCATGTGTTCTCGGAATTGAGAAAGAATGGGAAGGAAGAGAAACATGTTTAGAAAAAGAGTATACGTGAAAGTCAAAAAGCTAGTAGTAGTCTTAGAAAATAGGCTGTAACAATCACCTAATGTTAATAGCCACACGCAACACCACTTTTTTCCATGTGCAATTAATAATTTAAATGCAATCTCAGCCCCCCACCACGTGGTCTCAGTGAAGAGTCAAAAGCAATTCCTCCTAGTTAATGAAAAGCAACAGAATAGATGAAGTGATGCCGCATGGAGATGAATAGTAAGTAACACAGTAAAAAAATGGTTCAGTATGTGTATCATTCATAGAAGTGACGCGTGTAAGGAATAGTAAGAGAAACAGTGGAAAAAAATTTCAGCAATTGTATAGTGTATAGATATGGCAATTTAGCTAAGATCTGGAATTCATCTCTACCTTATTACATGCATGTCAATTTATTTTAGTTTCAATTTGATCAACATAAATACGTGAATAGTGAAAATGGAACCTTAGAAAATCGTTTACTCAAATTATATTGGTTTAATTGTATTTTAGTCCCTCTAATTTCATTAAAATTACAAAGTAGCCCTTTCATGGCATTTCACGACAGCTATAATGATATAGTGTCACGGTAACTATATTTGAATTTGAGCCAGCATTGCAAAGATATCTTATTACCATGATTGGTAAGCTCTTGAGTTATATATTACATTGAATGTTCTTCTTACTAAATAGTGCGACATAACTCTTTTATGAGTTGTAAAATTAAAATGCTAATCTATAGTAATAAGGTTAAGAAATAATTCCATGACTAAGGAACTAACTTTACGTGGTAGCAAAGATTCATCACATTTTGTATAGTTTTTCATTTAAAAAAAATTCTATTTATTAGAATAATTGAACTTAACTCTATCTCGAAAACTAACTCAAGGGAGAAGGATTGTCCAAGTTAGTGGTAATTTTGCCCATAAACTTAATCAATATGAGACCTTAATACATCCCCATCACGTCCAGAAACTAGACATTTGAAGCATGAAATTTGCAGGATTGAACATCGGTGGGTGACCCAACTAGGATAGGCTCTTATACCACATTAAAATAACTGGGTTTAATTCTACTCTACAAATTAAGGCTATGTTTAGTGTGTCGTATAAGGAGGATCTGATAGTATAAGTTAATACTATCAAACTTTATCAGATGTTTGGTATGTCTATCTGATAGGATAGTTAAATCTGGTCAAAGTTTTTTATCTCACTCTAATAGTATAACTCTATCATCCTTATGACCCAATGATATAATCTGATAAGATTTTCTTCCTATCACTACCCTTCACTTTTAATATTATTAAATTACTAGTAATTATTTAGTATTATTATTAAATTAAGTATTTATTATTACTATTATTATTATTAAATTTGTAATTATTATTATTATTATATTAGTAATTATTATTATTATTATATTAGTAATTATTATTATTATTATATTAGTAATTATTATTATTATTAAATTAGTAATAATAATAATTATTATTATTATTTTTATTATTTCATTAGTGGTTTGACAAGCAAAAGGTGATGGTAAAAAATATTAAGGATAATATAGCCATAGTAAATAATTATATATACTATCAAGTTATTTATACTAAATGCACAAAATGTTTGATAGTATAAAAATTTATCAGCTTGTTTATACTATCAGACCTTATTTTATTGTCTTATACTATCATGTTTTATACTATCAAATATACCAAACGCAGCCTAAGGGTGTTCAAAGGATTGGTTGGAACGGATTTAGCCTAACCCAAACCTGATCTGATATGTTAACTGAATCATTTCTTTGGACTTGGATCCAACTTATTAAGGGCTCGACTAATAACTAAATCAAAACTAGGTTAACCCAATATTTATATAAAATGCATTAAATTAGACGTTATGCATAACTAAATCATAAAATTTTAGAAGTATGAAACTAAAATTAAGAGATATTTTATAATATATATTATGAAACAAATTATATCAATACAAAAATATTACCATGTTATGTAAAAATTATTAATTTATATCAAAAAATATTAAGAACAATATTTGTTGAATGATGAAAAATTCATATATCGAATTAAGTTATGAATACACAAAAGAGTATATATAGCTAATCGAAATACTGAAGCTTACTGCTAAAGCTAAGCTAACTAACTAATCTGAACTAACCAACCTAACTGATCAACTGAAAACTAACTAACAAACTAATTCTATTTACATCAGTTATATCAGTTAATACTCCCCCTCAAGATGAAGGTATGGATCAAGTACTCTCATCTTGGATAATAAGAAATTGAAGGAAATAGTGGAGAGTGGCTTGGTTAGCAGGTCAGCCAACTGATATTTGGATGGCACGTGGACAAGCTTGAGAGTTCTAGCAAGAACCTTTTCTCTAACAAAGTAGCAATCAATGTCTATATGTTTGGATCTCTAATGGAATGTTGGATTTGAGGCAATGTGAATTGCATCTTGACTATCACAGAAAAGCATAGTAGAATCAATGGAAATTTCAAAATCTTTGAGAAGATTCTAAAGCTAGGTAACTTCACTGGCTGCACAAGCAAGGGCTTGATACTCAACCTCTACTGATGATCTAGAGACAGTAGGTTGCTTCTTTGATTTCCATGACAGTAGAGAATCCCCCAAGAATACACAATAACCAGTTGTAGACCTCTTGGTATCAGTGCAGTTACCCCAATCTGCATCAGCATAAGACTTGAGACTAAGAGATGAAGTAGCAAAAAATAAGAAACCTTGGCCTGGAGAAGCTTTGAGATATCGTAAAAGATGGTGGACAGCATCTAGATGAGCAGTGGTAGGACTGGACATGAACTGACTAAGTTTATTCACAACATAACAAATATCTGGTCTTGAAATGGTCAAGTATAATAGCCTTCCAATCAATCTGTGATACTGTGAATAATCAGGAAGTGGATCTCCATCAGAAACACTTAACTTCATATTTGAATCCATAGGTAAAGTAGCTGGTTTGCAGGCCAAAAAACCAGTTTCTTCTAGTAAAGACAGAGTATATTTTCTTTGAGTTCGTGGATTGAGTAATTTCCAACCCCAAGAAGTATTTCAAATTCCCTAAATCCTTCAACTTGAACAAGGACTATAAAATGGCTTTAACTGTTGAGACAGTAGCTGGATTCTGGCTTGCTACAATAATGTCATCAACATAAACAATGAATGCTACAAAAGTGCTACCTGAACCACTTGTAAACAAGGAATAATCACACTGTGACTGTTTGAAGCATGAGACACCAAAGCAGAAGAAAGAGTGTGGAACCATTGTCTTGAAGCCTGCCTTAAGCCATATAGAGACTTATTTAATATGTAAACCATGTTCTCCCCTTTGCATGAATAGCCTAAAGGCAAGTCCATATATACTTCTTCAAGCAATGTGCCATTTAGAAATTGTAAAATCTTGAACTGGTTTAGGAATAACCAGATCAAGAAAAGGATCACTAACACGAGAAACAGAAGCAGACTGAAAAGGAAAGACATATTCACGAAAAATAACATCTTTAGATGTAACAAGATTTGGATTGTAGATTGTACAATTTATAGCCCTTATAACCAGGTGGATATCCCAAAAAAAAACAGATGGAATGACTCTAGGACTAAACTTGTGTCTTCCAGAGGAAAGAGTGGAACTAAAACAAAGACAACCAAAAACTCTCAATTAGAAGTAATAAGGTTCAGATTCGAAAAGCAAGCTAAAAGGTGATTTGAAAGAAAGTAAGGCAGAGGGTACCTTATTTATGAGGTAAGTAGCAGTAGATATGTAATCTCCCCAGAAATCTAATGGTACTCTAGATTGAAAGAGCAACGATCTGGCCACATTGAGGAGATGTTGATGCTTCCTTTTGACAATTGAATTCTGTTGTGGCCTTTTAACACAAGAAAATTGATGTAAAGTTCCTTTTATGGCAAAAAAATCAGACATGACCAGCTTCTTGACATTGTCTGATCTGAATTGCTTGATTACTTTTCCAAATTGTCTTTCCACCATGGCAAAGAACTTCATGATCACTCGAGATGCCTCTGACTTGGACTCAATTAAGTATGTCCATGTAAACCGAGTACAATCATCAATCAAAATAACAAAGTATCTCTTCCCATTATATGTTGGTGTATGGAATGGGCCCCATATATCACAATGCAATAAATCAAAAGGATTATCAGACAAATGATTATTTGAATGAAAAGAAAGTTTCTTTTGTTTAGTTAATGGATAGATAGGACATGTATGATGAAGATAAGATTTTGAGGTAGAAAAATGAATTTTATTACTCAAATGCTACAATGTTTTATTTGACAAATGTCCTAGTCTAGCATGTCAGACATTGGCAGATATAATATTGTGAACAAAAAAGGAATAAGCTATATGAGAAACTGCTTTTGATGATTTAGCTAAACTTGGTTCAATCAAGGAAGAGGAAGGATGAGCTCTGAAGACATACAGGTCTTCAAATAGATCACCCTTGCCAATCATCTTCAAATGATTGAGATCCTAAATTAAAAAATCAGTAGAAGAAAAAAAAATGTTCAAGTTAGCATGTTTTAATAATGAACTAACTGAAAGTAAATTTATGTGAAAACTAGGAACATAAAGCACATGATGAAGAATAATATCAGGAGAAAGACAAATTGTTCTTATGGCAGTAATAGGAATACTAGACTGATCAGGTAAAGTAATAAATTGACCATTCACATATTAATAAGAAATAAAGGAAGACAAAGAACATGCAATGTGACATGTGACTCCAGGATCCAATATCCAAGAATGAGAGTCATGAATAAAAGAAAAGGATACTGCTGAAAGCACAATACCTGCAGCATGCTCAAAAGGCATAGATTCTGTAGAAGTCTTGGACAACTGAGAATTCAGAAAAGAGAGTAGTTGCTGACATTGAGCTGTAGAAAATTGAAAAGATGAATCTTGACCTTGATCTGAGACTTGATTAACACTGGCCACTGCAAATTAAGAAGACTTGTGTTTATTTGCTTTGTAATTTGATGGAAAACCATGCAATCGATAGCATTTTTCTTTTGTATGACCAAGTAAACCACAATGTGTGCAAACTGATCTATCTTTCTTGAAATCGCCTTTGCCTTTAGTATCAAGAATAGGCTTAGAATTAACTGCATATGCTAACTGAGTTTTAGTAGACAGAGAACATGAATGACTAATTTCACATTGCCTCTCTTCTTGCACTAATAATGAAAAAACTTTGTTGATAGGAAGAATTAGATCCATGAGAAGAATTTGACTATGAATATAGGAAAAATTATCATTGAGCCCCATAAGAAAACAAATGACATACTCAATGTGAGAATGATCAATCAAAGACTGAGCTCCTCCACATATGCAATTACTTAATGGCTGAAAATCAAATAATTCTTCCCAAATTGCTTTGAGCTGAGTAAAATACTGACTCACAGTGGATGTTCCCTAAGTAAGATTCATTAGATCTTTCTTGAGTTGAAAGATTCTTGGTCCATTCTTTTGATGAAAATGATATTGTAGATCACTCCATATTGCACCAGCAGTAGTTGAATATATGATACTAGCTACAATTTCTCTGGAAACTGAATTAAGAAGCCAAGAACTTACAATATTGTTGTTGCGATCCCATGCAACCAAAAGATGAGGATCAACATCAAGAGGTCTGGGAATAGAACCATCAACAAACCCAAATTTATTTTTGACATAAAGAGTCATTTTCATAGAACGACACCATGAATTGTAGTTGTCACCGGTGAGAGGTTAAGAGACCAAGATTAACCCTGGGTTATCATAATGGTGAAGAAAAAAAAGATTGAAGGGATTATCAATGGCAAATGAAGTAGTCATTGTTACAGATTCAATGAACAGAGAAAGAAAAAAAACGAATTAGAGTAGGAAGACAGAGAAGGAAATTTCTTCTGATACCATATTAAGAACAATATTTGCTGAATGATGAAAAATTCATATATCGAATTAAGTTATGAATACACAAAAGAGTATATATAGCTAATCGAAATACTGAAGCTTACTACTGAAGCTAAGCTAACTAACTAATCTGAACTAACCAACCTAACTGATCAACCAACAAACTAACTAACAAACTTATTCTATTTACATTAGTTATATCAGTTAATAAAAAGTCTTATAATTTATCACTATTTTTTAAAAAAAAATATCAATTTTTAAGCATTATGTTGTACCTGGCAGAGTTAGGTCAACTCGAAGTATGATATGAACCCGACCCCTAAACACATTGAGTCAAATGTTAAGAACCCGAATCCTATTCAAGTAACTTTGGGTTGGAATGAATCGTCAGGCCAGGACGGATTATAAACAACCTACTACAAACTAATTCAAAGGGGATGATTGTCCCAGTTATTGTAAGTGATATACTTTATCCATATACTTAATCTGCGTGCACCTTAATATTATTACACTCAACAAATATATTGAAATGACTAAAGATATCAAATGTTTATCACGGGCACAATTTTTCATATTTTGTCATGTATGCAGAATATTATAAGCAATGAAGGAAAATACAAGGAAATTGCTTTGTACACAAGTCCTATGATTTAATCTCTTCACATTTACTGACAGTAGAAAATAAAGTAAGATTGACTGCAATTATATAATAAAAATGTGTAAATATAAAATAGTGTATATAAGTATGTATATGTAACATTGTTCAAAATGCAATAATAAGGGAGGGTCCCCTCTTGATGGACTCATCCTCATTATGGTTGCTTCGTAATTCAAGAAATCCAAAAGAACCACACTTTGTGTACGTCTTAATTGAGTACATTACCTATACAATTTATGTATTTTTTTTAGGTCAAGTTACCCATACATATTTATATACAAATGACAAATCATTTTATATTTAGTTATTTATATAGTTTTTATTATCTGATTACAATTGGTTTTACTTAAATGACTTAAATATGTTTTTAGTCCTTCTAAACATAGCAGTATTTGGTTTTGGTTCTTCTAAATATTTTTTATGATTTTGGCCCCTGTAAATTCCAATGTGGATGAAATTAGTCTCTTTCGTTATTTGACATCTGTTAAGTGTTGATGTGGCAAACAGAGCTCCATGACAGTGTTGTCACGTGTCCTCTGCTTCGCCTCTGCTTTCTTCCCACTAAGCCCACTTCCGCCGCTTCTCCCTTAACCCTCAGACCCAAACCCAACCTCAATCGATTCAATGTTTGGTGGGATTCACCACTTACAACCACAAAGGAGAAAGCTTCAAATACAAGGCCATTTGCAACTGGACATAGAGAGAATCTATCTCGGTGGAAAGGTTTCTTCTTCCCCTCTCCATTTCACCATTTGTCCTCATTTATTTCCTGAGTTGCTTTAAAGTTTTTCTCTTTATCGAAATGGATCCATTTTCAACTATTTCTCAATTGGGTCTTTTTTCTCCATTATGCCCTTGCATTTTTTTTTCTTTTGAGAAGATGGGTTTACAACTATGATATGTTGCATTGCAATTATTTCTTGAAGAAAACTTGTAGAACCCAACATTTTCACATTATTGGGATTTTTTCAGTTGCAGCTTATTTTTGCATTGGGATCTAATTTTCAAAATAAAAAAGAACAACAACCATTTTTTATTTGTTATTTAATTGTGATAAATTCATGGGATTGCTTTATTTTCTTTCCTTATGTTCTTCCTTTGAATTGAATGTATTTTACCTCACCAACTCATTAAGATATTGAAGATTTTTACATAGCAAATAGCTTATCTGTGAATTCCTTATATGCCACATATTTTTTGGCATTCGAACCTCCCTATGTCGATTGAGGTTGGGTTTAGGTCTAAGGGTTAGGGGATAGGCGGTGGAGGAGGACTGGGGGTTGAGGGTGGGAGTGGGAAGAAAGCAAGGGCGGAGCAAAGGAATAGAGGCCACAAAGGAGGAAGAAAAAGCAACGTGACTTGCATGTGCTCTTTAATGAGGAAGTATAACCTGCATTGATTACATGGATCCATGTGGCACCATGAAGTGTTTAATGAAGGATATGTGGCAACGCTGACATAGAGTTCTGTTTACCGCACCAACATTTAACAGATGTCAAATAACGACAATGACTAATTTCATTTACATTGAAATTTACAAGGACCAAAATCGTAAGAAAAAATTTAGAGGGACCAAAATCAAATACCGTTATATTTAGAGTGACTAAAAAGATATTTAAGCCTACTTAAATCTTCGCATACCTATATCCTAATTCTGTCATGCCACTTATACAGAGGGATAAGACATATATAGTTGAGTAAATTGGTACTACCTGCAAGCTATCCCGTTTAACCAACAACCTACGCAAGTTAAGGCCAAGCATTTTGCAGACTCGTTTAAATATGAGTCTGAGAGCCTAATTCGTTTAACTGGCGAGTTAAATGGGTTATAACTCTGTTAACTATCTTGTTATGTTTTTTTTTATTTAGAAAAACACACACACACACACACACACACTATTTTAAGTTCTTTCTCTTTTTTTCCTGTTAAGCTCTCTTGTCCAAGAACAATTTTTTTTAAAAAAAAATGAATCCAAAATGATTTAAATGACCCAATTGCTTAAATATGGTCCACAACTCTAAATATCTTTTAATTTAAAAAAAATGTATATAGAAATGTTTAACATATGAAATTTATTTTAGTAGAATTAGAATAATAATGGGAATAAGAATAAAATAACTTAGAATAATAATTCTTTTTCAGTATTTGATTCACTCAAAAATAAATTTTAATGGTTTTGAGCTTGACCTTTATTTAAGACATAATATATTGATTTTTAAAACACTTATGATAATGGTTATTCCTATGTAAGTCACACTTGTTTCATTCTATCCAACTAGTAAAGGGATGACCGAATATGGTATACTCTTTCTTTCTTGTAATATTTATAGATAGATGATATACCAAAAAATATATATTCTTTCTACATAAATTGTGTTTGTTTGTTGAAAAGACAAAAAGGATATCTGAACATTTGTTAATACAGATTTGTAGTTGCACCTGATAGTTAAGCTTACAACCAAGTTTTAAATCAAACAATGATTATTATTTAACATCATATAATAATTAATTTAGTTAAATCTCGACCAAATTAAGCCCAAGGTGGGTAATGTTTGTCTGACTTGACTTCCACTAATAATGGGTTTTGACTGAATTGCATATGCTGATCTGCATGACATTACATATTACTGACCTTCATCCACCAAAAAAGCACTTATCCTTCTACACTTGCGAGTTAACGCATTAGACGGGTTAAGTTTTCCGTTGTGGCCTGTTGGGAAGAAAAACTATGGAAAGAAACCATTAATTAAATCCATATTGCACTTGCCCTCTGCCTTCCTTTTATATCTTTTTACGCAACCCACACACATACTTTTTGAAGTTTTGAGAAAGTTGATTTCTTAACGTATTCTCAGAGTCATTTTAGATGTTTGAGTAGGTTATTTTACCACGAAGTTTGACTCTTATTTTTTTACTTAGCTTCTTATTTGTTTAGAATAAGTTAATCCATTAATCTTAAAAAGGTATATAAAAATTTCTTTTCAATTAATTTGGACACTTCAGATGCTATTTTCTATAATCTCTATAGGGTAATATGACTTTGAGTTTCGTTATCTATCCTTTTCAGATCCCTCATTTACAATATAAAAAAGATTCCAACTATGATTTGTGTCTAGTAATTATAACCCAAATTGCATATAAGGTGCATTTTGAAAACTAAATACCAGTTAAGGAATACGAGATTTGTATTCTAATTGTTTTGAGTGAAAGACAAATTTTGAAACCAATTAATCACATGCATACATGCTAGCATTTATATATACAAATTAATACAACTTATCATATCTTTCATTAAGAAAAAAACTTAGCTCCATTTTTTTATATTTTTTATTTTATTAATTAAATTATAATATGTGTATTTTAAAAAAAAAAAATATTAATAAATATATATCATAATTTAATTAATAAAATAAATATAATAAACATGAAAAAATTAAATTAAATTTTATCCTTTCATTAATCATATTCTAGTATCACTGTATTAAATTATTAATGAATACAATAATAGTTGTACCTATTTAATAGGAGGTACTTGGTGGCTGAAAAATCAAACTTGAAAGGAGTGAAGGATCCTGATGACAAATATCAATGATCAATCCCATAGGATTCCTTATAGTTTTTACAAGTTTTAAATACAAGTAAAGTGCAATTATTTTGTAGGAAGCGTTTGACGTATTCCACTTAACTGATACTTAAAAAACTATCGGTAATAGCAAGTTTCAACCGGTTAATTTTTTTTTTATTTTAATAAATTATTATTTATTATCTAAACCTTATATTAATGTTATTTGTTTTTGAGTCTTTATTACCCTCATCCAACCTCTCTCTCATCCCATCGTCGCTGGAAATCTCCATAACCACCATCATCGTTGAAAATCCAACAAGTTTGCAAGGCCACTTGCTTCCCCAACAATGCAATCATCTCTTTGCCCACCCAACCACCTCCCCCAAACCTGCCCCTCTTTGGCTACGCCAATCCATTGTCTCCTCTAGCAACCTTATCACCGCCCAATCCATGGTGTTGACTCGAGGTCTTCTGCAATCACTAGTCGTCACTCGTCACAAACTATCCATCCTTGACTCTTTCACAAATAGTCAAAACCACAACGCCGTTACCTCAAGCTACTTTGAGGTCCTTCAGAACACCCAAAAGCCAAATTAGAGATGAAGGCACTTGCTAGTACCAAAACAGAACCACTCACCGGTGGTCAATCATCGTCGTTGGTCGCAGAATAGATTTGATGCAGAAAGCGTGATGGCGTCGACACTGTCGAAGTGGAAGGAGTCATCGTCGGCTGAGTGAGAACCATGGAATGAGTCATCGTTGTTTCCTTGTTTTGTATGTCTAAAGTGTTAGAATATTTAGAACATATTTCAGAATTAAATTAGGCTTGATTTTATATTATCTTAGAGATCTGATTTTTATATAATTAAAGATATTATTTAGATTATATTTAATTGTATTTCCTTCTTTATATAGACTTCATTTCTTATAAATATGGAATTTTCTTGTACACATTGATTAATTCAAAGATAATTCAAAGAATATATAGAAACATTCTCCAAACTTTTTTCATGTCTCTATTTCTCTGTTTTTAACATGGTATTAGAGCAGTACTATCCTCTGTGACCTGCCCTATCACTATTCTGTTGCATAGTTCCTAAAAATATGAAACTCTGATTAATCATCTCTCATGTTGTGTTCTAGATATTCTGAAAATCCTTCTGCTCATTATCACTGTTTTTTCATCACTCCGTTCCAAACTTAGTTGCTACAATCATTGTCCTAGATTTCAAACTCTGTTCTAGACTCCGATTACTATTCTAGATTCGAGACTCCAATTTCTACCCTAGATTCCAATCTCTGATATGCATATCTAATATACATCCTTGTTCACTTTCATCGATCTGTTTCATCTAATCCAATCTGAAAGATTGACCCCGTCTCCATTGCTTCAACCTCTGATCAGTTATGTTTGATATATTGGCTTTGTCTCCGTTGTTTTAGCTAAATACAAATTGGTTCCATCCTAAATGCAGTTTGGCTTCGTTCTCATTGTAGATTTTTTCAAATGCAGATGGTTCCATCCTAAATGCAGTTTAGGCCTTTTAACTTCTGCAAGATTTCGACGTTGGGTTTTTAAAATATTTTTAGTTTATTTTTTTTTTGATGTGTTTAATTGTAACAAGCTAAAGCTTAGCAGCTTTAACTTGAGAGAGAGTGTTAGAATATCTAGAACATATCTCGAAATTAAATTAGATTTGATTGTGTATTATCTTAGGAATTTGGTTTACTATATAATTAGAATCTATTTTAATTATATTTGATTATATTTTTTTTTTTATATAAACTCCATTTATTATAAATAAGAAATTTTTTTATATACACTAATTAATTTAAAAATAATTTAAAAAATTGACAAAAATATTTTTTAAACTTTTTCCGTATATTTATTTCTCTGTTTCTATCGTAAAGAATTTTACATCTAACAAAAGCATCGCCTACAAATTTAATTTCATTTTTTTATTCAAACTAAATGGCCTTAATACCACAGAGGAAATGGTGTTTTGACTTTTGAGAGTGTGAAGGTTGATCAGCCATTGGATAGGCATTTTGGCCCAGGCTTGAATTACCCAGCCCCACCTTGAAAAATTAAGGCCTGAATTTCAAGATAAAGCCCATAAGTTGGGTTTAGAAAAACAAAATTTTAAAATTTGTTAAATTTTTTTTCCTAATTTGGGTTTGGGTATTGTTTTGGCCGGCCCAAATGAAAATATTACATTTTGTTGCGCCTTCTTTTTGTGAGCATTTGCCTCATTTTGGTGTCGTTGGTTGGCTTGGCTTGGCTACCAATCTCTACCTCTCCATCGATTTTATAAGAAAGACATAATTTTGCCTTTTCATAATTTCAAATTTTATAACTAGCAAGAACAAAATTTAAAAGTTTGTAGCAAAGGGAAATGTGCTTGTCTAACTCTTACTTCATTTGGGGCTACAAGTTAGTATCCAGGAAAACTGAGCCATGTGGAAAGATGAATCTAGGAACACAGTTTTTTGGTGGTTGAACACTGTTTATAAGATCTTTTATACTACTTTTTTCATCTTTATTTGATCTCCTGATTCTCTGCCCTTGCATCCGACATTAACAACCAACATGTGATTCTTGCTTACACTCAGCTTGGACAAAAAGGGATGGAAAGCTGAACGTAACACATGAATACCATTATTGTTTTCACATCTCGAAATTACATTAATGTGAAATGTCTAATTTATAACATTTTTATTTATGCAAACATGAATAGGTGCTGCAATTATAGTTGCTTCCGCCTCATGAAATGTTTATATAACCTTTATGTGATAAAAAAAGGGGGGCAAAATAAACAAACATTTTCCTATTTTAATTTGCTTTCTGTTGGACTCGTCATGTTAGGTTGCTAGATTTTCCTGCAATTTCAATATGTGAATGCATATATGTACGAACCTAAATTGAGCTGGGAAAAAGTGCAACTATATTGACAAAAACTCCTGATACCATGCTCATACATGACATTGTCAACGGATTATAGCAAATTCACTAAATTGTGAAAACGATGAGGTGGCTTATTGTCATAATTAATTATACCGTGTTGGCTTAAAATTCAACGTCTCAAATAATAAAAATAATGTTATTTACTATATATATATATACACATCATTTAATTATAATTAATTTTATTACACTTAAAACTTTTCTTTTAAGGCTTAAGACTCGTGAGTCTGGCAAAGAGAGTAGGAGATTAAAAAAAAGTAAAGTAAAATAGAGCATAATTGGTAGGATTGAATCTTATTACTCATTCTCTCTTTGCATATTCTTAACTTTTAGTAATTGAACTAACAACATAAGACCACTTATCATTTAATTCTATCATCTATACCTAATATAAGGTAATATGTATTCACAACTATATTGAAAAAAAAACTCCCAAAGAAACCATTAATAATGAATTTTACTAACAAGTGTTCTTAATCTTAAGAATAGTGATTAAGGATATTAAATAGAAAATTTTAAATTTAAAAACATCTTTTTGCCTTTAATACATTAAATACTTTATTTTTATCTAAAAATTTTCATTGTAATATGCTTAATAAATATTCTACAAGCGTTTGTCGGTAAAAATCCTATAAATTAATAAATGGGGTTTTTATAGGGTGGGTCATAGAGAGAATGTAAAATATGATTAAAAAAAATGGCCGCAAGAAATTCATCATCGCAGCCAGTGAAGTTTGAACATATGCGGCAGGGTGTAAGCTGTATACAAGCATTTATTTCGTATTTTTTAAGGAAAGTTTTGTTTTTTTATGGAGCATCTTCGTCATTCTTTTACACTTTGTTTGGATGATCTAGAAAAAATAAAAGGTAATATGTAAAAATTTCCAAAGAAAGAAAATAGGGAGGAGAAAAATAGATAAAAATAACTAAAAATTTTTTAATTGTTTAGATGAATACTGATTAAGAGAAAAAAATATGAAAATATTTAAAAAAAAACATCTTTTTTACATTGTTAATACATTTTTTTATTTTTAAAAAAAATTTTTTTGCTATATGCTTAATCAAGTATTCTAAAATACACAAACAGTGACAAATGCATAAATTAAAAAAATGACAGTCCGTTTTCTCTCTCATCCAGAGAAAAAATAACTTAAAAAAAATGGCTTCCATGAAATTTTTTCATCGCATTTTTTGAACATATGCAAACTAGAGAAAATGTTTTTTACAAGCATTTATTTCGTATTTTTTAAGGAAAGTTTTGTTTTTTTCAAAGCAAACAAAGCGTTAAAAAATGAAAGAAAGAAAAAAATAAAAAAATAAAATCTAAGGTGAAGATTCTTCCTAAATAAGAATTTTTCTTGCTCCCAGTGGATGTAAGAATTCTTTGTTGTATACAATGACAAATTCTGTGGCGATTAACTGAGATTTGAAAAACTACTCATAAAAGATAGTCAAATGATGATAAGATAAATTTTTAGTTATCCACAATTATAGGCATTCAAATTAATAATTGACATGCTAAATGAGTTATGTTAAAAATATACATGTTTTAAAAAAATTATCAACGGTTAATTTAAATACTTATAATAGGTAACATTTATCTAACAATTTTTCTAGTGTCAAAACGATATCATATTGGTCATACTCTAACTTAAATCTTACAATTTTTCATAAACTCTCATGAAAACTATTAAATAACATATTGGTTATAGTCTAACTTTTTATTAACTGGTAAGTAAACCTTTAAAAGTGGTAATAATTCTTTTATATTGAAATTAATTAAAAAATAAAAATAATGAAAAATTGAAATTTAATTAAATATAATTAAGGAAATAAAAATTTTATTGATTGAAAAAATAATTATTAAAGAAATAATTAAGAAGATAAGAAGAAATATTACTTTTTAAAAAATAGAAATACAAATAAAATAAAAAAAAATAAAAATATTAAATAATGACATGTAGTTACATGATAAGAAGAATATAAAAAAAAAAATTATTACTTTTAAGAGAAAATATTTTTATTTATAATATAAGGATAGATAATTCAAATGAATTCACTTAAATTTTATAAGGAATTTATAAAATAAAATATGAACAAAAAATATTATTATTATTCTAAAACAATGCTAAACTTTTTGTCTACCTAAAAGTCCAAACTCAGATATTTCTGGAGCGGCCTGTTGGGCCCAGCTGTACTAAATGTACCTCAATTTTAGGTTCATACGACAACTGTGTCTCTTCTAAACATGACAATTTTACTCGTTTCTATAGATATTTGTGGGTAATATTAGTAATAAGAGTGAATAATATTTGTCTAATTTTTTTATCAGATATAAATATTTATTTATGTTATTTTTGTTTAATAAATAAGGTGAAGATAATGATAATTTCTCATGTATTTGTGAATATTTACAAATAAAATTATTAAAATATCTTTATATAAAATTATTAAAAAAATTTATTATTACTAAAATATTATTAATATATTATTTTTTTTGAATTTTTTAAATTTTTTTAAATTTATTAAATACTCATAAATATTTATAAATATTCACTTACTCATAAAAAAATAATAAATAAATACTCAAAAAAAGTAAAATAGCAAAAATAGATATTATTTGAGAAAACAAAGAACAAGATACTACTATCCATTCTCGCCTCGCCGTGTTCCGTTCGATTCCGTTGTCATCCTACTCTCCTCATTGACCTTTGGGCTCTAAGTTGAGTCAAGAGTTTTGCATACAATGTTTTCTTTCTTAATTAATTAAAACTTTGCATATTATTATTTAATCTCATTTGTCATAGTATTAAAGAAGTTTGACTATAATAGTAACATTGAACAGGTCAAACTTTTTTAATAATATAATAATATGTGATTGAATAATATTAATAAATATATTTACATAAATAATATATCAAAATTATAATTTTTTTGCACATAAAATTATAATTTTTTTATTCCAAATGATGTTTAGATTAGCATAAAGTCATATAATTGCGGTTTAATATGGTACGTAGTATATGAGTTAATTTGTAAAAAACTCTCATTAAAACTTGTAACATGTCATTATCTTAGAAGGTTAAATATCTCCTTAAACTTTTACTTCACACAAAAATTAAAAAAATAAAATAAAGGTTTAAATGAAACCTAAGATAAGCAAATTATAATTATTAAGATATAGTCACATAAAAATATTTGCACATTTCTTCTTTGGGATTCTGTTTTATATATTTTTGAAATTGAGAGTATGAATTTCACACAAACAATTTTGAGTGTGCAAAATATAGGAATAGACTTTTCATCCAATTTTTTAGTATAAAATTGATACCTAGTATTTATATTTTAAAAAAAATCAAAATGGCCTTTAATATTAGTCCTCTAACAAAATTTAGGTAATACCTATGAAGCCATGATACATGTATACCTTAATACCTTATTACCCATACGGCATGGATACTGGATATAAAAACACATCAATTTTAAAAATTGTAGGACACGAACACGGCATTCCTTTAATATTAGTCCTCTAACAAAAATTAGGTAATACCTATGGAGCATGCATACTGATATGAGATGATACGTAGACACGGTATACGATATTAGACGGACGGATTTACGAATTAACTTAAAAATTATAAGACATGAAACAACATATATATATAAAAATATATATATATATATATATATATATATATATATATTAATTTCAAAATTTAAGAAAAAATTCATAATTCATTAATATCATTTCTATAAAGTTAAAGATTTATAATATTTTAATATATGTCATATATATCAATATTTGCTACCTAGTAAGTCCCTTATAAAAAATATGAAACATAATTTCTATTAACATAATCTAAAAAATCTCTTAAATTAATTTTTCCTAATAGAATTAATCATGTACAAGTACATTTGCATAAAAAAATAACTAGACGGAATATTAATGTGAAGCAACCTTCGGTAACAATGAAGTTGATGACTTAGTATGAGCAGAGGTAGAAAAAGCATATGAAAATAGTATTATGTGAAAAGATAAAACTTAAAAGTCTAATAGTGACGTGTGAAAAGATAAAACTTAAAATACTGGTATGTGAAAATAGTGGCATAGGACGTCAGACATGTGAGCTTGAGTGAGTTACATGCTTACTAATTGAACGTTAGTCATGGAAACTAAGTTTTTTTTAAAAAAATATTAATGAGTTGTGTCCAAGATGTCCGAGAAGTGTCGAACAAGATATCCGGTAAGTGTTGAGTCAACACGCCGAGACGTCCAAACCGAAAAATAATCTTTTTAATCGGACACATTTGGACATGCATACATGATATATGTCATTAAATGCACGGTGTCTACATGTATGACACGAATAATTTAATCTAACAAATTGAATATACGCCTCATAATCGAATTTTGCGTGTCCCAACGTCTTCATAGAGTAATACAAATATAAATGTAGATATAATTTTTATTAAAATAAAACGCAATCAAATTGTGTTGGCAAGTAGCCTTGCCAAATTGTGTTCTTGTTTTTAACTCAATAACATGATGGGTCATACCAAAATAATAATAATAATAATAAAGAAGAAGAAGAAGAACATCTAACAATATATATATTGAACAAAGGAATATATACTCATAAAAATAACCACCTACATTAACACTTACTAAAAATATAAAAATATCTAAAAGAACATTTAAATATAAAGAAATACATAATAGATTAATTAATTAATAATATTATAACAACATTATAATAAAAATTTATCATAAAAATATTTTAAAATATAAGAATTAATTTTAAAAAAAATTATAAAAACAATGAGCCAATACTATTGAGACAAAATCTTTAATTTAACCTAATAATAATGTGATGTGTACCACAAGTAAATGAAACCCACCGCCAGATGAAATGGTGTGGGAACGGTGAACACACCCTATAAAGCACGGACACGCCGAACACGCCGATTATGAGGCGTGTTTGTGTATCACGTGTCCGTTTAAACGACGACAAGTCATACACGACAAGTGTCCAAATATGTCCGATTAAAAAGATTATTTTTTCGGTTTGACATCGACACGCTTCGGACATTTTCTGACATTCGAGACACTTCTGATACTTCCACGATTAGGACATAACACAACACATTAATATTTTCTTAAAAAAAAACTTTTCCATGACTAACGTTCAATTAGACTAAACTCAAACATACATTACGTCTCAAGTCATTATTTTCACATACCAATATTTTAAGTTTTATTTTTTCAAAATATACTTTTAAGATTTATCTTTTCAATAATAATTTTCATCTGTTCTTCTACCTCTCGCTTCATACTAAGTCATCTACTTCGTTGTCACCGAAGCTTTTCATCAATATTATCTAGTTATTTTTTTAATAAATATTTATAATGATTAGTTCTATTAGGAGAAGTTAGGTTAAGAGATTTTTTAGATTATGTCAATAGAAATTATGTTCTATATTTTTTAAGAGAGACTTATTAGATAGCAAATATTGACATATATGATATATATTAAAATATTATAAATCTTTAAACTTATAGAAATGATATTAATAAATTATGATTTTTTTTCTAAAATTTTGAAATTATATATATATATATTATGTCGTGTCAGATCCTACAATTTTTGAAGTTGGTGTGTCCCATATCCGCCGCCAGATGTAAATGGTGTCGGAACGTGTCCGTGTCTGTCACGTGTCTTCATAGAACACACCACATGCTGTGTTATTTCGTACGACGACAAGTCATCGACAAGTACAAAGATTTTCATGAGTCATTTTCTATTTGACTATTTTTATTTTTAGGTAACAATCAATGTTTTGAAAATTAATTTAGAGACTAAATTCCTGAAACATAATTAGTTTATGTCAACTGAACAATTCAGTTTGATTTTTAAAATACTAGTCAAAATAATGGAAAAAAACTTAGACAAAATATTTTAAGTATTTATAATATTATTTTTTAATAAAATTATAATATGTGTATTATAAGATAAAATGATTGTTTTAGACCGTGATTCGGATCCCATCTGGAAGGATCGACTCGATACACGAACTACTAGATTCTACCATCAAACTCCGGCCTAAGTCTTACGACCTCGAACCACGGCATTGGACTATAACGATCGTCGGGCCCACGCAGATTCTCACAACTGCTGATTATAACCCTAAATGTGGGGATCATAACTGCCTGCAATAAAGATTGACTACTAAGGAGACAGCTCTAATAAGTCAGAGACGGACCTCGACGATCGTAGGTTGATACATCTGTCAAGGCACGATCCTAATGTACCTTTGTCCTATATGGATTGCATGAGAATTCTAGTCACGTTCTACATATACTAGGCCAAGTTAACCTAATGACATATTTGCTATCTCCTTGCATAAACATTACTTGTGCACTACATGACTAAAGTGTTGGAGTCCCTTTGCAGGTACCCACCCCTCTGTCACAATACGCTTAGCAGTAGCTGTGCAAGGAAGAAACTACCATATATGTGTCTATCTCAGGTACCCTCTGAATTCACTTCAGAACATTGGCGCCGTCTATAGGAATCTAATAAACTTCCATTCCCACGTTAACCATGGTGAGCACAAGACACAACCACAGGAAAGGAAGCATTGCACACGCCGCCCCTGGCCAAACACACGGCCCAGCGGTCCAATGCGACCCTCATTCCGTCACACCACTAGAGACCTCCGTCGCTAGAAGCAGGTCTGTTGTCGTAGAAACTCTCAACGATGGACACGAGGCTTCAATTTATGCTAAAAGTCCCAATCCATCTTGAAGGGTTTCTATCCGAGACAGGCTTGTCTTTCCTCAGGCTAGAGCCAACAATACAAACCATGGAGCGAGGATCTCTGTGCATACTCGCTTGCGAACCTCTCACGACGATGTAGATCATGCGTCTCACTATGAAGACAATGTCCAATCTAAAATGACGAGGAATGGCCTTCGAGAGTTGTTACGCCAACAAACAACGCTCATCGAGGGCCAGCGGCATCAGTTGGAAGAACAACGTCGTCGGTTAGAGGATCTTAAAAGATCGATAAGGATGGACAACGACAACGGAGAACGAGACATATTCCATAATGAGCAAGCAACCCAACATGTCGACGTCGGGGTTATTGGAAACAATAACCCGACCCCCGACCGTCAACAACAGTTCTCAAATGCTTTGATGGCATATAAGGTCCCAAGAAACTTCAAGCCCCCGAGCAATTTGGAGGCTTATAATAGGACGATGAGGGCAGGGAGTGGACACCGGTATAAGAGAAGCACGTATAAGGAGCGGCTCCTGGCAGGCTTCTAGGTGAAGGGTCCCATGAATGAACTGAATACGCACCGGAATGAGAGGGATTCAGAGACTATGCAGGTATGAGACTGCAAGTTGAGGATGACTTAAATGAATTGATTAGGTGTAGCCATATCAACAAGTTGCAACTTCTATTCGGGAGCCTAGAACATAAGAACTTCATTGTTAAGCATGCTTAACCTGGAGCAATTGTGGGCTGGGTGACCTCCTGGGAAGTTTCCTAGGATGCATGTGAGTGAGGACAAAGCACGCTGAAAAGACCTGTGTTAGTTTGTGGAGACACTCATAAATCCTACAGGCAGTCCCGGGATGTTACACCTGCACCCCAAATACATATTTTTATGGATTCAATCACATGTTGTACTTCCTTAATTGGTCAAAAATTTCGGATAGGTCGGAACACCGATCACCACTGGTCGGAGTCTTAGCTACCATATCATCAGCATAAACTTCGATGTTCCTGCTAATCTGCTCCTCAAAAATTTTGTTCATCAGCCGTTGATAAGTCGCCCCAGCGTTCTTTAAGCCGAAAGCCATGACTCAGTAACAAAAGTTTCCAATATCAGTGATAAAAGCTATTATTTCTTCGTCATCAGAGTACATTCGAATCTGGTTATATCCCAAATAGGCATCCATGAAACTAAGAAATTGATATCTAGATGCCCCGTCAACTAATTAGTCTATACTGGGTAATGGCTATGAGTCTTTTGGACATGCTTTGTTAAGGTTAGTAAAGTCTATACACATTCTCTACTTGCCTGATGACTTCTTGACCATAACTACATTGGATAACCATGTAGTATAGTCTACTTCCTTGATAAAACCTGCTTCCAGAAGTCTCTTCGTTTCTTCTGTCGTATCCTTCTGCCTTTTAGACCCAAGCTTTCTTTTCTTTTATGCAATAGGTTTTACCTTTTGATTTAAAGAAAGCTTATGTGTAATAACTTCTGGGTCAATCCCCAACTTGTATGTAGCAGTCTGAGCAAATAAATCCGATTTTTTAACCAATAATTCTTCCAACTTACATTTTACATCTGTCGGTAAGTTGGCTCCAATGTGAGTCACCTGATCGTGCTTTTGTCCCAAAGAGATAGTCTCCAGCTCTTCAATTGGTTAAGGTCGATCCAGCTCATCACTTCTTGGGTCTAACTTGGTCATGTTAACATGGATTGGTTACTTATTGGGAACATTAGATCGGTCGACTACTTCCTTTAGTTTCAGCTTTAAGCTTTCATTATAGCAGATCCTAGCTTTTTTTTATTTGCATGAACCACTCCGACCTTGTTCTTGGATATAGGAAACTTCATTGTCAAATGTGGTGTTGAAACTATAGCTCCCAGAGAATTAAGAGAAGGTCTTCCAAGAATAACATTATATGAGGTATGACAATCAATAACCAAAAATTTTACTGGAACTGTTTTTAAAAGTGTACCTACACCAAAGGTCGTTCGTAGTTTAATATACCTTCTCACATCCACCTGTTCTCCTGAAAAACCAATCAAGAACCCATTGAAATGAGTTAATTCGTTCTCCGGAATCTGTAATCTACTGAGAGTAGACATGTAGAAAATGTCTACCGAACTTCCTTGATCGACCAAAACCCTCCTGATTTGAAAATTTCTAGCAATAATTGATATTACTATCGGATCATCAAGATTCTCATCTAGACCTGCAAAGTCCTTACTTGAAAAAAAAAAATAATCGACCCCTCCTCGTGTTGCAAAATCTGAGATGGTGAAGGATGACTTATCGACATTACATCACAGAGATGTCATTTTCGAGATGAATTTGAGCTTCCTCCTCTTGCAAATCCTCCGGCTATGGAATTGATTACTCCTCTAATTACATGATCTCGAGACTCGGAGATAACAACAATAGCTTTGCCCTTTTCTGGGCTCGAGCTCCTCAGTCTTGATTGATTTCCCTCTCTAGCCTCTCTACTTCGACTTTTGCGTCGGTAAACATACTTCCAGAGATGACCTTCTCGGATAAGTTGCTCGATCTTATCCTTCAACGTGATGCATTCTTCAGTGGAATGTCCATACATCTTATGAAACTCGCATCTCTTGCTTTTATCGATATTAGCCAGAACCTTTTGTTTTCCCGCATTCCAAGGAATCTGAATTAAACCAATGTTGTAGACTTCTTGAAATATCTGATCTTGTGGGGTATTTAGAGGGGTGTATTTATCGAAACCTGGCCGAAATCTTTCCGTCATCATATAAGGATTTCGATTGAATTTATCAGCCCGATCTTTCGTCCTAACTGGTCGGTCCCTTTGGTTTTGTCTTCCTCCCTGGTATCGGTCCTGAGACATCGGTCGAATAGAAATGTGTGGATTACTCCTACCTCATGTTGTCTCTGGCTCAAAGAAACGTTGCTCCATTTGTTTTCTGGCCAAGGCGATTTCCTCCATGTTTATGTATCTATTTGACCTGTCTCTCAAATCATCCAAATCCAAAGGCAGATTCCTGGCTAGGGAATTTGTAAACGGTCCTAGGCGTAAACCTGCCATGATGACATGAAGGGAAACCGCGGGGTTAAGGTCCCTTATCTGAACTGCTTCTTCCTCGAACCTGCCCATAAAATCCTTGAGAGATTCTTCTCGGCCTTGCTTTAAATTGATAAGGCTAGCTAATGTCTTCCAATGTGACCTACTTGTAGAGAAATGGTTAAGAAATTTAATCGATAATTCATAAAAATCGTAAATTGAACTTGATTCAAGGCTCGAAAACCAAAGCAAAGTCGATTTCTTTAATGTTGTTGGGAAAGTTCTACATTTGATCGGATCAGATCCTCCATTCAAAAGCATCATAGAATTGAACATGGTGAGATACTCTTGTGGATTGGCTGTCCCATCGTAAAGTTCCATGGCCGGAAGTTGGAAGCCATCCAGTAAAGAAATCGACATTATAAAATCGGAGAAGGCATGATCAACAACGGGTGGAGGATAATTTGTCCGTCGCCGAGGATAGAGTTCTCTATTCAGAGTATCTTCTTCAAATGCTCTTTCCTTCTCGCTTTCTGTTTCGGTCCTGTGTTGATCCTTGTTAGTCATCTGATCAATTCGATCAATTCAGCTATTTATGTCCCTAATAGCCTGCATGAGCATTTCCATATGGTTAAACTGAGAACCTCCTGGGCTTACTCCATTAGGAATGTTGTTTTTCACTGGTTGCCATTGTCGACTAGACAAATGAATTGTCTGTTAGAAAAGTTACTTGATTGTGGAGTAGAAAACTTTTACTTGACCCCACGGTGGGTGTCAGATGTTCTGGATACTAACCAAGACCTAGGTCAATAGGTAAGAAAGGGACTCACTAGAGATCTACGAGCAAGGCAACAACAAGGTCTAGGATACCTAAGTAGGTCAGCAAAATGATCGCAAGTATGGTTGGTATGATAATTCAGGTAAAGATGGAACATGCCTAACTCAGACAACCAAGGCGGCTTATATGGAAGTCCGAGGTTGACTCACCGGATTCCTACCGTTTAAGCCATTGATGGTCTTGACTGTTTCCAAACGTTGATCATTGAATGGCAAAGAGTCGTTGATTCCAAAGGCCCAAGTAATGAAATTCGCTTGGAATAACTCGATCGGATCTGGTCAACGGATAATTCGAAGAAACCAAACTATTTGGTGTTCGCTATTCCAGAATGAACATGTTCATCAGTTGGACCTGAATGGTCTGTAAGCCCCAAGATCGGTCAATTTCTTATGTTGGCCAAATTCATAAGAGGCCTGATGATAATTGGACTAGGACGGTTCATAGCCCTCCAGATCGATCAACTATTGAAGTTGACCGAGTTCATGAGAAGTCCGTTGATGATTGGATTAGGATGATCTACAACTCCCCAACTATGTCAACTATTAAAGTTGACAGAATTTATGAGAAGTCCGATAACAATTGGACCAAGACGGTCCATAACTTAATTATTATTTTTTTAGGTTAAACGAGTCGATCATTAAATTATACTTGTTTTACAATCTTGAGCATTTGTGCTCATTTATATGATTTTTCCTAAAAATATATTATAGTAAATTTTTTTTTTTGGATAATGTCAGACGTTGAAAAAAAATGTTAATCAATTTTAAAATAATAAAAAAATTTATTTTAATTTGTGAAACATGTTTTTTTTACCACATATAATAGGATGGATGTTTGTGATAGAATCAAGACTTTTGACACATTTCTTTTTTATCTAACTCAGTAAAAAAAAAAATATTATTTGACAATGACTTTTCTTTAGGTGTCAATTTTATTTTATTTTTTTACTGAATTATCTTTATTTAAGGTTGAGTTTTCACCTTTCCACCATTATAGTGCAGTGGTTCGGGAGATTAAAATGCTGGTGGATAGGAGATGGAGTTGTTGTATCAACTATATCTTAACCATATTTTGAGAAAGGGCAATGCCCCCAACGGATTACATGGCAAATGCAGGGGCTGCTACTGTTGTTGAGTTTACTGTTGTTAATTTAACACTACGACATCAATAACCATTTGATACATTATTATTATTATAAATTATTCGTAAAAAAAAAACCATTTGATATATTATTGTTTAATAAAATAATTTAAATGAAAAATCACAATAAAGACAACATTGAATGTAATTGATAAATTAATAGACTAAAACTAGCGTTAAGATAAAAACTAAAGCAAACACAGAATACAAATATATGGATTAAAACCTCAATAATTTTTTTAAACTTTTATGTATAATATTTTTTTATAAACTTTTTTAAATTTTCAGTATTACCATTTTATTGTGTCTAAATCAGTTTACATATATATCTCGAGCAATCTATTTTTTTAGTCCAAATATCTTATTATGAAAATGACACAGCATCTTTGATTCTTTGGCATAAAGTAGTGTGAGTTTAGATTATAGTTGGTAAATTTAAGTTTAGTTAAAAGTGTATTTGTAAATTTAAATTTAGTTGAGATTATTTATAGTAATTTTTAAACATAAATAATAATTTTAACATAAAAATAAAATTTTTTTACTTTTAACTCAACGAACGTTTGAATAAAAATTAAGTTAAAGCAAACAAAAAAAAAATTACCAAACATTATTTTACTCTGTTCAAGAGCTTGGAACATCAATTTCATATTTTCAATTGAAAACCAAACATGCACGTAGTCGTGTAAGGTTTGTCTTTCATTTGATTGATGCTAAAAAAGAAACTTTGACTACTACTTATTTTTAATGATAATTATGTATAAATTTTTTTAAAAAATAAAAATACTAAAAAAAATATAGATTATTTTTTTAAGATAGATTTTAATATTTCTAAATAATATAAAAATATTTAAATATTTAAATATAATTTTATAATATTAAATTTAAACATAAAATAATTTTTTATTTTTTTTAAAAAAATGTTTTATTTCAGAGTCTCATCTTAAGCTGACAATAATCAAATTTGTTTACAATTTAAGCACAAGTTGAGTTTAGTTTTTGTTCTCCGTTGTCACTTGTCAACACACAAATAATATTTATCGCAATGGTTGACTGAAGAATTTTCTAATGCCCCACTGGTCATTCAATCCAATCCAATTCAAGTTTTCCAACATGTGGTACATTCTGAAGGTTCCGTCTATCAGTTGCTTTGCTTGTGTTTTATTCTTCTTTTGTACCCATATACCATATGTGACACACCCTTTCTTTCTTGTCTGCCAAAATGATCACACACAAGCACTCACAACCTCTTCTACCCTTTCTCTTCTCACTTCTCCTCCTCCTTTTCATTTTCAGCTCAACATCCGCCACTGATTTCGCCTTCAATGGCTTCAACTCCTCTGATGTGTTGCTCTTTGGCAATGCCACCATTGATTCTCGAGTTCTAACCCTCACCCATCACCAAACTTTCTCAGTTGGTCGTGCTCTCTACCGTGAAAGGATCCACACCAAGCACCCAAACTCTTCTTATGTATACCCTTTCTCCACTTCTTTCATCTTTGCTATGGCACCTTTTGAAGACACTCTTCCTGGTCATGGCTTAGTTTTCATCTTCACACCTGTCACAGGCATCCGAGGTACAAGTTCTGCTCAAAATCTTGGTCTTTTTAACCTTACCAACAATGGAAATGCCAGCAACCATGTGTTTGGTGTTGAGTTCGATGTGTTCATGAACCAAGAGTTTGATGATATGAACGCTAACCATGTTGGGATTGACATAAACTCTCTCAAGTCTTTTGCTTCGCATGATGCTGGGTATTGGCCAGATGATAGGAAAAGCGATGATGACAAGTCTTTCAAGGAATTGAAGCTTAACAATGGTGAAAATTACCAAGTTTGGATTGACTATGAAGATTCTTTGATTAACGTTACTATGACACCGGTGGGTATGAAAAGGCCTAGTAGGCCTTTATTGAATGTTTCTCTCAACTTATCTCAAGTTTTTGAGGATGAAATGTTTGTTGGGTTCACTAGTGCCACAGGGCAATTAGTTCAAAGTCACAAGATTTTGGCTTGGAGTTTTAGCAATACAAATTTTTCATTAAGTGAAGAACTCATTACTACTGGGTTACCGTCTTTTGTTCTTCCAAAAGATTCAATTTTTAAGTCCAAGGGGTTTGTTGCAGGGTTTACAGTGGGAGTTTTCTTTACTATTTGTCTCTTTGTTTTGTTGGCACTGTTTTTGATTCAGAGGATGAGAAGGAGGGCAAGGAAGAGAGAGGAAATGGAAGATTGGGAGTTAGAGTATTGGCCACACAGAATGACATATGATGAAATAGAGGCAGCAACAAAGGGATTCTCTGAGGAAAATGTGATTGGAGTTGGTGGGAATGGGAAGGTCTACAAGGGTGTGTTAAGAGGAGGGGCAGAGATTGCTGTGAAGCGCATTTCTCATGAAAATGATGGCATGCGAGAATTTCTAGCAGAAATTTCAAGTCTAGGAAGGTTGAAGCAAAAGAATTTGGTGGGATTGAGAGGCTGGTGCAAGAAAGATATGGGGAATTTCTTATTAGTTTATGACTACATGGAAAATGGGAGCTTAGACAAGAGGGTGTTTGATTGTGATGAGAGCAAGATGTTAAATTATAAAGAAAGAATTAGGATTATAAAAGATGTGGCTTTTGCGGTCTTGTACTTGCATGAGGGATGGGAATCCAAAGTAGTGCATAGGGACATCAAGGCCAGCAACGTGTTAATGGATAAGGATATGAATGGAAGGCTTGGAGATTTTGGGTTAGCCAGAATGCACAGCCATGGTCAAGTTGCTAGCACCACAAAATTGGTTGGAACAGTGGGGTACATGGATCCTGAAGTGATTAAGACTGGACGAGCTTCAACTCAGACAGATGTTTACATGTTTGGCATCTTGATTTTAGAGGTCATGTGTGGAAGGAGACCTCTAGAGGAAGGTAAGCCACCTTTGGTGGAGTGGGTGTGGCAACTAATGGTACAAGGGCAACTAGTGAATGCACTTGATGATAGGTTGAGGGCTAAAGGAGGGTTCAATGTGCAAGAAGTGGAGAGGGTACTTCACTTGGGTTTGTTGTGTGCCTACCCTGAACCAAAAGCCAGGCCAACAATGAGACAAGTGGTGAATATTTTAGAGGGGAAGAATGAAGGAGAGGAGTCAGAAATTGAGAATATGGATACTTATTTGCTCCAACAGTTGAGATCAAGGGATATATTGTCTGAGTATTCCCAATATTTTAGCTATGCATCACACCCAACTTTTGAAAATATTCGTCACTCTTCCTCAATGTCTCTCACTTGGTCCAAATCTATGGTTGAGGGTAGATGAATCTGTGTCATGAATGAAAAAATGTGATTTGTTCATTAGCTCATGGCTGTACAAATATTGGATTTATTATCTGACACACAAGGAGATGCATTTGGAGCTACTAGGGCCTGTGTGGCCTAAGCGCATGTATTAGGATCTATTGTTAAAACGGCAAAGGAGCTTCCTGCTTCCTTTTTTTTTTTTTTTCTTTTAAATTCATTTATCATCCCATCCGATTGGTTTGTAGAATAGAATTTTTGTATACTGTAAAGTTGAAATTTATAGTTCTGGATCTGATTGTACAGCATGTACTATATAGCATGAATGGTAATAATGAAGGATTTCAACGCTAATACCCACGTGATTTTGATCTAATATCCTTGATTGCCTCTATTGAATTAGTTTCTACTTTGATTCAATAGGCCAAACTCTATCCTGATTTTATAATTGAGGACACTATTATAGAAGGAATCTGCCTGTTGATTTTCCAAAAGCCATCATGAGCGACATTTTGGCTTTTTGGTTAACGTAAGGATGTAAATAAGCAGAGTGATTTTCTGCTATCATACGATTGTCGTTAGGTGGAAAATTTGGCAGGAATTGCTGAGTGTGCACCTAATAAGCAAAGATACATGACATGACCAAGAAAAAGAGTTACCATTCAACTTGGTATTTTGGTTGGCATTTTCACTTGTAAGCTGAGAACTCAAATCAGAAGAGTAGAGTGATTTGTCAAACGAGCTAGTGTTACATGATCTTAGACCTGCCATACCATAAATATCCATGGTCTAGTGGTAGACATAGAATAATACCCTGCCAGCTGGTGCATTAATTCTGCGGCGATAGCCCCACCCGCAAATAGTTTGCATCTTTCTCCGTTTTCTAACGAGAGAAACACTCTCTTTACCAAAAATCAAAGACAACACTCTTGAGTGTTTTCATGGCCCACTATTATCACTGAGAGTTAAATATTGAGATGGCAAAAATCACGTCTCATGTTATAGCTTGTTTTCCACCAAATTAAATGGTTTCACTTTCAATTGGACTCATACTAATTTATTTCCCGTCCTCCCATCGAGAGTGCAGCCTACTTTTAGTTTTTGTGCGTTGGATGACCAAATTCTCCACCCCTTGTGGCCCTGCACCAAAAAACATTAGTCTCTCTCTTTTTCATTCCAAGTGGGACAACATCGAACCAATGCTCTAGTTTTCATTGGTTATGTATGTTCGAGTAATACTACTTCCATAATTCTTGTCAAAGATTGTGACAGTGTCTGAATTAAAAATTATTTCATTTCATGTAAACTCGTTCTAATTAAGTGTAAGTATAGTCCTGTTGATAGTTTGTGAACAATTTATAGTATTAATCTGTCCAAGTAACACTATTCACTAATTAATTTTATTAAAAGAATGTGTACATGTTTATTTATTCATGCAGTATATCTAAGACTAAGAGGCTTCTGCTTTTGTCCGAACATTGGTTTTCTTAACAAATAATGTAGTAGGAATAAATTAAAGGGAGGTGGTGCAGTCCATGTGCTTTGGCATATAAAAATCCAAACTTATTGAATTGGTTTGGGCAAATGAAATCATCCAGCTCAAATAGCAGAAAGAAAAAGGAAAACGAAGGGTGGAAAAGCAATGCATATAGCCTGCAGGAATAGGGTTGGTTTACCTAATTTCTCTTTGGTTATCATTCCTGCCTTTTGTTTATGGATATCATGAGGTTCGAAACCAGCTTCTATGCAAAATTGGATATGTACAATAGTATTCATAGTTGATATATAATTAGAAAAGTAAATGTTTTTAGTTTATGCAGATATATTTCCTATCCAAATTCACTGAATCTTTGTCATTAAACAAAGCATTTGCAATATTAGGATCTAAAACCCTTTGGTTTGTTTATTTTTTCAAATGTATTGATATTCAGATTTATGAATAACCTAGCCTAATAACCTTGGATCCTTTAAAATGTCACCCATACCGATCTCAGATACGTATTCAATACTGACATCATACTGCATACTCATATATTTGATAAATGCTAATTTGTATTATATTTGCAATGACTAAATTAAAAATAAACATTTTTTCTTCATTTTTTCCTAAAATCATGGAATGACCCAACTATTGATTTCTATCTACGAGGTCTTATGATGCTTTTATGTGTTTTAGAGATGATATATATAATTTTATATTAATGTTATGTTATATTTGACTGTGTACTCGTATCTTACTTTTTTAACAAAAGTCATATTTTCTTATCGTATCAGTCGTGTTGTATCTGATGCCGTACCCATATTGATACATGATAGTAATAATAATTCTCTCGGATCAGCTTCCGTTGCATTTGAAAATCATTTTTCAAATCATAGAAGAATTATATTTTTTAACAATTTCAGGATGTGGCTTCAACACTTTCTATCTCTTTTCTTCTTTTCTTTTCTTTTCTTTTCTTTTTAGGCGAGTGTGGGATGGCGGCTTTAACAGAGCATGAGTTTCCTTCTTATTCAGTCATAAAACAATCATTTAACTATTAATATCTTACGACAACAACACAAAATAAAATATACATCACAGTTTGTTTCTTCTTTCATTTTTCTTATCATCTAATTATTATATAAATCCTAAAGGAAAATTCATGTATAGGCATTGCGTACCGTAGATAATCTCATCCTGACTCGAGCTCTATCATTAGTCACACTAAAACTCCACATACTGCTTAAATTTGTTTGAACTGCTTATTGTAGGGATTAGTGTGTATGTATCTTGTTCTACTCAGAAGATCACACAGGCACATGCCTCGTGCTTAATTTTTGCAACTAAACAGAGTAGAAAAATTAATTAGGATTATGGAGCAAGTATACTCAAATCAGAGTATAAAATTATTAACAATAATTATTATGTCCACTTGCCTCATCAAATCAAAACCTATAAAAAAAGATAGTCACGTTTTTGAACGGCATTCTAGTTTCTTGCCTTCTCCATCGTTGATTATGCTGCATCCTTTTTTAAGATTTGACGCTCTAGGTTATTGTCTTCGGCCATTGGTCATTTGGTCTTGTACCAAAAAAACTTCAATCCTTTTGTTTGCTGGGTCTCTCTCTGATTTCTATGGTGGGATTAGAACCATTAGACCCAACTTTTTTTGGCTTGTCAATTATGTTTATCATCACAAGAAAACATATTATCTAAAATCCTTGTCTTCACAAGAAAACATATTAACTAAATCCAGTTGTACTCATCTTTAATTGTCTCACATTTTTATCGTATCAAAGTATAAAATAATATTCATTTCAAATTATTCACTTCTTCATTTCCCTCCTACTCGTATAGCCTTGGTCTTAAATATGATCCTCGAAACTGAACGACATTTTTTGAGCAGAAATTAAAAAAAAAAAAATCGTCTTTGTTGTTGTTGTTGCTTTTTTTTTTTTTTTGCATAAAAATCTGTACTCAGTCATATAACTTTTTTTTTTTTTTTTTTGAATAAGTTTTTATGGAATCTTGTTAACTATTTTACTTGACAAACATACGTATGTTTCGAACCACACGTAGCAATGGTGGAGCAATGGTTTATGTTATACTAATTTTTTTCTTGATAAGGAGAACCGGCTCAGTTGCTCCCAAATTGATTAGCGGAATTTTAATTGATAAACAAGGGGATGAAAATTAGTATGTTCCTCATGCATACAATTTCAATGGTGCTGCAAATCTGCTGCTCATACGCATACATGCACAATGTACCTATTCTGTTTGCATTCTCCGTAAAACCCTTAGCATAACTTCCATCATTTACCATGCCAAGCAGCCAATGTTTCTCCAACTGAGGGTGCTAAGAGAGAAAACTACATTCCTATATATGCATATCCCATCAACCTTCTTTGCCTTCCATTATTTTTCTAATGTTGCTATTTTACTTTTGCACTCCTCATTTCAGTGTAAACATGCCCATCAAGCTGCATTAGCTGACTAAATTCCTCCATATATGTGCTTTTTTATCCCACTTCTTTCTTCATTCAACATACTCAGTTTATTGTAACAGAAAATTTCCCCCATGTCAAAAGAAAGTGAGCAATTTTCCACAGAGATTGTGCAGAGGGGTGTGGAGAACTCTGGTCCAAATGCTGGCTCTCTTTCTTTCTCAGTGAGAGTACGGCCAAGATTGCCAGATTTCCTTAGTTCAGTCAATCTAAAATATGTGAAATTGGGTTACGGCTACCTCATTAGCCATCGCTTGTATTTATTGCTGGCACCGCCACTCCTTGCAGCCTCGATTGCAAATATTGGAAAGTTTACTTGGGAAGACTTCTTTGAGAAATATGAACTCACTGAGGGTCTATGTATATTAGGACTTCTGTGCCTAATGCTATATTTTTATATTGATTCGACACCCCGGTCTACCTATGTGCTTGATTTTGCATGTTTTCGCCCTTCAAATGAATACAAGGTAAACACACACTTTATGTTTACTAGTTCTCACTCTTCAAGTACTAAGTGTGTGGATGAGTTTTAAGTCATCGTTAGTCTCTCCCCAATGAGTAGCTTAAACTTTGATATTGTTTAGTATTTTGGCAATATGCTAGAGGGAATGTAAGCCTATTTCTGTATATTTTCAATGTTTGCATCCACTTAATGGGACTATTTATGCAGATCTCTAAGGCAGAGTTCATTGAATTAGCTAAAAAATCAGGGAATTTCAATGATGCTGCCATTGAGTTTCAGGAACGAGTTCTTAAGAAATCTGGCATAGGCGATGAGACCTACCTTCCAAAGGGAGTTTTTCGCCCTGGTTACAGAACCTCACTGAAAGATGGCCGAGAAGAGGTATCCATGGTGATGTTTGGGGCAATTAATGATCTTCTTGCAGCCACAAAAGTAAAACCAAAGGACATCAGAATTCTGGTAGTAAACTGTGGGATACTAAATACCACCCCATCACTCTCATCAATGATAATAAACCAATTCAAGCTTAGGCATGACATCCATAGCTTTAACCTTGGTGGGATGGGTTGTGCTGCTGGAATCATAGCCATTGATCTAGCTAAAGACCTTCTGGATGCATATCCAAGAACTTATGCACTTGTAGTGAGCACAGAAGCTGTGAGCTATTCATGGTACAGTGGCAATGACACTGACATGCTGCTTCCAAATTGCTTCTTTAGAATGGGGGCTGCAGCCATCATGCTTTCTAATTTCCGCCTAGATAGATGGCGCGCCAAGTATGAACTCAAACAGGTATCTTAATGACATCATTACTTTTGTTTAATTTGCAAGAAAGAGATTAGTTTTAGGATATCTATCTTAATGGTTTGAGCTATGGCCAATGCATGTTGAAGCTGGTCAGAACTCACAAAGGAATGGACAACAGAAGCTACAAAAGCATACATCAAAGGGAAGATAGTGAAGGGAGGAAGGGGCTTTCAGTAAGCAAAGATGTCATTGAGGTTGGAGGCCATGCACTAAAGGCCAATATTACCACACTAGGCCCCCTAGTGCTACCCGTTTCAGAGCAGCTTCACTTCTTCGCCAACTTGCTCTTCAAGAAAAAGAAAACAAAGCCATACATTCCGGATTACAAACTGGCTTTCGAGCATGTATGCATTCTGGCAACAAGCAAGAAAGTGCTGGACGAGATTCAGAAGAATTTGGAGCTCACAGAAGAGTACATGGAAGCATCAAGGAAGACATTGGAGCGATTTGGTAACACATCTAGCAGCAGCATTTGGTATGAACTGGCGTACCTTGAGTTTAACTCAAGGATCAAGAAGGGTGATCGAGTTTGCCAGATTGCTTTTGGTTCTGGGTTCAAGTGTAACAGCGTTGTTTGGAAGGCCCTCAGGAATGTTGGGAGACTCCAGCAGAGTCCTTGGATTGAGGATGAATGCTGAACCAGCTAGCTAGCTTGTTTGCAGGCTAGCAAAGAACCTTATAGGAATCCCACATGTCCATATTATGACAAAGGAAAATGACATAAAATAAATACATAAAACAGAAAGAGAAAGGTTGGGACTTCATTTGGGATTTTGTATTGTTAGATATAAGAGATCGAGGAAGAAACTTTTTAACTATATGATAATTTGTGTTGACCTTATATTCATGTTGAGATGTACTTCAAAAGCCAAAGCCTCTAGTCTTACACCAAAGGCCACTAAGTAACACTGTATCTAGCTAAAACATGTTATATGAATCATGAGATAGATAATATTACACAAATTATTCTGAAAAGTAAAACGCTAGAATTATAGATCCGCATGATAGTTTGACCAGCGTTTACGCAGTTTTTTTCAAGGTAAGGTAGATAATCATCATTGAAGATAACAGCAATGGGGTATACAAGAGAAACAGCTCTTGTCTTGAGCCTTATGGCTAACAGATGAAATAGGTATTTTAAAACGAAGTATACAATCCTTAGAGTGGTAACAGAATAATAAAAGTTCCTGTACCTCGTAAAAACACCAAATATTCTTCTATTGATCAATTGCTTTTTGAATAATTTGCCCAGTGGATCAAATTGTTTCAAGCTTTTCTTAAACGCCAAAGCAAGGTTGTTGCCCAATTCCAAAGAACAATCCTGGGCACGATTTTCAAATGTGGCACTAGATGTTTCCTCCAATTTTACATATAATCTGTTGGTAGTGAAGTAGGACAAAGAAAGCATAATTGGAGAAAGTCACCACCATAACGCTTGGGCTAAAGGACAAGCTATAAATAGGTGCAGCTGGTACTGTTTCTTCTTATTCACCATAAAGGACGCATGTTTGATCTTCAATCGTAAGACCTCTACTATAAAGTTCAGTTCTTACAGTAAACTGCTGTGTAGCATGCGCTAAGAAATTAGTCTAAACAAGCACCTTAAGGAATCAAGGTGAAATCATCCACAAAATTGGAAATAGAGAGAAAACCACATCTACACCATAAACCAACAACTAAACTAAATAATCTCCTTTGGGAAAGGTTCCCTCTAGTCTACTACTAAATTGCATTTTGAGGAGGTGTCCATTGATGACCAAAAGTGAGTGAGGACGTGAGAAGGTGCGGCTAGAAGTATGGACCCAGGAGAAATACCACATTATTTTACTCTCAGTCAAGACTCGAACTAATTAACATTCAATGACAACTCCTTCAAGTTGTAGATCAAATTTATCTTCAATCATTGAGAAGCCATTTGGGATACTATACTACTCTAGATAGATGGATGACTACTTCGTTTTTTTTTTTTTGGGGGGGGGGGGGGGGGATGATGAGATGACAACATCATTTATTAGTGCATCCATGATTCTTTCGGTAATAATCAAACTACACTAATGAAAGAAGAAAAAGAAAGCAATCATGTTGGCTAGGTAAATCGGAAGCCCTATAAACAGTAATTAACTAAAAACATACCTCACACAAAAATAGAATAGCCATATAGAGAAGTGAAAAATTGTACATAAATTTTATTTTCACCAATAGACATTTTACGCCTTTAACTATAAGCTGTACTTTAAGATAACTTAAATGGTGAAGACAAGGCATAATTTTTTTTTTTTTGGTGGTAAAAATATATATTTTCCTTTTGGATTCTAGTCTTTTTATCATGAGTTTGCTACGACTGGAAAATGATTTTTTTCTCGTTTTTGCCTTTCTTCTGGCTACTGCTATGTTGTTTTTGGTTAAGCTGAAAAATATACTTTTTAGCTGCTAAGGATCATCAGCCCACTAAAATCGAGGCATGGGCTTTTGGACTAGCTAGTGGGGCCAATATGAATAAAATAATAATAATTTTTATTTTGGATAATGCAAATTATTTCTCATTCTTAATTTCGTTATTTATGTGGGCCTCTTTGATGGCTGCTTATAAGCTGGACCTACGAAGTTTGAGTTCGTTGATGGTCCAAGAAATTTTAGTCATTGGATGAGAAAAAAATCTTATCAACAATGTAGATTATTTACTTGATGATTAAGTAGCAAGTTTCATGAATCCTTTCCATTGACTCATCACTGTGAACAACACCACTCAGGTCATCAGAACTCGGTCAACAAAGCCCCAGATCCACTGTGCCAACGCCAGAGCAACAACTCCAGCAGCCACCGCCTGTACCTAGTTTCGCTGCTCCACAGCGTGCACCGCTCGAAGGAACAGAGGGGGAGAAGTAGCTACGCAGCTCTGGCGAACGGCGGTGCATCACGAACGACGACGTGATGGTGGGAGCATATTTGGGCGATGGTCGCGAATTAGTGCACGGTGGCTTGCGGTTCACGATGGAAGAACGACGGAGGACGAGGAGAATTTGGTGGGACGCGGATTTGCGAGACTCGTCGACGATAGTGGACGACTACACGACATGATAGCGATGCGGATCTGGACGATTCTGGTCTAGTTCCAGCGCAGCATGGCTCAGTGGCTCGTGAAGGACGGTTCTGGTTCGATTTTGGTGGAGGACGGCAGGGACTGGTGGTTCTTATAAATGGTCTAAGTTTGGTGCATGAGGGGAGCGGGTTGTGCATGGACCTCCGAGGTTAGAGGGGCGACCAACAACGGCGAAGTGGTTCCTAGTCATGTGTGGTGGTCGACGGTGGTAGCAGAGGGGTTGGTGGAATCTCCAAATCTAGTTTTTAAGAAAAAAAATCGGTTATGACCAGAGGTGAAACCAGGATTTTAATCCTAGGGGAGTCGAGACTAAAGACTAGATATATGTTTCTAAATATTTAAGTTAAAAAATATAATTATCATATAAAATATAAACATAAAAATAAATTCAATTCAATTCATAATCAACATTTTTAAATTAGAAACATTCATAGTAAACACAATTAAATATAAGTCAATTTTAAATACATACTTTCAATTTTTAAGTTGTACTCGACACTGTTTCATAAAATAAAAGTCATCTATTATCGTATATGTGGTGAATTTTTCAGCAATCTCCATTTCAATACAAACAATCATGTAATCTGTGAGAAAATCATTTTCCATCTTGTTTTACAACCTTGTTTTAATAATTTTCATAACTGAAAAGACACGCTTAGTAGTTGTTGTTGATACAGGAAGAGTCAAAATGAACCGAAGCAATCTATCAACCAAAGGATAAGCATTTGATTTTTTAGTTTCCACCGATCTTTGACACAAGTTAGCAATAATAGACCAATTCTGAAAATTTGGATGTTTAAAGACATCAAGCTCATAATGTTGCAATTCATATTCCAACTGAATCTTTTCTTGCTCATAAAAATCTGAATGATAAAACTTCTCAACAAGTTTACATATGTCACCAACATTAAATGACTTGTATTTATCTTTAGGATCAAAAGTTGTACTCAATATGACAAGATCTGTCGCTTATTCACTAAATCTACTATTGAGTTATTTTAAATGATAATGTACCATAGTTGTAAATAGATCCACACGATAGTGATGCTCAACTGTCACATTATCCTTTCGACGACGAGACCGAATTATGTCAGAGAAAGAAGCACTCATATCAAGAAGTTGAATAGCTTGACTTTTACGAGAAGAATTAACTCTCTCTAAAAGACTATCCCAACCACAATCTCTTAACCTCTACATCATTGATTTTGTACTAGATACTAAATGCATAACATTTAAAATATCGTGAGATTTTTGTTGCAAAGCTTGACAAAGTTTATCAGTAATTCTCATAATATCTTTCATCATGTGCAAAATGAATATAAATTCAAATGACATCAATGACTTAAGAGCATAAGTAACATCACTTCGTTGGGAGTATGTAGAGCCGTCAACAGCTAAATCTTCAAGAACTGAAGCAGTTGCACTAAACATACGTAAAAGGCTACATATTGAATTGAAATGAGAACTCCATCTCGTGTCTCTAGGTCTTTGTAATGTGCTAATTTGATTCATTCCCCTTCCTATCTCAATCTCATTATTTACAACTAATTGAGCAATTTCATTTGCATAAGTAGCTTGTAGTTCATCATTGCGTTTAGAAGAAGAGCACACCACTTTGATAATAAAAGTAATGTATGAACATCAGTTACTTCTCTAGCTACAGCAATAAGATCCAATTGTAATTGGTGAGCTGAGCAATGGACATCATATGCATAAGGACATTCTTAACAAATTAAAGCTTGTAAACCATTCCACTCTCCTCTCATATTACTTGCTCCATCATATCCTTGACCTCGCACATTTTGAATGTTGAGATTATGATGAGACAATATTGAACATATCTCCTGTTTAAGAGTTATTGCAATGGTATCTATAATATGTACTACGTCCAAAAAATGCTCTTTTATAAGTCCATGTTTATCGACAAATCTAACAACAAGTGTCATTTGTTCTCTTTTAGATTCATCTTAAGTTTCATCAATAATCAAATAAAATTTCGCATCACCAATCTCATTGCAAATTTTATCTTGCACCTTTCTAGCAAAGATATGTAAGATTTCCTTTTGAATAGTAGGAGATGTGTACCTTGCATTTTGAGGGGTATTCTCCAAAACAACTTCATTCACTTTTTCATTGTAAGAAACCAAGAGCTTAATCATCTCAAGAAAACTACCACGATTTTTGGAGTCCAAGCTTTCATCATGGCCTCTAAAAGCATAAGCCTGAAAAATTAACCATTTAACAACATCTATAGAGGCTTAAAGACGCAATTTGTCACTCAAAATTTGTTGTGAAATCTGTTTATGTTGTGAACACCTAATTTTGTCCGGGCACACAAAAAAAATTAAAAATTAGTTTTATTAATTAATAAAAAATAATAAAAATATAGAAAGTAATAAATAAAACATTCTAACAACAAAAAAAAAATGATGAAGAGCAGAAGAAAAATAAAGAGCAAGTGAAAAAAAAGAGGGGTTTGGGCCTGATACATCTACATTAAACTTATCAGCCAAGGACCCACTAAACCCGGATCCTCCACCCTAATCCGGATCCACCCATAACCCAACATGCTTGTTGCTGCTCCTTCCCCTCCTAAACCTAGCCACCACTCATTCTTTCCTTACCCCCAAACCCTATCAGCCACACCTACAGAAGCCGTCTCTCCCTATCTCTGCAAATTCTTAGCCCCTACGACAGTCTCAAGACCACTCTTTCACGCGACCAAGCTGAGCAGCCCCTATCACGAGCTTCAAGGCACCATGGCAGCGACGCTAAACAACCTCAACGTGGAGACTTGGATTCGCTTTAACCCGCGGATCTTTGAGCTCATTCTGATGCAGCTCAGGGCGCGAGGATGCCATTTTTGGGTGGGTTGCAGGGATTAGAAGCTGGGTTTTGCATGGAGCATAGCAAAGGTGCACAAAAATGGAAGATTTCAAGGGGATTCGAGTTTTGCAACCCAAGAACCACAAGCAACTGCCACTCCCATTCTGACAAATCTCAGGACGCGAGGATGCCGTTTTTTGGTAGCTGATCTTGCGTGGAGTGTAACACCCTTGTGGGGATGTCACATTTAAAAGAAAATAAAAGAAAGATAAATAAAATCTACCTAAGTTGTAAAACATTTGTTACATAATAATACGGCTTGTAAAATTCTTCCTGTTAAACAGAATATTATTAAATAAAATAACACAAAAAACATAAAACCAATAGAATAACATCACACATAATATACATAGAGTTTTGGTCATAAGTTATACTAATAATTTACAACTAAAATATTTAGACAGAAATAATAAACAAAAGCAATAACAGTCAATATGTACAAACGCAGACGCGCCCAAGTACACATCATAAACATTTAATCCTCTGAAGGATCACTCTCAGGAAGATCATCAGAAGATAAATATCCAGGATGCCTCGACTCTCGGCGGAAACGAGATCGCGCAGTCGACACGCTGCTAATCTCACTAGGCGCAGTGAACATACCACCCCAATAACGCCTAAGAGATAACGGCATCTCCAAATGCAAAAACACAGTAGTCGTCATGACTGGTTCTCCATCAAACTCATTACGTAGGGACACAGTCAACGGTCCCACGTAAGTCACCGAATCTCTATCTTCACGCAGACGCCAGGCTGTTGATCCACCATGAAACTCGAGTCGTACAAAACCCAGAAATCCTGACACCGCCATACCCAAGCAATCAATCCAATGGATATGGATGATCAAACGGTTCTTGATCGTAGAGCTGATCTTCGGCTAGCTGATCTTCCTCTTCCTCAGGGTACACACACTCAAGAGGTGGTTCCTCTTCCTCAAACTCTTTTACCACATGAATTAAAATAAAACAAATAACACATACAACAAAGAGGTAAGACAATCCATATCACCACAAACATGGTAAAGTAAGAAAACGACAATACAACAGATATAACATTTTATACTATATAGCAATTTAAGATAGCAATAAATAACATACAAGATCATATAGGTGAAATGTGACACGAGAATAATACGTATAAACAAAATAACATAGATAAACAATGGTACGTATAAATAATGATATAGATAAATAACATTAAAATATATTAGATAAAAATATATGAGATAAAAATATATGAAATAAAAATATATGAAATAAAAATATATGAGAAAAAATATATGAAATAAAAATATATGAGATAAAAATATATGAGAAAAAAATATATGAAATGTGACTCAACCCTACTCCATGGAGCTAAAGAAGAACACAGACATCAGAGAGAATGACCGCAAAATCTATTAGTACCGTCGACTGCCCAAAAAAAAATCATTGCGCTGTCACACGTTGCGTCTATGGCCCACTGAAATAGCATAGTGGTGTAGCACACTGTCATACGTCGTGTCACTACGGGCTTGCACTAATAGACTTCACAAGATCTTGATTAAGTATAGTGTTTGTCGAGTCCATTAGTGTGTTATCAGTCACCACGGCCCAGAGGAGCGACCAACTGTCCATATATGGAATTCTGCACACTAACGTCTCCAAGTTCATTCAATTTGAACCGCACTACGCCTATCACACCGACAACACGATGTTGTTCACCTCGTCAATCAAATCGCCAAAATTGGCATACTCAATATATGAGAAAAATTCCAAATGTATACAGTACGCACCCACCTGGCAATACTGCAACAAAATTATAAAAATGCCCTCACTGGCAAATCATATAAAAAAAGACAGTACGCACCCACCTGGCAATACTGTTTCACAATCTGTCCGGGTCCACCACTTTGGCCCGACAGTAAAAACTTACTGTTTTCGTCAATCGCGTAGAAATTTTATCGCATTTTCAAAATCCCGTCGCTTTTACAAACGTTTTTAAATCGCGTAAATATATTTTGCTGTTTTGCAAATCGCGTAGGATTTTTAATACGTTTTCTCAATCGCGTAAGGTTTTTAAATCATTTTCTTGTCTGAATTCCTTAAAAATTACTGTTTAAATAAACATAAATAATATTTAGTACATTTAAATTACGTAGAATATTTTTCATACCGTATACTGTCGTTTGGGCATTTTTCTTATCTTATTTGTCCGTTTTTAATAAAAATTGACAGTATTTTGTTTAGAAAATTATAATAATGGTTTCCTAATTTTTTCCGTAAAAATTACATTTTACTAAATTTTTAACCGTGTAACTTAATCCTTTTGAAAACCACTAACATGCTTCAAAATATAAGATGAGCCATATGTTAGAAATTTACAAAAGTTACTGTATTTCATTCCTAATAATAAAATCATTAGTTTCAATTACTTAAACTTAATTCTAATCAATTTATTTCTTCAAAACTCATTGTAGAAAATTTCTTTTTAACATATATTACATCTCTTTGACTGAAACTAATTTGGAATTGATTTTAGAAATCATGGATACTTGGTTTGGCATGTTGGCCAAAATATATATTTGTACTCTTTTTGATCTCTAAATTCATTTTCTTTGATCTAAACAATTTTATATCTCATTAATTTTCCTAGGTTAATTAAATCACACTTAATAAAAATATGAGAACATTTTGGTTCTCCATTTTGGTTAATGGCCGTGAGCCTTATTGGTGTGTTCTTTGGAACACTCATGCAATCCTTGGCATATTGTTCACATCCTATAAATTATCATGCATTTCTAACACATACAATATTATCAAAGCTTGTAGACATACAAATTAATACAAATAACAAATAGAAAAGCTATTAACAAATACCCAAATAAGCTACTAACAATCACAAAAATGAATCCTTATGAATTCTACAATCACAAACAATCAATCTCCATCTTCTTACCACCACCTAAGGATGATAAGATTAGTCTTCCTCTTACCTTAAATGAAGACAAAATATTCTTTCACTCCTTTCCTAGGGTTTCGGTTTTCCTCCTTCAAAACCTAGCAAGCTTAAACAAAATTCTACAAGTTACTAACATTAAAGAGAGCTTAAACCATGGATAAATCATGGCTTAGAACTTTGAAAAAGAGTTTAGAAATGGAAAACAAGAAATTTCACCTTCTAGGTAAAATTTTCCAAGTAGGTTTCCAAGCTTCAAATGAAGGATTTTGCAAGAACTCTCAACTAGAGATGTTCTTAGGATTGTGTTTAGGTTTAGAAAACTTGGTTGAATAAATTTTTGAGTGATTGGATAGTAAACAAGAGTGTTTGGCCGAATAGAGCTTCAAGAAAGCTTCAATGGAGTTTAGGGTTTTTGAAAGAGAGAAAAGAGAGAAAATGCATGAAGAGTGAAATGAATTTTTGGTCTTCCACATGCCAAATGGCCGTGGACTTCAAGCATGCAAGGTGTAGCCTTGCTTGGCTTCATCCTAGCCTTAGGATATATCAAAGGTCAAGATCAAAACTTGGTTAGCAAGCTTAACTCTCATTGGTTGATTCTAGCATTGTCATTAGCCTAGTCATCATGCTTAGTCACTAATTAGCCTAGTCATTAAGCTTAGTCACCATGTTCTTGAAAGTTCTACTACTAATGAGGTTTAATTAAGTTACTAAGTTAACTGTTTTAACTAAACGTGGGTCCCGCAAAACATTTCCGGGTCCATTACCGCTTATTGGTACTGACTAATAAAATAACATTATAATATTATAAAATTATTTTATTTGACAGTTAAATCCTAAAAATTAAAAGATTAACAACAGTATCATTTAGAATCGGGTTTAGTAAGATCCCCTAGTTACAATAATTAAAATAAGATTTCCCCAAATTAAAAATATTATTTTCCGTCCCGAGAACAAATCACACAAAAAGTCCAAATAAAATCACAGACAATAATATTAAACACTGTATCATATAGAAAAATTAAAAACAGTATATTCGGGACGTAATGGTCATTCTTTTATTTTTTCGCACGACGAAGCAAAACATCCAAAACATTCAAATAAAATTACAGACAGTAAAATATCCTAGTATTTAACACAGAAAAATTTAAAACAGTAGTTTAAAAAAAAATTTATTTTACAGTCTCGAAGCAAAATATTCAAAACGACCAAAGAAAATCATAGCCTGTGATATATATTTGTATTTCATACATAAAAATAAGAAACAGTAAAATAAGGACACAACAGTCGTTTACACAAAAGTTTGAAAACAGCAAACAGGACATTCGGAATAGTTTTCCAAAAATTGGGGTGTTACATGGAGCAGAGAAAAACGTACAAAAATGGAGGATTTGAGAAGACTAGAGCTCTGCAACCTAAGAACCACAAGCAACCGCCATTTCCCACCCAACCATCCACCATAAATACAGAGGACAAAAATCAGAAAGGGGTTCGATCTCTTCTTCCCTTTTCAGAGTTTTTTTTTTACTTGCTCTGAGAGCTCAGTTGGAGAAAGGTTACTCTGAGAGAAAATTTGAGAGAGTTATGTAAATTTCCTTATTGAGAGAATTCTTCGGGTGTTTTTGGGAGTTATTTGGAAAGACCCTCACTCGGTAATTTTGTTTTTCTTCTTTCTTCTGCCATGGTTGTATTGAGAACATTATAATTTCGTTTTTCTTCTTTCTTCTGCCATGGTTGTATTGAGAATATTATGAATGAAAATTATCACATTCGGTCCTTAGTCTGTTTTGACATCCTGATTGAAGATGGCAGTTTGGTCCATTTCACTTTTTTTATTATTTTATTTAGTTTTTTTTATGTTGCAGACTACTTGTTTGATGAAAATGGTCAGCTGATACTGTGTGTTTAATTTTTTGTATTTCTGTGAGTTTGTGTTCTTGATAAGTTATCCTTCCCTTGCTTGATCTGAGTTGTTGGGTTTATCTTTGTGCCATGATTCATTTGACTGCTTAGTGTGTTTACTAATCCAATTCAGCTTCCGAATATATGTGTGTAATCGTTGAATGTGTCATTTGTGTGATATAGAATATGACTTAAAGCCTCTTGGTGTCATTTTTGAATTATGACATTCATGTGAATTGCACTTAGTGAACATAAATATGCATTTGAAAACGAAAACTCATTTGTTTGTGGGACTGTGAAAGTTATATGCAAGTAATCATAAGTGATAATTTTTCTTCACTACTTTGTATGCCACAAAGAATTTGGATGGCATGTTGTGATTTAGCTTATTGAAACTAAGATGGAATTTTTAAGATTTGTTCATTCCTTCCTCGGATATTTGTGACTTGATCAAGTGGTGCATGAATATTCTGCGCAGTTTATGCTTATGATGTGTAGTGGTTGTCATGTAGAGCTTTCTTTGAATTTATTTCTTGAAAGTTGTTGCTCTGTGATGTTCCATGTTCATTTTTTTTACAAGATGCATTTTTTTTATCTTGCAACCCATTCTCAAGTTTTAACTATTTGAAGCTGGGGAATTGACATGGTGCATATAAACTATTTTTCTGGTTGTAAATCATGGGAGAACTTGCACAGATTGCAAATTTCTAATGAGGTGTAATTCCTCAAGCTCCTTTTGATGCAAAGTCTTCTAAATGGAGGGTTGATTGCTAGTTTTAAATATGGAAATGTAGTTGTATTTGCTTTTGGAAATCGTGGTGTAGAGATGTGTACAAATCATTATATTATGGAATAAACTGTATACTAACCAACCATGACAAATTGTGGGTGCAGGATCTAATTCATGAGTAAAAGGAATAACGAAATAATAGGATGCATGTTGGGTCTGATTTTTGTTAGTGTGAAGCATGAGTCTACTAGTTCCTTGGATGATTTTCTTATGAAAGCTAAATTTTGTATCTGCCTTGTCCCACCCCATTGATTATTGCAGGGAATTTCGTGGATCTTGATATAAGCATGTGAAACTTTTTTTTTGTGCAAATTTTTATATCTATGCTTGATGGGCGTGGACCCTGTGATATTCAATTATTAGGATATGTGAATCCATGTAAAATGGTATTTGTTTTTCCCTCCTGTTATGATGGGTTTCAACGAATAAAGAGGGTGGAGTTTTTATCTGTTTGAGATGGAGAAATTTTTTTTATCAAGTGGATAAATTTTGTACCATTCTAACTACTTTTTCTTTGACTTTTTCGTTTTATACATTAATGTTTAAGCGTTTTATACATTTACCCTTTTTTTAAATCCTTTTTTTCTTAAAAAAAATAAATAAATAATCAGTATAATGGCATTAGCATATTATATATTACTTAGGCCTTCGTTTCTCTAATTCAGTGAATTTTGTTTCTTTTGATTTTGCCTTAATCTTTTAAAAAAAATCTTGATGATAAAAAGAGATTATTTAAGCTGTGACAGCTTATTAGTCTCATTTTTTTTAAGAGTCTTTTAAGCTGTGACAGTTTGATGGCTTGAGTTTTTTAGGAACAGTAAAAAATAGAAAAATAATAATAATAATAAATTGATAAAAAATGAGAAATAAATAAAAATGAAATAATTAAATCTTGATAAAAAAATAGGATTAGTTGAGCTGTAACAGCTTGTTAATCTATATATATTTTTTATCATCTAAGTTGTGATAGCTTGATGATTTGTTTATTTCGTTCATCTTTTAATAAAAGGGATAAAACAAATATTTTTCAGGGTTATAAAGCTTGCACAATTAATTTAAGGTAACCGTTTTAGGGCGGATGTATTAGAGATGCTGTGGGGTTAAGTCTCCACCCTTCCCTATGCATAATCAGACTCCCGAACCTGAGTTTTACAACGTAGCCCATTTCTTTTGGTTTTTCAATTTTTCCTAATAAATAAAAAAAAAATTGCTGGCGACTCCCGCAATTTTTTTTATTTAAGTCGTTATTCCGCCACGATCCCGGTCGCGACAGTTGGCGACTCCACTAGGGACCTTTGAGAGTCAAGCCTTGGCAAGTTAGTTGTGCAAATGTTTGTGACATTTATATGTTTGTTTTACCCTTTTTGTTTTTGTTTCTTTTCTTTTTCTTTTTCTTTTATGTTAACTGTATTTTTATTTGTTATGCAAACCTTAAGATAAAGGATTCTTTGGAATTTGTTTTGCGTTTATTTTGTTTTGCGGGATATGGGTAGTCTTTAGGATTATAAAGGTTTGTATGCTCCCTACACATACCGCACTTACACATTATCACACACATTCGAGTGGGGCCCTATACCCGAGTCTGAGTGAAGCCTAAGTTAAGTAGATGTTATGTAGTGGTAGCCATTTTGGATGTAGATCCTGTTTGGCTATGGCGAAAACTTCATCTAGAGTGTGCCTTTTTCATAAATGTCCCGCACTTGGTGGTTTACCCACTATTTGTGGTCAACATTTTGAGATGAGACTAAGCTCTAGAGGCCTTTAGAATAGAAGAGTCACCCAATGAGAGTTCTCACGAATCAGAAATACTCATAGATCCTTAGGGCAGAACTCTTCAAATTTAAGGCAATCCTTTAGGGCACAAAGGGAGCATACTTTCTTCTTACCTTCAAATTTATTCGTGTCATGATTGCTTTTGTACATATACATAATAAGTAGTATCGTCCATTAATGTGATGAACCTAATCACACCCCGCTCGAAGACAAATTTTACTCAGAAATAAAAGGAGAGATATTTTTTTTTTGAAAAAAAGAAGGGTGCAAATCACTATTAATGCACCAACTATTTATCATTTGGTCTAAAGAAAATAAATAAAAAATAATGCTTTACATTCTTGCATCATGCTTCTTACCACACTCTATTCTCTTTGTCGTTTCTCAGGAAAATTTGTTAGAGGACCGTTAAACTCAATCAAGATTTGAAGTGAGTATCTTTGATGGAAAGAAATATAGGATCAGATAATAGGGATACAAGCTTGAAAAAGACTCTGCGACTCAAGGCCAATAAAGTTAACACTGAAAGCTAAGTGGTTATGGGTCGTATGTTGAAGAAAATCCAACGTTTGACATTCGCAGCAAAATATAGAAACGTTTTGGATTTGTTAGAGGTGAATGTGCAAGCGGAAGCAATCACTGCAGTGGCCCAATATTATGACCCACCTCTTAGATGTTTCACCTTTCAAGATTTCCAATTAGCACCCACTCTGGAAGAATTTGAGCAGATCTTAAGTTTGCCGTTGGAAGGTAAAAAGCCGTACTGCTATTTGGGACACTATGCATCCATCCAAACCGTAGCAAATGTTTTGAAAGTGCACGTGAGAGACCTGCAAGGTGCGCAACAGAATAGGAACGGAACCAAAGGATTTTCAAGAGAATACCTTGAAGGACATATGTGCCATTTAGTCAAAGGTGGAGATTGGGATGCTTTCATGGATGTGCTAGCTCTCACCATCTACGACACAGTCTTGTTCCCTAACATTGATGACTATGTGGATTATGCAGCAATTGACATGTTTCTTGATTGCAAGTTTAACACCAACAATCCGGTCACAGCCATTCTCGCGGATGTTTATTATAACCTGAACTTTTGCCACAAAAAGAATGGCAAGAGAATTCTCTGTTGCTTACCGATCTTGTATGTTTGGCTCATAACTCATGCTTTTAGTAGATCATACAAAGCAGAGTGCCCTATCGCTGACTTCAATATGTACCAGCTGAAGACCAAGAGCAACCGTGAGTGGGCAGATCATTTGGCGAAATTGGATGAAAAACAGGTTAGATGGTATCCTCGGTGGAAAGATGTAGGAACTATCATCTACCAGTGTGGAAGATTTCCAAATGTGCCCCTCATGGGTACACGAGGATGTATTAATTACAATCCAGCCTTGGCACAACGACAACTTGGTTATCTCATGATGGGACCACCTGCAGAAGTCCAAATAACCCCTTTTGTTCTCTACTACACTGACATAGAAAATGCTGAGTCACTTCAGAATATCTGAAATACTTGGAACAAAGTCATTCGAAAAGGAAAAGAATTAGGAGTCCGAAGTTGTGCAGCTATGGAAAGTTACCACCAATGGGTTAAAGACAGAGTTAGGGAAATCAAGTTACCATTCAAGACCCCAACAATTCCTATGGTTGGTGAATCTTCAACCTCAACTTTGATTGAAAATGAAGTGACAAAAGAACTGAAAGCAAGGTTCACAAAGATGAACGAGGAAAAGGAGAAAATGGAAGTTGAGTTGAGAGAGACTCGACAAGCATATGCAGCCTTAATGAGGGATAATGCTGAAAAAGACCAAACTCTCGAAGGGGCTAACAAAAAGATAAAAATAGAACATGATTACATGCAAAAAACTAAGCATTGTCTGAGGGCTGCAAACAAGGAATTAGGGCTTCGAAGGCAAGAAAGAGACAGAGCTATAGCTGAAAACTAACAACTTAGGGAGCAGCTCAAGAATGCCAGATTAACTCAAAATAACGCGATGCAGCTAGTGGAAGAAATGAGGCAGTAGATGGAAATGACATCTAAGCAATATGAAGATATGATTAAGAACAACAAGCTCCACATGAAAGAGACGGTTACAAAGTACGAGACAATATTACAACAAGAGCAGAAAAAAATAAAAGAACTGATGGATCAGGTGGAACAACAAAAAAGGGATATCAATGGATGGAAGGAAGAAGCCCATTTTTGGAGGATTCGCTTTGCAAAGTTAGCGTGTTTAGCTAACTCGGCAATTGCAGATACTCCATATCATTTGAGGAAGGCTGATAAAATGGTCAATCCTTTTGAGACACCAGTAGAAATCAGTGACTTCATTAAGTACTGCAAGGACCTTATAGGGCAAATGAAACAAATGGCCAAGGCGTATTCAGATAGGGAATAGTCTTATTTGGCTAGGTCATGATGTATTTAGCTAAGAACTAATGTATTTTGATTGTCACATCTTTTCAGTTAAATGAATAAAGTATGCTTATTTTAACATCCATTTTCTGATCCCGTATTTCACTTGAGACTTAATACTTTTGAACAAGACGTTCTGGGTAATAGTCACGACAAACAAAGATCAAAGATACTCACTTCCAATCTATTTGGCAGAAAACCACTAACGGTCCTGTAACAAATAATGAACATAATCACTGATCTTTTTTAAAATAATAAATAATAATAATAATAATAATAATAATAATTTGAATTTTTACAATTTTCAGGTAAAAACAAAATTAAACCATTGCTCGTCCTCCGAAATCGCAGATCGCACAAATCCGGACCTACGAAACAAGGCTGTAAACTAAGCTGAAAGAGATGTCAAGCTCAGAAAGAAATTTGAATCAAGAGGTAGACGAAATAAGGGAAAGAATCAATACAATGGCAGAAGGACAATCAAGGGTCGAAGATTTACTGAGACAGTTAACTGAGACCCTTAGAACAACAAATGGAGCCTCTGTTGGCACTGGAACGAATGCAAATATGAATAACAACGTGAATGAAGAAGAGGATTCTATGAATGAGAATCTTGAAAAGGGGAATAACAGTGCGGAAGTCACTCATGAGCAACCAGTGAAAATATTTCTGAACAACAACTCAGAAAAAGAAAAATTAATAGATGAATTGATGGGAAAGATGCAAGAGCAAATTAAAGCCATGCAAGGTCCTAATTTATATGGCTCAGTGGGAATCGATGAGCTGTGTCCAGAAGTTGAAGTTAACATCCCTAAGGACTTCAAAATGTCGGATTTCTCAAAGTACGACGGAAGTACTAATCCAAAGTTTCATCTAAAGACCTACATCACTAAGATGGCCATTTGGTCACAGGATCAAAAATTTCTAATCAATTTTTTTCATGAAAGCCTGACCGGGCCAGCTTTGGAATGGTACATGCAACTTGAACATTCTAGGATTTCCTGCTGGGATGATCTGACAAGCCTGTTCTTGGGGCAATATCGATTTAACATCGATACTGCGCCTACCCGAGAACGACTAGGGGCGATGCAAAAGAGGAGCGGTGAAACTTTCAAGCAATATGCCCAAAGATGGAGAATGTTGGCAGCCCAAGTTCAACCACCACTAACTTCGTCAGAAATGAGCTCATATTTTATGGGGACCTTAGGACCACCTTTTATTGGGTTAATGGCAGGGGCAACCTACAATGATTTTGCTGACCTGATTGTGGCTGGAGAAAGGATTGAAAATCTTGCGAAAGCTGAAAAATTACCTACTGGGAATACGAAGAGCAATTTTCCTAAGAAGGTGGCACCAATAAAGAAAAAAGAACTAGAAGTCAGCTATGTGCAACAACAAAACTCACGTTTTCCTCGTAATCCATAACCATACCCTGCTTATCAAGCCCCTTCACCCGATTTTCCAACTCACCAAACTTCATACCAAGTGAACTATGTTCCCTCACCACATCCATATGCCCCCACTCGTCCTGCTTATACTAATCGTCCTCCCGCCCCTCGAAATCCAGGGAACCAAGGGTATGCTCGACCCCTGTCAAATCTACCCCCTTTTCCAAAATTGTCAATCTCCAATGCTGACTTGTTTCAATAGTTGTTCGATGCGCACTTGGTCGCATACGTCCCTGCTCGCCCCATGGTACCCCTATTCCTAGCTTGGTATAATCCTAATGCAAATTACAAGTTCCATATGGACAGCCCGGGACACTCAATCGAGGGCTGCGAGGTATTTAAAACAATAGTGAGGAAGCTGATTGCTTGCGGAAAGCTAGATTTTGAAGAAGGGAATGGGCCTAGCATTACTAGCAACCCAATTCTGAATCATGGGAAAGGAACTGTAAATGCATTAGAAAAGGACAAGGAAAGAGTTCAAAAGGTAGCAAATGTCAAAATTCCTATGAAGTTAATATTCCAAGGTCTGGTCCATGCAGGCTATTGTTCTTTAGTAACCTTGGACGATGTAGGGTTTGAATATGAAGCTTGTTGTGAATACCATATGGAGAAGGGACACGATATTGAGAATTGTTAGGAGTTCAAAACTCAGTTGCAGAGGTTTATGGCTCTAGGTATAGTGGATGTTACTCGGGTAAGAGAATCCGTAAAAGAAATAGATATTGTGGAGCATTTAGTTCTCAAACTTTCGCGTGCTGGTGAAGTCCCAAATTCTGGGAAGATTGTCATAGCAATAAAGAAGCCTATACTTTTTTTTCCTACAGTGATACCCATGTTGTACCTTGGAAGTATGGTGTCAAAGTAGAGACACAAGGTAATGTAGGGCAAACCTCTTCAGTCCTTATCGCTCAAATAGCAGAGCTCGCACAAGCAGTGCCGAGTGCTGGGGACATAGGGGGAATCACAAGAAGCGGCAGATGCTATGGGCAAGAAGATAAGACTGGGAAAGGAAAAGCAATCAACATAGAAACAAAGGAAGAAGATGAAGAAGAATTCCTAAAAATTATGAAGCAAAGCGAGTACGATATTGTAGACTAACGCAGGAAAACTCCAGCCCGGATCTCTTTTTTATCACTTATCATAAACTCTGAACCTCATCGCAAAGCACTGCAGAGAGTGTTAAATGAAGCTTATGTGAAGCTAGATATTACCCCGGAAAACTTAGTGAACATGGTAGAGCCAGTGAGGCACGTTAACATAATCCCTTTCTCTGAGGAAGAAGTGGTATGTTCGACAGGAAGTAACCCACATGCCTTGCACATCACTTTGAAATGTCAGGAGTATGTAGTTGCAAAAGTTTTAATTGATGGAGGTTCCGCATTGAACGTCCTCCCGAAGAATACCTTGTCCCAACTGGCTATGAGTGTAGAAGACCTGAAACCTCAAGAAATGACGGTACGAGCCTTTGATGGAAGGAAAAGAGGAATTTTGGAAGAAGTGACCCTTCCACTCGAGATAGGTCCAAGTTGTTTTCAAGTACTGTTTCAAGTAATGGAGATTGAGCCTACATACACTATACTCTTGGGAAGACCATGGATCCACGCTGCTAGTGTTGTTCCCTCTACCTTGCACCAATGCTTGAAATACATTGAAAATGGATGCCTGGTTACCATTCGAGGAGAGGAAGAAATCCTACTAATGAAACTTACTTCAGTGCCTTATGTTGAAAACACTGAACTGGAGGTGGACAACTTCTTACACAGCTTCCAACTGGTAGAAGCAAAAATGAAGAAGGAAGAATCATCCTCCAAAGATGTTCACCAAGTTGTGACTCACATGATGACTAATAATGGTTATCAAGCCGGGAAAGGTTTAAGAGTTCAGTTGCAAGGAATCAAGTCTATGATCACCCTGCCAGAGAACAAGAACATATTTGGTCTAGGGTATGATGCATCTTTAGAAAGAATGATGAAGCATGGCTTGGCTCTCGATGAGGGAAAATGGGAGAATAAAGTAACAAAGACGATTCCTCATCTGAAGGAGACATTCCCCGTGCCTGCTGAAGTTATCAATGGAACCTCCAGTCATCAGGTCCGCCTAATCATTAACAATGTGGAGGAAGACTCAGGAGAAGACCATGCTATCCAGCCCTCCAACAATTCGAAACCTCTAAATAATTGGAGATCTGAGGCGTTATTTGATGTGGTTGCCATAAAGTAATTGTTTAGTCGTGAAGCTATCTTAGACTTTTGTAATCCTGAATCTATGTTAACTTTTATCGAAGCTTTAATGTATTGAACTTGTGTGTTTCTTAGTATGATTCCCTGCTCATGTTATCTCTCATCAAAATTTCAATGCAATGAACTTGTATGCTTCTCAGTTGATCTGCTGCTTTGTTTCTTTTATCTTTGACTTACGCTTTTTCTTAGCCTTATCCAAATACCATATTTTCTTTCTATCAATAATTTTCAATCTGGCATAAATAAATCTTCTAGAGATTTGGGTCAAGTAGAGGTATTGTCCCATGAAAGGATTCCTGAAAACTCAAAGATGGATTCTTATTCGATGACGGATATAGATAGCTATAACTCAGATGAAGATAGAAACGCCGCTGAAGAGTTTACCAAATTGGTAAAAAGGTCAGAAAGAGAATTCAGCCTGGATGAAAAGGAAGTGGAGGTAATCAATATGGGAACTGATGAAGATAAGAAAGAGTTAAGGTTAGTGGATAACCCGGAACGAGAAAGCATGATCAAGTTATTCAGAGACTACATAGATGTCTTTGCATGGTCTTATAGAGATATGCCAGGGTTGGATTCGAGCATAGCTTCCCACAAAATTCTGCTATACCCCAATGCTGAGGTGAAAAAGCAGAAATTGAGAAGAATGCACACTGAAATGTCTTTAAAGATCAAGGAAGAAGTCACCAAACAATTGGAAGCAGGATTTTTGGAAGTATCTAGACACCCAGAATGGGTAGCAAATATCGTTCCCATTCCAAAGAAGGATGGAAAAGTCATGATGTGTGTGGATTATAGGGATTTGAATAAAGCTAGCCCTAAAGATGATTTCCCATTACCTCACATTGATGTCCTTGTCGATAGTGCGGCAAGAGGCCATAGATTCTCTTTCATGGATGGGTATTTTGGTTACAATCAGAATCCCATGGATACGAATGATAAAGAGAAGACCATATTCATCACAACTTGGAGAACTTTTTGTTACACAGTTATGCCGTTCGGGTTGAAGAATGCTGGGGCTACCTATCAGCGTGCCATGGTTGCTTTGTTCCACGATATGATGCACAAAGAAACTGAGGTATACGTGGATGACATAGTGGCCAAGTCCAAAGAAGGAAAAAGCCATGTGGCGGTGTTGCAGAAGTTGTTTGAAAGACTCAGAAAGTACAAGTTGAGGCTAAACCCAGCAAAATGTGTTTTTGGTGCATCGGCTAGAAAATTGCTTAGATTTGTTATTAGCAAGGAAGGGATCAAAGTGGACCCTGACAAAGTCAAAGCAATACAAGAGATGTCTACTCCTAAGACTAAAAAGGAAGTAAAAAGCTTTCTCGGAAGGTTGAACTACATCGCTAGGTTCATAGTCAATCTGACTAGCACCTGCGAGCCGATCTTCAAGTTATTAAAGAAACAACAACTAGAAGAATGGGATGAACATTGTCAGGAAGCATTTGAGAAAATAAAAGCTTACTTGCAAAGTCCTCCTATTTTGGTGCCACCTGCACCTGGCCGTCCTTTGATCTTGTACCTCACGGTTTTACAGACATCCATGGGAGCGATGTTAGGGCAACATGATGAAACAAGAAAGAAAGAACATGCCATCTACTACTTGAGTAAGAAGTTCAATGATTGCGAGTCCCGCTACATGGCAATCGAGAAGACATGTTGTGCACTAGTGTGGACGTCAAAAAGGTTGAGGCAATACATGTTGTACAATACAACTTGGCTGATCTCAAGAATGGACCCGATGAAGTACATATTTGAAAGCCCTCATGTTTCCACACGAGTCTCCAAGTGGCAAGCGGTTTTGTCTGAGTTTGATATAAAGTACATGACTCGAAGATCTATTAAAGGGAGTGTGATTGCAGATCATTTAGCTGAAAACCCACTCAATTACGAGCAACCTGTAATGTTTGAATTCCCTGATGGAGATGTTTTAGTAGTTGAAGAAGAAAAGTTGGATGAAGAAGACACATAGAAGATGTTCTTTGATGGAGCAGTCAACATGTATGGGAGTGGCATAGGAGCAGTGATCACCTCACCAAGTGGGAAGCAATACCCTGTTTCCATTAAGTTAGAGTTTGATTGCACCAATAATATTGCAGAATATGAAGCATGTGCTCAAGGGTTGAAAGTTGCAATAGAATTGGGAGTGAAAGAACTACAAGTATATGGAGATGCAGCACTGATAATCTATCAAGTGAATGGGGAATGGTAGACTAAGGATCCAAAGTTGATTCCATACCAGAAATATTTGATGCTGTTGATTGAGAAGTTTGAAGGGATCACCTTTTCACACTTGACTCGAGATAAGAACCAATTTGCAGATGCTCTGGCCACTTTAGCTGTAATGACTAATCTGGATATCCATACTAATGTGCAGCCCATCCGAGTGAGGGCACAGAGCGAACCGGTTTATTGTTCTAATGTTGAGGAAGAAGAAGACGGTCAACCCTGGTTCCATGATATCAAGCAGTATATTAAGTTCAGAGAATACCCATCAGGGGCAAATGAGACAAACAAAAAGACTATCCGTCGGCTCTCCATGGCTTTCTTTTTGAACGGGGAAGTACTGTACAAAAGGAACTATGATGGTACACTCCTCAGATGTGTAGAAGCTAAGGAAGCTCTCACCATCTTAATCAAAGCTCATGAAGGGATTTGTGGAACACATGCCAATGGTATCATGATGGCTCGCCAAATCCTCCGATGTGGTTATTACTGGTCTACTATGGAATCCGATTGCATAGGATATGTTCGAAAGTGTTATAAATGTCAAGCATACGCTGACTGCATTAATGCACCTCCTGTCCCATTGTATAATATGGTAGCACCCTGGCCTTTTTCAATGTGGGGAATCGATGTCATTGGGCCAATAAACCCAAAAGCTTCCAATGGCCATAGGTTTATCCTGGTTGCGATCGATTACTTCACCAAGTGGGTAGAGGTCGCTTCCTACGCCAAGGTCACTCAAAAAGTCGTCCTTAAATTTTTGAGGGCGAACATCGTCTGTCGATATGAAATTCCAGAAAGGATTATCACCGATAATGCCCCCAATCTCAATAGCATTGAAATTAGGAATCTGTGTGAAAGGTTTAAGATTAAGCATCACAATTCTACTCCTTACAGACCCCAGATGAATGGTGCGGTAGAAGCAGCAAATAAGAATATCAAGAAGATAGTAGCCAAAATAGTGGTCAACTACAAAGAATGGCATAAGATGCTCCCCTATGCTTCCATGCATATCGCACTAATATCCGATCTAGCACTGGGGCAACACCATTTTCCTTGGTATATGGCATGGAAGCAGTTTCTCCTATAGAGGTCGAAATCCCTTCCTTAAGAGTGTTGATGGAAGCCGAAAGCCGAGCTAGAAGAGGCAGAATGGGTAAAAACTCGGTATGAGCAGTTAAACATGATTGAAGAAAAACGATTAAAAGCCATTTGTCATGGGCAACTATACCAAAGAAGAATGGCAAAAGCTTTCAACAAGAAAGTACGCCCTAGGGAGTTTCAAGTAGGTGACCTAGTTTTAAAGAAAAAACTTCCAAACCAAGAGGACGCCCGAGGCAAATGGGCACCGAGTTATGAGGGGCCTTACATTGTTAAGCAAGCATTCTCTGGAGGAGCCTTAATTTTGACAGATATGGATGGAAATGAATTGCCAAGACCAACAAATGCTGATGCGACAAAAGTTCTATGCCTAAAAAAAAAGAGAGAAAAGAAGAAAGAAAAGAAAAGAAAAAGAAAAAAACCCGTAAGGTCGAAAACCCGCAAGAGCGGCCTAAGCAAAAGTTAGGGCAACCAAATTAGGCGAAAAGTCGGCAAAGGCTCTCATAGGAGATGTCACTTGAAGGACTCATTGGGGCAACATAAAGGAAACAAAGAAAAACTAGGGGCAATTTTGCGCAGTGAAAAAAGGAGAAAACTGGGGCAAATTTGAGCGGTGATCAATTTTGTATCATTGACAGTCAATGGTTGTAATGTCCATCGGATAGTTAGGACCTATCTAAAGAGAATGAAGGAATCCAAACTGGGGCAATTACCTTTTGCTTTGTCTTCGTGTCATCCTTTATATTCTTTGTCATTTTCAATGTCTTTATGTGTTTGTGAACATTCAAATAAATGAAAATACCTTCCTTTTTTTCTCTTTCTTAATCTTTTTCTTTCTTTATCCTGTTTCTTTCTTTCATACTTGTGAAATCACACATGTTTATTACAAAATGCTTCGATGAAAGGGAATAAAAATTCAATATCATTGACTTAATAATCTAATGGCAATCCTCCAATTAACAAGTTAGATCAAGAATATGTTAGAAGTTTCAAATGAAGGAAAAAATTAAACATTCTCCCTATACAATCTGTAATGCTAAGAGTGAGACTGTATGCACGATGAGCAAACTTAAAAGTAAAGCCACCCCAACGTTTGAAGATCCCAAGGAATTGGAAACAAGTTGATAAGCCCTAGTTTGCAAGAGCCTACGCTTCGGGTTTGACGGATCAAAATTTTTCGAGGAAGCAATTAGCATCCAACATGTAAGTGAAAGTTTTTTTTTGTTTTAGCGTTTTCGATCTATTGACATGATTAAGTTGCATGAATAAACAGTGCAACATCTTTTCATAATTGAAAGATAGTGAGCTGCGACAGCTTACGAAAGTGACGTCTTTGGCCTTTACGCTTAGCTTCACTGTAAAAGAACAAAAAGAACAAAAAACAAAAAACAAAAAGAGAAAAAAAATCTTTTCGGGACGCAAAAGCCCATTGTCTTTTAAATTTCGGGACACAGAAACCCACTGTCATTTAAATTTTGGGACACAGAAGCCCATTGTCATTTAAATTTCAGGACACAGAAGCCCATTGCATTTTAAATTTCGGGACACAGAAGCCCACTGCCATTTTAGATTTCGGGACATAGAAATCCACTGTCATTTAAATTTCGGGACACAGAAGCCCATTGCATTTTAATTTTTGGGACACAGAAGCCCACTGTCATTTAAATTTCAGGACGCAGAAGCCCATTGCATTTTAAATTTCGGGACACAAAAGCCCACTGCCATTTAAATTTCAAGACACAAAAGCCCACTACCATTTAAATTTTAGGACACGGAAACCAGCTGCCATTTAAATTTTTGAGGCACCAGATACCGATTGTCTTTTAAATTCCGAGTCAAGTCCATCGCCTTTTACAATTCCAGGTCACAAAGTCACCCAACTGTCATTTAAATTCAAAAAAAAAATATTTTTTACCAATAAACGTCATTTGAGCTGCGACAACTTATTGACAATGCGATGACGTCTTTGGCTTCACGCTAAGCTTCACCATGGTAGAATTAACGAGGTAGCAATAACTCGTAAATCTAGGTTTGAGTTCACTAGTTTTCAATTAGCGGCTTTGCCCTGTCCATGCACACTATCTCACACATTGTCAGACAAAATTTAAGTCTACATCTTTACTCGTTTCTTATGACGATAATATGAAGAACTATGGTTGTTCTTAGTATCTAGTAAGAAACAAGTAAAGAGGGGCAACTGTGAACACCTAATTTTGTCCGGGCACAAAAAAAAATTAAAAATTAGTTTTATTAATTAATAAAAAATAATAAAAATATAGAAAGTAATAAATAAAACATTCTAAAAACAAAAAAAATGATGAAGAGCAGAAGAAAAATAAAGAGCGAGTGAAAAAAAAAGAGGGGTTTGGGCCTGATACATCTATATTAAACTTATCACCAGACCCACTAAACCCGGATCCTCCAACCTAATCCGGATCCACCCATAACCCAACATGCTTGTTGCTGCTCCTTCCCATCCTAAACCTAGCCACCACTCATTCTTTCCTTACCCCCAAATCCTATCAGCCACACTTACAGCAGTCGTCTCTCTCTATCTCTGCAAATTCTTAGCCCCTACGACAGTCTCAAGACCACTCCTTCACGCGACCAAGCTGAGCAGCCTCTATCACGAGCTTTAAGGTACCATGGCAGCGGCGCTAAACAACCTCAACGTGGAGACCTGGATTCGCTTTAACCCGCGGATCTTTAAACTCATTCTCGATGCAGCTCAGGGCGCGAGGATTCCATTTTTGGGTGGGTTGCAGGGATTAGAAGTTGGGTTTTGCGTGGAGCATAGCAAAGGTGCACAAAAATGGAAGATTTGAAGGGGATTCAAGTTTTGCAACCTAAGAACCACAAGCAATTGCCACTCCCATTCTGACAAATCTCAGGACGCGAGGATGCCGTTTTTGGGTAGTTGATCTTGCGTGGAGCAGAGAAAAACATACAAAAATGGAGGATTTGAGAAGACTAGAGCTCTGTAACCTAAGAACCACAAGCAACCGCCATTTCCCACCCAACCATCCATCATAAATACAGAGGTCAAAAATTAGAAAGGGGTTCGGTCTCTTCTTCCCTTTTCAGAGTTTTTTTTTACTTGCTCTGAGAGCTCAGTTGGAGAAAGGTTACTCTGAGAGAAAATTTGAGAGAGTTATGTAAATTTCCTTATTGAGAGAATTCTTCGGGTGTTTTTGGGAGTTATTTGGAAAGACCCTCACTCGGTAATTTCGTTTTTCTTCTTTCTTCTGCCATGGTTGTATTGAGAACATTATAATTTCGTTTTTCTTCTTTCTTCTGCCATGGTTGTATTGAGAATATTATGAATGGAAATTATCACATTCGGTCCTTAGTCTGTTTTGACATCCAGATTGAAGATGGCGGTTTGGTCCATTTCATTTTTTTTATTATTTTATTTAGTTTTTTTTATGTTGCAGACTACTTGTTTGATGAAAATGGTCACCGACATCTTGTGTGTTTAGTTTTCTGTATTTCTGTGAGTTTGTGTTCTTGATAAGTTATCCTTCCCTTGCTTGATTTGAGTTGTTGGGTTTATCTTTGTGCCATGATTCATTTGATTGCTTAGTGTGTTTACTAATCCAATTCAGCTTCCGAATATATGTGTGTAATCGTTGAATGTGTCATTTGTGTGATATAGAATATGACTTAAAGCCTCTTGGTATCATTTTTGAATTATGACATTCATGTGAATTGCACTTAGTGAACATAAATATGCATTTGAAAACGAAAACTCATTTGTTTGTGGGATTGTGAAAGTTATATGCAAGTAATCATAAGTAATAATTTTTCTTCACTACTTTGTATGCCACAAAGAATTTGGATGGCATGTTGTGATTTAGCTTATTGAAACTAAAATGGAATTTTTAAGATCTGTTCATTCCTTCCTCAGATATTTGTGACTTGATCAAGTGGTGCATGAATATTCTGCGCAGTTTATGCTTATGATGTGTAATGGTTGTCATGTAGAGCTTTCTTTGAATTTATTTCTTGAAAGTTGTTGCTCTGTGATGTTCCATGTTCATTTTTTTTTTTACAAGATGCATTTTTTTTATCTTGCAACCCATTCTCAAGTTTTAACTATTTGAAGCTGGGGAATTGACATGGTGCGTATAAACTATTTTTCTGGTTGTAAATCATGGGAGAACTTGCATAGATTGCAAATTTCTAATGAGGTGTAATTCCTCAAGCTCCTTTTGATGCAAAGTCTTCTAAATGGAGGGTTGATTGCTAGTTTTAAATATGGAAATGTAGTTGTATTTGCTTTTGGAAATTGTGGGCGAGATGTGTACGAATCATTATATTAGGGAATAAATTGTGTACTAACCAATCATGACAAATTGTGGGTGCAAGATCTAATTCATGAGTAAAGGGAATAACGAAATAGTAGGATGCATGTTGGGTCTGATTTTTTAGTGTGAAGCATGGGTCTACTAGTTCTTTGGATGAATTTTCTTATGAAAGCTAAATTTTGTATCTGCCTTGTCCCATCCCATTGATTATTGCAAGGAATTTCGTGGATCTTGATATAAGCATATGAAACTTTTTTTCTCGTGCAAATTTTTATATCTATGCTTGATGGGCGTGGACCCTGTGATATTCAATTATTAGGATATGTGAATCCATGTAAAATGGTATTTGTTTTTCCCTCCTGTTATGATGGGTTTCAACGAATAAAGAGGGTGGAGTTTTTATTTGTTTGAGATGGAGAAATTTTTTTTATCAAGTGGATAAATTTTGTACCATTCTAACTACTTTTTCTTTGACTTTTTCGTTTTATACATTAATGTTTAAGCTTTTATACATTTACTCTTTTTTTAAATCCTTTTTTTTCTTAAAAAATAAATAAATAATCAGTATAATGGCATTAGCATATTATATATTACTTAGGCCTTCGTTTCTCTAATTCAGTGAATTTTGTTTCTTTTGATTTTGCCTTAATCTTTTAAAAAAAAATCTTGATAATAAAAAGAGATTATTTAAGTTGTGACAGTTTATTTGTCTCATTTTTTTAAGAGTCATCTAAGCTGTGACAGTTTGATGGCTTGAGTTTTTTAGGAACAGTAAAAAATAGAAAAATAATAATGATAATAAATTGATAAAAATGAGAAATAAATAAAAATGAAATAATTAAATCTTGTTAAAAAAATAGGATTAGTTAAGCTATGACAGCTTGTTAATCTATATATATTTTTTATCATCTAAGTTGTAACAGCTTGATGATTTGTTTATTTCGTTCATCTTTTAATAAAAGGGATAAAAACAAATATTTTTAAGGGTTATAAAGTTTGCACAATTAATTTAAGGTAACCGTTTTAGGACGGATGTATTAGGGGTGCTGTGGGGTTAAGTCTCTACCCTTCCCTATGCATAATTAGACTCCCGAACTTGAGTTTTACAACGTAGACCATTTCTTTTGATTTTTCAATTTTTCCTAATAAATAAATAAAAAATTGGTGGCGACTCCCGCAATTTTTTTTATTTAAGTCGTTATTCCGCCACGATCCCGGTCGCGACATATGTAGTACTCTTTCAATGTGACATGATTGATTCTTCAAATCTTCATAACATCTAATAGCAATATTGTGAACTGAATTGGGACTTTTTCTTACATGAGATAAAAATGCACATTCTTTTTCATTGTTCACTTTTCTCCAATTTGTAAACCATTTTGAAGTGAATGGACTTGCTTTTTTAGAAAATAAATAGCATGGAAGACAAAAAACAACATCTTCTTCAGGTGAGTATTCTATCCAAGAAAAAGCTTTAAACCAATGAGCTTGAAATCGACGAGGATGATCTTTTGGACCAGAAAGTGGATACACATCCATAATAAATTGATATGGTCCAAACTTAATATAAGTCATACGAATTTCATCTTGTTGATTAATAAGATATTCCTAAATTTGTGGACGCTTTTCAGATCACGTATCAAAGTGTCAATATTAATTTTTTCTCGATTCAGTTCTCATAACTTTGGCAAGAGGTGACTCCATAGTAGGTACTATTGTAGCTTGCTCAGCAACATCTTCAACACTAATCTTTGAATATATATTTGGCTCATTAGATTGTGTATTATCATTATTTTTCTCATTTCTCTTGAAAAATGAATCAATTGTTTTCTTCTTAAACATCTTTCAACCTAAAAAAAATGCATATATAACAAAAAAATGAGCTACAATCTATTTACAATTTAATGTATTTAAAATACTATAAACCAATTACAATATAAATATTAGTTAACAAACTGAACAAAGAAAACTAAATAATGTACTTGATGTAAAAGCTTTCTATTTTTTTAATTTTGTAAATCTATAAAAACAAACAAGAGAAAAAAAGTACATTAAGAGAATAAATTACGAAAAGACTTGCAGTAAAAAAATAAAAAGTTATCCAATAATATTGTGCAATGCAAACTAACCTTGTGGTGCTGGATTTGAGGCCTTGTGTTGGGTTGTGCATGAGATCATGTTCCGTTCGGTACGTGTTCTTTTTCTTTGGCTGTTAAAATGAAAAAGTCAAAGGAAAAGTGAAAGTGAAAAGATTAAAATGTGAAAAAGAGAAAGTTGAGAAATTTTTTGAAGAAGTCTCTCTTCGTCTCTCTCCATGCTTTTTTTACTTTTAACCTTTTTTTTTATTTTTAATATTATTTTATTCTTACTACAAAAGTTGAGAAACTTCTTGAAGAAATCTCTCAACATCTATCTCCATTTTTTTTTACTTTTAACATTTTTTGTTTTTAATATTATTTTATTCTTATTTGTGTGACTTTTTAGTCATTTGCACTTTTACTTATTTTATAATATATAAAACTAAGATACATCATTCATTTTTTTATTATAGGAACCACAAAAAAAATTATGTATAAATAAAATAAAAAATTACAAGTTAGGAGAGATCGTGGCTCATATACATTCTCCCTCCTTCTACCTCTGGTTATGACAAGTTGTATTAAGGGTTTATCACTCCATCGATGGAGCCGAATACAATGGTCCATCATAAAAGTCACCTTCTTTGATAGGATTCACACAATCATATAGCAGTAATCCTTCTAGGAGGAAAAAAAAAGACACTTCATATGTGAGTAGAGAAAGCAAGAATTTCCCTTTTTGTTATATACATGTATGTTTTAAAACTGAATTGTGAATTTATCTGCCAATGAGATTTGAATTTCTCTACTGCAAATAAAATTTGCCCACATAAAACTCAGGTTTCTAGTTGAGCCGCATCTTGTAATTAAATTAAATTAATTGTGATCCAACATGACATCCAATATTTCTCAAAATAATTCGAAACTACCAATTACAAGGTTACTATCTTTTACTGCTCCTTTTGCTTTTCCTTTACTTACTGTCAGATATTTTGTGTTCATATCTACCACTCTTTTTACGAGAAACCTAAGTCATGGGTAGGATATAATCATCATTTTAAGTTTTAATCTTTTAATTTCTCTTCTCACCTTATAATTTTAGGTAGGGGTGGACTTGGATTCTAATAAGATGCTTTTGGGGGCTACTATTTTTCCTCGTAATTCATTTTTGTATAAATCTTTCTCAAAACTTTTATACCATAGTTATTGGGACTTTTGTGTTTTTTTAGGGTTGATTTTCCTTTCATATCATTTTCTCTCTTATTAGGTGTTTTAACTATAATGAGAAGATGGAAATATATGGCCCTATTGTATCCATATATATACTTATTATCCATCTTATTCCATTATTTGTAAAAAAAAATACAAAAATTTGTGAGATAAAGCATCATATCTAATTTTGCTTGGATCCTAAAAAATAATACTACTACTTTATATATATATTATAGAAGAGAGATCAATTTATATTAGTATAAATTTTTTTATACTTATTTTTAATTATTAATTTTATTTTTATCTAATAATTAAAATTATTTTATTAAAAATAATTATTAAATAAAAATAAATCTAACAATTACAAAATAAATATAAAAAAATCAAATTACATTAATATAATTTGATTTTATATATATATATATATATATATATATATATATATATATATATATATATATATATATATATATATATATATATATATATATAAAGTACTACTTAGAATTATCTCGCGTTAAATAAGAGTGCATATATATGCAATGGTTAGGTGGCAGCCTGGCTTACTTAGCTGTCCTCCCCCTGTAATAAATGCATAATTTGGGTCTGAATGCAGAAGTTTCTTGTTGTTGGGTTGTTTGTAGGTTCCACCCTGTATGTGTTCCTGAGAATTTGAGAGTCTGCCCTCATCTTTGATTGGGAATACAATTTCCCTATTCTAAGTTTTGAAATTTTTTTGTGTATACACATATATATTTTATGGTCAATTCTAAAATACACCTTTTAAAGGAAGGTGTACCATACATTATTTGATTTAAGTTATTAATTTAATTATAAAAATAATTAATGACTTGAATTGAGTATAAAAAATTTGCTAAGTAATTTTTTTTTGTTTTATATATATATTTTTTTGGTTTTATATTTTTTTGTTTTATTTTTTTATGATTTTTCTGGTTATTGCCTGTCGTCGGTTGCTTGTCTTACCACCGCCATTACTCGTGACCACCAGTCGTAGTCGTTACTATTTTTTTAAGTTAGATAATCAGTATAAATAATATCGCTTAAAATAATACTAATAAAAATTGTATCAATCTTTTATTTTTTTCATAAATAATCACAAGATCTTGAAAATTTTATAAATTTTAACGATAATATTAATACATATTATAATATTTTCAAGATCTGTACGCTTATTTATGAAAAAATATAAGGACTAATACAGTTTTAACTGATAGTATCTACATAATTATGCAACTTCAAATAAATAACAGCACAAGCCAATGGTAAACAGTGATTTCGGGGTGTGAACAGTGATTCTGATGGGATGAACAGTGATTCTGATGGGATGAACAGTGATTCCGTGGTGAACAGTATTTCAGAGCAGTGAATGATAATTCCGATCAGCCTGCTGGCGGTAAATAATAATTCCGGTCAGCCTGTCGACGATGAATAATAATAACCTAAAAAAAATGCAATCTGTAAAAGAAAAAAAAAATCTGTAATAATAAGTAATGTCAATAGTATATAATGTATCATAACTTGACCTGGTGTTCATATTTTATATACACTTATATAAAGTGAGTTTTATTATGAAATAAAGTTTATTTTATATGAATATATATATATATATATATATATATATATATATATGCAAATATTTTTCTAAGTTTTTGTTTAAAAAAAATTGCAATGATTAGAACTCTGACTTATATTTGGAAATTGGATCGCGTTCAATCATGCATATATAGAATGGTGGCATTATTCGCCTTTCATAATTTTGTTTGCTGACTGTCTCCTTAGGCAGGTTAAATTGCACCACACCAGCTTCCGATCGACGCTGACCAAATTTGCTGTTCGAGTGGATAAGATTTCCTATCCATTAATTATTGAACTCGTGAAAAAGGTTCTCTCTCATCTTAATGAAGCGTGTCACTCCCTTTTGTGCTTGAGAGCTGAATAGCTGATCACGTAAATCGTCATTGGATCTGCGAGTGCTTCGTGCAAAGTAATTCTCTGCTCTTTTTCTTCCTTGTTTTGATTGAATTAGAAATGCTTATCTTCCATTTGGATCTATTGTCAATTTTGTATGTTTATATAGTATTATGCAAAGGCCAACAGTTCCTGATCAAAATCCAATGCAAGAGAAAGGATAATTGATTGACAACTAATTAATATCACAGTAGAAAAAATCCACTTAATAACTTAATGTTAACATGATTTACACGTCCATTTGGTATATAGGTCAAAATTTAAATCATCGGCCATACTGAAATAATAGAAAGGCTTCAATGCAGATATTTTAGTTATCCTGATTTATTTCAAATTAAAAATAAAAATAAAAAAATAATCATCTTATATCACTTTTTAATATTATTTTTTATACTTAATTAATGATATATAAATTTATAATTAATCACATATACTTATACATCATTAATCAAATATAAAAAATAATATTAAAAAATTATGTAAAAATATACGAGTTGATAAAAATAATCTCCCGACACTTGGAGACATTAGTTGTCATATTTTGAATAAATTATCATTTTGATTTTTAAAACAATAAAATTGTCATTAGTTTGGTCTTTAAAAAATATTTAACATCAATTTAATATTTCGATCATAGAAAATAATATTAATTTAATTTTTTAAAAAATTAAAATTAATTTAATTCCTCAATAATAAAATAATAATGTTAATTTAATCTCTTCATTATACAAAGTTATAACTTCATTTTAGTCATTTAATAATAAAAATAACATCAAATTTAGTCTTTCATTTTAATATTATTTTTTATAATTTAAAAATTAAATTAATATCAACTATCTTTTAAAAGTTATGATAATTTATCATTTTATTTGAGCTTGAATATTCCGATGGCTAAATTAAGTGATAAATGCATGAAGGGATTTGTGGAACACATGCCAATGGTATCATGATGGCTCGCCAAATCCTCTGATGTGGTTATTACTGGTCTACTATGGAATCCGATTGCATAGGATATGTTCAAAAGTGTTATAAATGCCAAGCATACGCTGACCGCATTAATGCACCTCCTATCCCATTATATAATATGGTAGCACCCTGGCCTTTTTCAATGTGGGGAATCGATGTCATTGGGCCAATAAACCCAAAAGCTTCCAATGGCCATAGGTTTATCCTGGTTGCGATCGATTACTTCACCAAGTGGGTAGAGGCCGCTTCCTACGCCAAGGTCACTCAAAAAGTCGTCCTTAAATTTTTTAGGGCGAACATCGTCTGTCGATATGAAATTCCAGAAAGGATTATCACCGATAATGCCCCCAATCTCAATTGCATTGAAATTAGGAATCTGTGTGAAAGGTTTAAGATTAAGCATCACAATTCTACTCCTTACAGACCCCAGATGAATGGTGCGGTAGAAGCAGCAAATAAGAATATCAAGAAGATAGTAGCCAAAATAGTGGTCAACTACAAAGAATGGCATAAGATGCTCCCCTATGCTCTCCATGCATATCGTACTAATATCCGATCTAGCACTGGGGCAACACCATTTTCCTTGGTATATGTCATGGAAGCAGTTTCCCCTATAGAGGTCGAAATCCCTTCCTTAAGAGTGTTGATGGAAGCCGAGCTAGAAGAGGCAGAATGGGTAAAAACTCGGTATGAGCAGTTAAACATGATTGAAGAAAAACGATTAAAAGCCATTTGTCATGGGCAACTATACCAAAGAAGAATGGCAAAAGCTTTCAATAAGAAAGTACGCCCTAGGGAGTTTCAAGTAGATGACCTAGTTTTAAAGAAAAAACTTCCAAACCAAGAGGAGGCCCGAGGCAAATGGGCACCGAGTTATGAGGGGCCTTACATTGTTAAGCAAGCATTCTCTGGAGGAGCCTTAATTTTGACAGATATGAATGGAAATGAATTGCCAAGGCCAACAAATGCTGATGCAGTCAAAAAGTTCTATGCCTAAAAAAAAGAGAGAAAAGAAGAAAGAAAAGAAAAGAAAAAGAAAAAAAACTCGTAAGATCGAAAACCCGCAAGGGCGGCCTAAGCAAAAGTTAGGGCAACCAAATTAGGCGAAAAGTCGGCAAAGGCTCTCATAGGAGATGTCACTTGAAGGACTCATTGGGGCAACATAAAGGAAACAAAGAAAAACTGGGGCAATTTTGCGCAGTGAAAAAAGGAGAAAACTGGGGCAAATTTGAGCGGTGATCAATTTTGTATCATTGACAGTCAATGGTTGTAATGTCCATCGGATAGTTAGGACCTATCTAAAGAGAATGAAGGAATCCAAACTAGGGCAATTACCTTTCGCTTTGTCTTCGTGTCATCCTTTATATTCTTTGTCATTTTCAATGTCTTTATGTGTTTGTGAACATTCAAATAAATGAAAATACGTTCCTTCTTTTCTCTTTCTTAATCTTTTTTCTTTCTTTATCCTGTTTCTTTCTTTCATACTTGTGAAATCACACATGTTTATTACAAAATGCTTCGATGAAAGGGAATAAAAATTCAATATCATTGACTTAATAATCTAATGGCAATCCTCCAATTAACAAGTTAGATCAAGAATATGTTAGAAGTTTCAAATGAAGGAAAAAAATTAAACATTCTCCCTATACAATCTGTAATGCTAAGAGTGAGACTGTGTACCTGATGAGCAAACTTAAAAGTAAAGCCACCCCAACGTTTGAAGATCCCAAGGAATTGGAAACAAGTTGATAAGCCCTAGTTTGCAAGAGCCTACGCTCGGGTTTGACGGATCAAAATTTTTCGAGGAAGCAATTAGCATCCAACATGTAAGTGAAAGTTTTTTTTTGTTTTAGCGTTTTCGATCTATTGACATGATTAAGTTGCATGAATAAACAGTGCAACATCTTTTCATAATTGAAAGATAGTGAGCTGCGACAGCTTACGAAAGTGACGTCTTTGGCCTTTACGCTTAGCTTCACTGTAAAAGAACAAAAAGAACAAAAAACAAAAAACAAAAAAGAGAAAAAAAATCTTTTCGGGACGCAAAAGCCCATTGTCTTTTAAATTTCGGGACACAGAAACCCACTGTCATTTAAATTTTGGGACACAAAAGCCCATTGTCATTTAAATTTCAGGACACAGAAGCCCATTGCATTTTAAATTTCGGGACACAGAAGCCCACTGCCATTTTAGATTTCGGGACACAGAAATCCACTGTCATTTAAATTTTGGGACACAGAAGCCCATTGCGTTTTAATTTTCGGGACACAGAAGCCCACTGTCACTTAAATTTCGGGACGCAGAAGCCCATTGCATTTTAAATTTCGGGACACAAAGCCCACTGCCATTTAAATTTTGGGACACAAAAGCCCACTACCATTTAAATTTTGGGACACAGAAACCTGCTGCCATTTAAATTTTTGAGGCACCAGATACCCATTGTCTTTTAAATTCGAGTCAAGTCCATCGCCTTTTACAATTCCAGGTCACAAAGTCACCCAACTGTCATTTAAATTCAAAAAAAAATTTTTTTTACCAATAAACGTCATTTGAGCTGCGACAACTTATTGACAATGTGGTGACGTCTTTGGCTTCACGCTAAGCTTCACCATGGTAGAATTAACGAGGTAGCAATAACTCGTAAATCTAGGTTTGAGTTCACTAGTTTTCAATTAGCGGCTTTGCCCTGTCCATGCACACTATCTCACACATTGTCAAACAAAATTTAAGTCTACATCTTTACTCGTTTCTTATGACGATAATATGAAGAACTACGGTTGTTCTTAGTATCTAGTAAGAAACAAGTAAAGAGGGGCAACTGTGAACACACCTAATTTTGTCCGGGCACAAAAAAAAATTAAAAATTAGTTTTATTAATTAATAAAAAATAATAAAAATATAGAAAGTAATAAATAAAACATTCTAAAAACAAAAAAAAAATGATGAAGAAGCGTGAAGAAAAATAAAGAGCGAGTGAAAAAAAAAGAGGGGTTTGGGCCTGATACATCTATATTAAACTTATCAGCCCAGGACCCACTAAACCTGGATCCTCCAACCTAATCCGGATCCACCCATAACCCAACATGCTTGTTGCTGCTCCTTCCCATCCTAAACCTAGCCACCACTCATTCTTTCCTTACCCCCAAATCCTATCAGCCACACTTACAGCAGTCGTCTCTCTCTATCTCTGCAAATTCTTAGCCCCTACGACAGTCTCAAGACCACTCCTTCACGCGACCAAGCTGAGCAGCCTCTATCACGAGCTTTAAGGTACCATGGCAGCGGCGCTAAACAACCTCAACGTGGAGACCTGGATTCGCTTTAACCCGCGGATCTTTAAACTCATTCTGATGCAGCTCAGGGCGCGAGGATTCCATTTTTGGGTGGGTTGCAGGGATTAGAAGTTGGGTTTTGCGTGGAGCATAGCAAAGGTGCACAAAAATGGAAGATTTGAAGGGGATTCAAGTTTTGCAACCTAAGAACCACAAGCAATTGCCACTCCCATTCTGACAAATCTCAGGACGCGAGGATGCCGTTTTTGGGTAGTTGATCTTGCGTGGAGCAGAGAAAAACATACAAAAATGGAGGATTTGAGAAGACTAGAGCTCTGTAACCTAAGAACCACAAGCAACCGCCATTTCCCACCCAACCATCCATCATAAATACAGAGGTCAAAAATTAGAAAGGGGTTCGGTCTCTTCTTCCCTTTTCAGAGTTTTTTTTTACTTGCTCTGAGAGCTCAGTTGGAGAAAGGTTACTCTGAGAGAAAATTTGAGAGAGTTATGTAAATTTCCTTATTGAGAGAATTCTTCGGGTGTTTTTGGGAGTTATTTGGAAAGACCCTCACTCGGTAATTTCGTTTTTCTTCTTTCTTCTGCCATGGTTGTATTGAGAACATTATAATTTCGTTTTTCTTCTTTCTTCTGCCATGGTTGTATTGAGAATATTATGAATGGAAATTATCACATTCGGTCCTTAGTCTGTTTTTACATCCTGATTGAAGATAGCGGTATGGTCCATTTCACTTTTTTATTATTTTATTTAGTTTTTTTTATGTTACAGACTACTTGTTTGATGAAAATGGTCAGCTGATACTGTGTGTTTAGTTTTCTGTATTTCTGTGAGTTTGTGTTCTTGATAAGTTATCCTTCCCTTGCTTGATTTGAGTTGTTGGGTTTATCTTTGTGCCATGATTCATTTGACTGCTTAGTGTGTTTACTAATCCAATTCAGCTTCCGAATATATGTGTGTAATCGTTGAATGTGTCATTTGTGTGATATAGAATATGACTTAAAGCCTCTTGGTATCATTTTTGAATTATGACATTCATGTGAATTGCACTTAGTGAACATAAATATGCATTTGAAAACGAAAACTCATTTGTTTGTGGGATTGTGAAAGTTATATGCAAGTAATCATAAGTAATAATTTTTCTTCACTACTTTGTATGCCACAAAGAATTTGGATGGCATGTTGTGATTTAGCTTATTGAAACTAAAATGGAATTTTTAAGATCTGTTCATTCCTTCCTCAGATATTTGTGACTTGATCAAGTGGTGCATGAATATTCTGCGCAGTTTATGCTTATGATGTGTAGTGGTTGTCATGTAGAGCTTTCTTTGAATTTATTTCTTGAAAGTTGTTGCTCTGTGATGTTCCATGTTCGTTTTTTTTTACAAGATGCATTTTTTTTATCTTGCAACCCATTCTCAAGTTTTAACTATTTGAAGCTGGGGAATTGACATGGTGCGTATAAACTATTTTTCTGGTTGTAAATCATGGGAGAACTTGCACAGATTGCAAATTTCTAATGAGGTGTAATTCCTCAAGCTCCTTTTGATGCAAAGTCTTCTAAATGGAGGGTTAATTGCTAGTTTTAAATATGGAAATGTAGTCGTATTTACTTTTGGAAATTGTGGGGCAGAGATGTGTACGAATCATTATATTATGGAATAAACTGTATACTAACCAACCATGACAAATTGTGGGTGCAGGATCTAATTCATGAGTAAACGGAATAACGAAATAGTAGGATGCATGTTGGGTCTGATTTTTGTTAGTGTGAAGCATGAGTCTACTAGTTCCTTGGATGATTTTCTTATGAAAGCTAAATTTTGTATCTGCCTTGTCCCATCCCATTGATTATTGCAAGGAATTTCGTGGATCTTGATATAAGCATATGAAACTTTTTTTCTGTGCAAATTTTTATATCTATGCTTGATGGGCGTGGACCCTGTGATATTCAATTATTAGGATATGTGAATCCATGTAAAATGGTATTTGTTTTTCCCTCCTGTTATGATGGGTTTCAACGAATAAAGAGGGTGGAGTTTTTATTTGTTTGAGATGGAGAAATTTTTTTTATCAAGTGGATAAATTTTGTAGCATTCTAACTACTTTTTCTTTGACTTTTTCGTTTTATACATTAATGTTTAAGCTTTTATACATTTACTCTTTTTTTAAATCCTTTTTTTTCTTAAAAAAATAAATAAATAATCAGTATAATGGCATTAGCATATTATATATTACTTAGGCCTTCGTTTCTCTAATTCAGTGAATTTTGTTTCTTTTGATTTTGCCTTAATCTTTTAAAAAAAAAATCTTGATAATAAAAAGAGATTATTTAAGTTGTGACAGATTTATTTGTCTCATTTTTTTAAGAGTCATCTAAGCTGTGACAGTTTGATGGCTTGAGTTTTTTAGGAATAGTAAAAAATAGAAAAATAATAATGATAATAAATTGATAAAAAAATGAGAAATAAATAAAAATGAAATAATTAAATCTTGATAAAAAAAATAGGATTAGTTAAGCTATGACAGCTTGTTAATCTATATATATTTTTTATCATCTAAGTTGTAACAGCTTGATGATTTGTTTATTTCGTTCATCTTTTAATAAAAGGGATAAAAACAAATATTTTTAAGGGTTATAAAGTTTGCACAATTAATTTAAGGTAACCGTTTTAGGACGGATGTATTAGGGGTGCTGTGGGGTTAAGTCTCCACCCTTCCCTATGCATAATTAGACTCCCGAACTTGAGTTTTACAACGTAGACCATTTCTTTTGATTTTTCAATTTTTCTTAATAAATAAATAAAAAAAATTGGTGGCGACTCATAATTTTTTTATTTAAGTCGTTATTCCGCCACGATCCCGGTCGCGACATATGTAGTACTCTTTCAATGTGACATGATTGATTCTTCAAATCTTCATAACATCTAATAGCAATATTGTGAACTGAATTGGGACTTTTTCTTACATGAGATAAAAATGCACATTCTTTTTCATTGTTCACTTTTCTCCAATTTGTAAACCATTTTGAAGTGAATGGACTTGCTTTTTTAGAAAATAAATAGCATGGAAGACAAAAGACAACATCTTCTTCAGGTGAGTATTCTAACCAAGAAAAAGCTTTAAACCAATGAGCTTGAAATCGACGAGGATGATCTTTTGGACCAGAAAGTGGATACACATCCATAATAAATTGATATGGTCCAAACTTAATATAAGTCATACGAATTTCATCTTGTTGATTAATAAGATATTCCTAAATTTGTGGACGCTTTTCAGGATCACGTATCAAAGTGTCAATATTAATTTTTTCTGATTCAGTTCTCATAACTTTGGCAAGAGGTGACTCCATAGTAGGTACTATTGTAGCTTGCTCAGCAACATCTTCAACACTAATCTTTGAATATATATTTGGCTCATTAGATTGTGTATTATCATTATTTTTCTCATTTCTCTTGAAAAATGAATCAATTGTTTTCTTCTTAAACATCTTTCAACCTAAAAAAAATGCATATATAACAAAAAAATGAGCTACAATCTATTTACAATTTAATGTATTTAAAATACTATAAACCAATTACAATATAAATATTAGTTAACAAACTGAACAAAGAAAACTAAATAATGTACTTGATGTAAAAGCTTTCTATTTTTTTAATTTTGTAAATCTATAAAAACAAACAAGAGAAAAAAAGTACATTAAGAGAATAAATTACGAAAAGACTTGCAGTAAAAAAATAAAAAGTTATCCAATAATATTGTGCAATGCAAACTAACCTTGTGGTGCTGGATTTGAGGCCTTGTGTTGGGTTGTGCATGAGATCATGTTCCGTTCGGTACGTGTTCTTTTTCTTTGGCTGTTAAAATGAAAAAGTCAAAGGAAAAGTGAAAGTGAAAAGATTAAAATGTGAAAAAGAGAAAGTTGAGAAATTTTTTGAAGAAGTCTCTCTTCGTCTCTCTCCATGCTTTTTTTACTTTTAACCTTTTTTTTTATTTTTAATATTATTTTATTCTTACTACAAAAGTTGAGAAACTTCTTGAAGAAATCTCTCAACATCTATCTCCATTTTTTTTTACTTTTAACATTTTTTGTTTTTAATATTATTTTATTCTTATTTGTGTGACTTTTTAGTCATTTGCACTTTTTACTTATTTTATAATATATAAAACTAAGATACATCATTCATTTTTTTATTATAGGAACCACAAAAAAAATTATGTATAAATAAAATAAAAAATTACAAGTTAGGAGAGATCGTGGCTCATATACATTCTCCCTCCTTCTACCTCTGGTTATGACAAGTTGTATTAAGGGTTTATCACTCCATCGATGGAGCCGAATACAATGGTCCATCATAAAAGTCACCTTCTTTGATAGGATTCACACAATCATATAGCAGTAATCCTTCTAGGAGGAAAAAAAAAGACACTTCATATGTGAGTAGAGAAAGCAAGAATTTCCCTTTTTGTTATATACATGTATGTTTTAAAACTGAATTGTGAATTTATCTGCCAATGAGATTTGAATTTCTCTACTGCAAATAAAATTTGCCCACATAAAACTCAGGTTTCTAGTTGAGCCGCATCTTGTAATTAAATTAAATTAATTGTGATCCAACATGACATCCAATATTTCTCAAAATAATTCGAAACTACCAATTACAAGGTTACTATCTTTTACTGCTCCTTTTGCTTTTCCTTTTACTTACTGTCAGATATTTTGTGTTCATATCTACCACTCTTTTTACGAGAAACCTAAGTCATGGGTAGGATATAATCATCATTTTAAGTTTTAATCTTTTAATTTCTCTTCTCACCTTATAATTTTAGGTAGGGGTGGACTTGGATTCTAATAAGATGCTTTTGGGGGCTACTATTTTTCCTCGTAATTCATTTTTGTATAAATCTTTCTCAAAACTTTTATACCATAGTTATTGGGACTTTTGTGTTTTTTTAGGGTTGATTTTCCTTTCATATCATTTTCTCTCTTATTAGGTGTTTTAACTATAATGAGAAGATGGAAATATATGGCCCTATTGTATCCATATATATACTTATTATCCATCTTATTCCATTATTTGTAAAAAAAAATACAAAAATTTGTGAGATAAAGCATCATATCTAATTTTGCTTGGATCCTAAAAAATAATACTACTACTTTATATATATATTATAGAAGAGAGATCAATTTATATTAGTATAAATTTTTTATACTTATTTTTAATTATTAATTTTATTTTTATCTAATAATTAAAATTATTTTATTAAAAATAATTATTAAATAAAAATAAATCTAACAATTACAAAATAAATATAAAAAAATCAAATTACACTAATATAATTTGATTTTTTAAATATATATATATATAAAAGTACTACTTAGAATTATCTCGCGTTAAATAAGAGTGCATATATATGCAATGGTTAGGTGGCAGCCTGGCTTACTTAGCTGTCCTCCCCCTGTAATAAATGCATAATTTGGGTCTGAATGCAGAAGTTTCTTGTTGTTGGGTTGTTTGTAGGTTCCACCCTGTATGCGTTCCTGAGAATTTGAGGGTCTGCCCTCATCTTTGATTGGGAATACAATTTCTCTATTCTAAGTTTTGAATTTTTTTTGTATATACACATATATATTTTATGGTCAATTCTAAAATACACCTTTTAAAGGAAGGTGTACCATATATTATTTGATTTAAGTTATTAATTTAATTATAAAAATAATTAATGACTTGAATTAAGTATAAAAAATTTGCTAAGTAATTTTTTTTTTGTTTTATATATATATTTTTTGGTTTTATATTTTTTTGTTTTATTTTTTTATGATTTTTCTGGTTATTGCCTGTCGTTTGGTTGCCTACACCGCCGCCACTCGTTGACCACCAGTAGTCGTTACTACTTTTTTTTAAGGTTATATTATTTATTTTTTTAAGTTGCATAACTCGTATAAATAATATCGCTTAAAATAATACTAATAAAAATTATATCAATCTTTTATTTTTTTCATAAATAATCACAGCATAATCGAAAATTTTATAAATTTTAACGATAATATTAATACATATTATAATATTTTCAAGGCATGCTTATTTATGAAAAAATATAAACACTAATATAGTTTTAACTGATAGTATCTACATAATTATGTAACTTCAAATAAATAATAAAGCAAGCCAATGGTAAACAAATGATTTCGGTGAACAGTGATTCCGACGATGGGATGAACAGTGATTCGATGGGATGAAACAAGTGATTCCGTGGTGAAACAGATATTTGAGCGATGAATGATAATTCCGATCAACTGCTTTAGCGGTAAATAATAATTCGGTCACCACCTGTCGACGATGAATAATAATAACCTAAAAAAATACAACCTGTAAAAGAAAAAAAAAAATCTGTAATAATAAGTAATGTCAATAGTATATAATGTATCATAACTTGACCTGGTGTTCATATTTTATATACACTTATATAAAGTGAGTTTTATTATGAAATAAAGTTTATTTTATATGAATATATATATATATATATATATATATATATATATATGCAAATATTTTTCTAAGTTTTTGTTTAAAAAAAATTGCAATGATTAGAACTCTGACTTATATTTGGAAATTGGATCGCGTTCAATCATGCATATATAGAATGGTGGCATTATTCGCCTTTCATAATTTTGTTTGCTGACTGTCTCCTTAGGCAGGTTAAATTGCACCACACCAGCTTCCGATCGACGCTGACCAAATTTGCTGTTCGAGTGGATAAGATTTCGATCCATTAATTATTGAACTCGTGAAAAAGGTTCTCTCTCATCTTAATGAAGCGTGTCACTCCCTTTTGTGCTTGAGAGCTGAATAGCTGATCACGTAAATCGTCATTGGATCTGCGAGTGCTTCGTGCAAAGTAATTCTCTGCTCTTTTTCTTCCTTGTTTTGATTGAATTAGAAATGCTTATCTTCCATTTGGATCTATTGTCAATTTTGTATGTTTATATAGTATTATGCAAAGGCCAACAGTTCCTGATCAAAATCCAATGCAAGAGAAAGGATAATTGATTGACAACTAATTAATATCACAGTAGAAAAAATCCACTTAATAACTTAATGTTAACATGATTTACACGTCCATTTGGTATATAGGTCAAAATTTAAATCATCGGCCATACTGAAATAATAGAAAGGCTTCAATGCAGATATTTTAGTTATCCTGATTTATTTCAAATTAAAAATAAAAATAAAAAAATAATCATCTTATATCACTTTTTAATATTATTTTTTATACTTAATTAATGATATATAAATTTATAATTAATCACATATACTTATACATCATTAATCAAATATAAAAAATAATATTAAAAAATTATGTAAAAATATACAAGTTGATAAAAATAATCTCCCGACACTTGGAGACATTAGTTGTCATATTTTGAATAAATTATCATTTTGATTTTTAAAACAATAAAATTGTCATTAGTTTGGTCTTTAAAAAATATTTAACATCAATTTAATATTTCGATCATAGAAAATAATATTAATTTAATTTTTTAAAAAATTAAAATTAATTTAATTCCTCAATAATAAAATAATAATGTTAATTTAATCTCTTCATTATACAAAGTTATAACTTCATTTTAGTCATTTAATAATAAAAAATAACATCAAATTTAGTCTTTCATTTTAATATTATTTTTTATAATTTAAAAATTAAATTAATATCAACTATCTTTTAAAAGTTATGATAATTTATCATTTTATTTGAGCTTGAATATTCCGATGGCTAAATGAAAAGGCACATGCATAAACACGTGCCACACAGCTATAGGACCATGCCAGACAAAGTTACAAACTGCTGTTCACTAGCTGAATCTTGTTTGCTATATGTAGGCTTTTTCTTTCATGTGCCCCACAGAAATACTTACTCAATCACCCAATACACAACAAATTAGACTCCCGATCTCTCGTTTTCTGATAACAAGGCACCAAGTTGAAACGTCTGCCCATTTTGTATATCTTATCAGTTTTGGTCGCATGCTATATGCTAACCACAGATTCTCTGCCTTCTTGATATCGGTGCCAACTTTGATACACCAAAAAAGTAATATGCAGAGAAATGTTTTATTCTAAATAAAAAATATTAAATATTTTTTATTTTTTTTAGATATATTTATTTTTTTATTTAATATTAAAAAAATTATAAAAAATATAACATTACTTTAATATATAGTATGTACCTTTTATATTAACTGGAACTTCATTCATGTTTTAATGAACAGTCTCTTAATATTAATGTACATTTAATACTTCTGATTATTTAATAAATTTACGATTAGTGTATTTCAGATTCGTAGAAATTAGTACATAATGATTTGAACAAATCAGATCCTATGTATTTTTGTTTTCACGTGAATGAATCCTGCTATTACGAAAGTCTCTCAATTATTTAATTCAAATTTACTTTTTTTTCCGTTAAGATATAACTATTTATTAATAAAAATAAAAAATATTAATTTCATCATACTTTTTTATCACATTTTTTATTATTTTTTAATAATTATAATTAAGTAAAAAAATGATGACAAAATTATGATAAAAATTTGGAAGTTTTAAAAATATAACTGAATGCATCATTTCACAAAAGGTAAAAGAAGGTGCCCCATCCCAAGGTCACTTCTAAATAGAACGGAAGTACAAAAGAAATCAAGACAAACAATATACTGTACAAACAAAGGATGTTATTATACATCTGTCTGATGTTATAGTGTATCATATTCCATTGATTTTATCTTTTTAATAGAGTAATTTTTTTTGTAATAAGTGACAGTTAAAATTTGATAAAATAAAATGTTATATGAACAATAATTATAAATTTAATTTTTTAAATTGGGTTTAAAAATAAAAAAAAAGTTTTTTTGAATTTTTTTTTAAAAAGGGAGTTAAAAAAAATTTTAAAAAAATTATTTTAAAAAACAAAAAAATTTAAAAAAGAAGTGTCGCAGCATCCTTTATAAGGATGCCGAGTGCTCCCAATTGGGAGCACTGTTCACACCATCCTTACAAAGGATGCCGCAACACTTCTTTTTCATTTTAGTTGTCTAATATATATTTATATAGTATTAAAGAGTAGACAAAGATAAATTAAGATAAAAAAATAAATATTAAAAATTTAATTTTTAAGAAATTAGTTATACCATAAAAAAAAGTTTCTTTTTTTATAAAAAATATATATTTTTATATAAGATTCTAAATATAAATAAAAAGATGAAGTTACACCTAAGTATCGTGCAAACAATGCTTTCTAATTCAAATTTTTTTAAGTTAAAAAAATTTTAAAAAAGTTTTTTAAAAAACAAAAAAAATTTTCGAGTTAAAAAATTTTTAAATTTTTTTAAAATAAAACAAAAAAATTTTAAAAAAAGATATCGTGGCATTATCACAAAAATGTCTGCATGGCATTCTTTGATGAATGTCGCAAAGACGATGTCCAAATGAATCAATATATAATATTATAGTATTAAAGAGTAGATAAAATAAATTAAGATAAAAAAATGAACATTAAAAATTTAATTTTTAAGAAATTAGTTATGTCATAAAAAAATCTTATTTTTTTTTTATAAAAAAAAATATATTTTTTTATAAGATTCTAAATATATATAAAAAGATGAAGTTACATTTTTTTATAATGTGTAAAAATTATTACATTATTATTAAAAATAACAAAATTAGATTGAGAAGTTTTGAAAGTCTGCGACAAAGATCACAAATAACTGCCATGTGAATAGTATTCTAAATTTGGGAGACTTGTTTATGCGACAGTTATTTGTGATGTCGCGACATTTCGAAAGAAAGAGAGGTATAAATAGAATAAAAACTTTTATAAATAATTTATTTAATATTAACTAATTTATCAAATTTTATATAATTAATCTTTACTTTTAAATTAATATAATATTAAATTAATAATTTAATTTTTAAAATATACACTACACCTTCTTTATAAGCGTGTATATTAGACGTCGTCCTACAATCAAATGAAACTAAAAAGCAAGGGATGAGATCTACAGCGACTCATTCCTCCTGACAAACTTTGTAAGGGAGCCTAAGTTATAAGGCATGTTTCTCTTCTCCTTGGTTATCCACTCCAAACTCATGCTTTTTGATGATTGGCCCGAGGCTTGTTTAACTTAAATTTACTTAGCACTTGAGTCATAATTTGTTAGTATCTTATATGATTTAATTTGCTTAATTATCTTAATTTTCTTTGATTTAATTTAATTGACCAAACTTAGTTGGCATTATTTAGTCTACACTAAACGGATCCAAATTCGTCATATACATCTTAGCCTTTATTTCTTTATAAACTCAAAAGTTAGTAAGAAAATAATAATGGAAAAGCTAATTTTAAATATTAAATTATGTTGAGAAGACATATGGATCCACAATAATTAATGTGGTTCAGTACAATCTTATAAAAGAAAAAAATATTTTACTAACAAAAATATAAAATTACAATTTTTACACAGTTAAAGTTACAAACCTTCATCTCAAAACTCACTATCCAATAACCTAGTTGCAGTCTCTCTTAATGCATTGTTTGTTTTATGTGGGAAGAGAGAAAATGTGAAGATTTTAATATTTTCAGTATGAGGATCTTATAAGAGATAAAAATATTTCATTAACAAAAATATAAAATTACAATTTTTACACAGTTAAAGTTACAAACCTTCATCTCAAAACTCACTACTTTCCTTTTTCTCTTGATCCAAACAATAAAAGAAAAATAGTTGCTTTTCTCTATTTTCTCTCTTAAATATCTAAATGTTTAGGCTCTCTCTTTTAGGTGATGTGCTAGCTCAATAATCAAAAGCCTATTTATATAAGAAAACCCCCTTAGGCTTTTTTGACCTAAGCAATGTGGGATTTGAAGCAATTATATAACAAATCCTCCATTGAGCCAAATCCCCACATATCTCAATTAAATTCTCTTCTTGGTAGTATTCTTTACTTTGCTATCTTCAAACTTTCCCTATTGGAAATGGTATCTTGTGAAGTCTTGGAATAACACTTCAAACTTGTAAAAATCAATAAATTATAAAGCAACTTTGATAGAGAATATATGTGCAACTATTCAAGACGTGTTGTAAAACTTTCCTTTTGACTTAATTCGCCACAGTTCCGAAATATTGGATGCAAAAGGACGACAACGAATTTCCTGCACGATACAATGAAGAACACTTAGTTTGTCTTGTACTAACACAACTAAGTTAATGACAACAATGATGTTTTACAAAATAATAATTTTCTACTATGTTTCTTACTATAAAAGAAAAGCAAAGATGATTTGAAAAAATGAATGAATTCAATCATGCATCTGAGACTTGATGAAGAATGTCTTTACATAGACATTGAGAGACCCCTTAAAAAGAGACACAATCCCTTCTAGAAAAGACACAGAACTCCTTCTATAGAAATGTCACAATTCTCTCTTAAGAAGAGACACAATACCAATTGTTGGGAAGACAAATTGATCCACAACAAGAGCACAAGAAGAAAGAAAATTAAAGCACAATAAAAAAACACAATATTTAACGTGATTCAACTCCTCTGATTCACGTCCACGATCCTTATAAAAGATAAAAATACTCTACTAATAAAAATATTATATTACAACTTTTGTACAACTAAAGTTGTAAACCTTCTTAAAACTCATTATCCAATAGCCCATTTACAATCTCTCTTAAGTGTTTAGATTCTCTCTCTTAAGTGATATGCTATTTTAATAACTAAATACCTATTTATATAAGAAAACCCCCCTTAAACTTCTCTCACTTAAACAATATGAAAATTGGAACAATTATACAACAAATCTTACCAGAGATTTAAATGGGCATTAAGTACACAGCTTTATTTCCCCTGCCAACTTAGCTAATCAAGAAACTTTAGTGGGTGATTGTTTTAAATTTTTCAAGCCTGGAATTTCCTTTAGCCCAATTTACCATGTTTTTTAAATTTTGTGAATTATGTTCAGGTGGAAAAGAATGCAAAATTGAGAAATAACGTTTTATTGATTCTATAAAGTTTACATATATTTATTAATAATATTATTAAAAAAAACTTAAATAATGCATTGTTAATCCCCTCTCTTTAACAAAAATAAGTTTATTAAACTAAATTCATAAAAAAAAATAAAGTTCTCGAAATCTAATCCGAAAACGTACGTACTATTTTTTATGAGAATAACACACAAAATGTATTTTAAAAAATAAAGAATCTTTCCGCGCAATATATAAATAGATAGAGGGGAGTATATCATTAACCATTTAGAGTTTTTTTTTTGGGGATAAATGATAGATTATTTTATACTTACTTATGATTATGAATTTTAATCAAAATAACTCAATCTCTTTCTCTATATATATATAGGGAGAATTAACTTACATCAATATAAATTAATTTTTTTTATATTTATTTTTAACTATTAAATTCATTTTCATCTAATAATTACTTTTAATTAAATAATTTTAATCATTAGATGAAATTAAATAAATTAATAATTAAAAATAAATATAAAAAAAAAATTACATTAAGATAAACTAATCCTCCTCGTGTATATATATATATATATATATATATATATATATATAAACCTCATTTAATATCCAAACGATTTTAGAAGACATACGAGGTCATTATCTTTTCTTTGAGGGATGCAGCGGAAGGAAAAAAAAAAGGAAGTAAAATAATAGAAACAAAGGTACCAGGTAACACTGCGTCACTGCCCGTTGGATCGAGTAACAGGCCATTATACCAAACATCCAATTCCCAGAAAAAGTCTTTTGTTAAACCGGCCTGGTATAGCATGGATCATGTGGTTACTGGTTCACCGATGGATCATGTAATTATAGCCGTTAGATGTACTGAAATTGAGATAAATGGCAGATTGTAAGGAAGGGTGACCTGCTTAATAAATCAATTCTTAAGCACAAAATTTGCAAATGTATACCAGTAAAAAGAGGTATTTATTTGTAGAAGTCATTGCCAAAAAAACTCCAACATAGAACATGATGTTGAAATTGTGTAACTCTCCAGCAATGGTGAACACCTCCATACCAATTGTGACCGGTAAGCCCTAAACAGGAGTTCAAACCATTACTACAGCGTTTCATTAGTGGGTGAGTTCCGTTGTTGCCGGTGCCATAAAGTATTCAATGAACATGATTGTTGAACTGTTGGACGAACTCGGGATATATAGAAAAAAATGGCAGGGTTTGATTTTCACATATGTTTTTTATTTCAATTTGTCTTCTTGTCTCCTCAACTCCTTCCTTAAGTCTCATTGAGGCCTTTCAAGAACCAAGTCCACTGGATAAAACCTAGACTTTACAACAATAAAAAAAATAAATTATGGAGTCCAGAGGAATAGGACCCCACCTTGAACAAATTATGTGTGCCATGCTTATTCTGTGAAAGAAATTGATGGCTCCCTAACATCTCCTAATTATTAAAGAAATTTGACTATTATAATTGATACCTAAAAAGTTTAACTAATTTAATAAAGTATTATTACATCATTAAAAAGTCTAAAAAATCTTTCGTTAACGGTGCAACAAATTTAAACTATTTATTTTATATCATTTTAATTTTTATACACTTTTAAAAATATTAATACTAATCTAATCAACATAAAAAAATATACTTTGTTACTAATCCAAAAAAAACAAAACAAACATTTACACTATGTTCCATCAGCCATTTAATTTACAAAGAGCTGAGAATTTTGCCGTTCATATCTATAATTTTATGAAGCAGGGTGTATTACAATTTGGGGTGAGGTTATTGATACTTTAATATATCTATCTGCACTCTTTACTATTCAACTTTAATTGTATTTTTCAAATACACCCTTATTTAAGTTTTTTATAAACAAAAGTCAAAATCATTTTTATTATTTTTTTTTATATTGTAGTTGCCTATCTACATACCACACACTTCAAATTAATTATCTAAGTTTAACTTAAAAATTGTAATTTTACAACAATATTTGAGTTCTAATCAGTTTCAGAAATAATGTTGTGAGATCAAGTTTAAAAATTATTCACCTTTTTTCAAACATTTTCTTTCGTTGTTTATTATCTTATTTTATTAAAAAAAAAATCTTACTTGTCTCGTAACTCTTCACAAAAGCATATAAGTAAAAGGATTGTCCCTGTAACAGTGTTATATTGTTCTAGTAAAGTAAAAATATTGTTTGGTGAATAAGTTAAAGGCAACGAAAAAAAGAAAAGAAAAGAATTATTGTTCACATATTATATCCTTTTTACTTGAGCTATAATATAAGTTTAAAACTTTAGACTGTTATTTTCTTTTTCTATTGATGATTTTTAGAGGGAATCACAATTTAAAAAAGTAATTATAAATTTTAGACCAAAATGAGAATTTACTTTAAATTCTAATGATTATTCATCATTTTATTTATTTTTTATGATTATTTATCTATATTTCTAAAACTAATTTTATATCATTTAATCTCATTTATTAATATCTTTTGAATTATAATGAACGTAGAATGTTTAAAGCATATTTGTAAGTATTTTGATGTTTAAAACATATTTACACTTTTAATATATCAAAGATGAAAAAATTCATATACTTCGAAAGAAAAAGTTGTTCTACTACAATTGCATTTGGTCGTCTTTTTTTTAAAAAAAAAAAATCGAATAGAAGGTTTTATATATATTTCAATAAGTCAGTTCTTTATTTTTACTGTTATTTTAAATAAATAATTGTGTGTCAAAATAAGGTTTGATAATAAGTAAAAATATTTGAGATATATAAAAAATAAAAATATAAAATAGTGTTCGTATTACATTATTAAAATATTACATATATAATGAAAAATATAATAAATATAAAAATAATAAAGAAACAAAAATATTTGTGAATTTCAAAAGGCATAAACTAGATAAATTAAATAAAGATTATAAATTAGTTGTAAGTAGTTTGAAGTATGGATAAATAATTTAAAAATAAATTTAACTTTTGTTGAAAGGAAAACTTACATAAGGGTAAATTTAAAAAGTACAAATAAAATTGAAAAACAAAGAGTATAAATAAACATATTAGAGTGACAATAGTCTTATCCTACAATTTGTTCTTATGTAATTGTCATCCATCCTTTTTAATAAAAGTCTTTATAGAAGTGTCAATTTTTTCTTAGATAAGTTTAACACTAAGAAAAAATTATTTAATAATATTATTAATTAATATGACCTTTAATTTTATGGCTCTTATATACTTTTATTTGAGAAATATATTTTAAATTAGGATTTATTTATATTAAATATATATGATTAATTTAAGAATATTAGTCATATAATTTTTAATTAATTAAAATATTATCTAATTTGTACCCAAAAGATATTATATAATTAATTTAAAATGCTTATATAATTGATCATTTTAATATGTACCGAATAATAATTTTTTCAATGGGAGTGTCTTTCATTCCTATTAACTTTTCATCTCTCCTCAACTCTCAAGGACATGATCTGACCTTTTGAGAACTAAGTATAGGATCTCTAGAATGAAGTCTCAGTCTCCATCAAAATTGATATAAAAACTCAGCGATAAAATTACACAGGTGATTGAGTTTGACGGCACCTTAAAATCCAAATCAGACATGTTTTAAGGTCCATAGTCAACCATTAGAATAAAGAACTTTCAATTACATGAACCCTATCTATTTAAGAGATTGACGGAGAGAGAAGACGCAAAAACAGAAAGCATATTTTAACTTTTACCATCTATGCCGGTGTCACTTTCACTTTGTCGTATCTGCAATCATGAATTATCTCTTCTTAAAGTGGTGATGGACATATTATAGAATAAAATTTGTTTCTAATTATTTTTTAATTTTTTCTCCAATTTTATTAATTATTTGTTATTTTTAATTTTTAATTTTACTTAATTAAATTAACGAACATATAAAGAATAATTAAAGAACTAATTTTTTTTTTTAAAAAAAAAGAATTAAAATCAAATTTAACTCTTTTACAAAAAGAATACTGACAATAACTGTTAGCTCAACCAATAAAATAAAATTGTATGAACTCAAATGTTTTAATTTTAGTTATAAAAAAAAACGTTTTAAGTTCAATTTTTATTGGGAATCCTTTCTTATAACGTGTTTGTTTCAACTTAAAAGTTGAATCTAACAGTTTTTTTTTTCACATTTGAATTACATGTTTGGGAAATTTTGGTAAAAATTGTTGCTGTTAGAACTTAAATGTTTAAATTAAAAGTTGAACATTAAAAAAAAGTTGTTAAATTATTTTTTATTTTGATATATAAATATTATTTTATTCTTAATTAAATAATTTTTTTAATTAAATTTATTTAATTATTTATTTTATATTAATAATTTAATAAATAAAAATAATTTTTTATATTATTTAAATAAAATAAATTAATTTAAAATTATTTTTTATCTAATATATCTAAACATATAACATATTTGGTATGACTTTTTTATGGCATCCACTAACTTTTTTACACATAAAAGCTATTGCAGTCATTCAATAGCATGTTTGGGTAATATTGCACAAAACTGTTGATATCCAAATTGTGCATGGCAACATCTTTTAGAAAAAAAGCTAATATTTGAGCTGTTTTTGTAAAAACTGTTGGATTATTTTAATAGTCACATATAAATATTATTTTATTTAATTAAATTATTTTTAATTAATTGAATAATTTTTTAATTATTTTATATATATTTTAATAATTTAATATATAAAAATAATTTTTTATACTATATAAATAAAATAAATTAATTTAAAATTATTTTTCAATTAATATATTTAAACATAATTAATTATTAAAATAATCAAATTTTTATAATTTAATTATTAAAATAATCGATTATTAAAATAATCAGTTTTCATAACTATTCCAAACACACACATAATTAATTATTGAAATAATTAAGTTTTTCACAGTTTAATTATTGAATTATTAAATAAAATAATTTTTTCATAATTATTCTAAACTCATACTTAATAAGTTATTTTTAAATATTTGTTTTTAATAAGTATTGCAATATGCTTGATCTTGTTTTTTTTTTTTGTACAAACTTGATTTTTTGTAGGTGATAATTTTCCTTCTTCTAATTTTTCAAAAAATGGAATAATATATAAAAATGACAGAATATGTACCAAAATTTATATCACTTTTATATTACTAATAACTTTACGCATTTAGTCTTTTCTAAGTATTATATATAATATTTTATACAATTACGTTATTTCAAACTATTGAAACTGGCACTCTACATTATGCTACTGTTAATATAAACATTTAAAAATGAAAAAAAAAAATAACTTATGAGAAATATTACTTTCACATGACATTTTTTTTTACATAGTTCACATATTTTTTTTTATCATTACCATACATTTCCCTCCTTTTCTTTCTTTCCCTTCTTTTGCACACTATCAATAGTTCACATTTTCTGATATAAATTATGTGATTCACATTATGTGAGATTAACATTACTTTTAATTAATATATAAATCATTAAATCTATAAGATCGGTTAGATGATGTGAACACCCAATTTTATTCGGGTATTTTTGTAAAAATAAAAAAATAAAAAATAAAAATTTAACTCATTTCTTTGTCCATAATTTATTAACTTACCTATCGATAACTTTTTATCCAAATTCCACAAGCTTTACGAAAACTCAATTAAACAAATCCCAATTACCAATCTCAACACTCACAAACAGACATTATTAATATGGGATCCTAATCACAAAACTCATCTTAACTATATATTAACCCATAACCCCACACACAGGCCCCCTCACCTTAATTTTGATAAAAAAAAATTATACATTTTCAATTTTAGTCTAATAGACCTTCTCCATGTAACCCCACTTCACTATCAACATCTTCCATTACCACTTTCATCACCATTCTCTCCATCTTTAAACTCTCCAAAACATGTACCCATCATCTTCCCCCACTATCTTTAACCACCATTCCATCCAACCTCCATAACCAACAACACCCAACCCCATCATCATCTTCAAGAAAACAACCACATACAAACGAATCGCCGCGAGCCACCCAACTTAAATTCTCCAAATTGGCACCGCTATTCCGCCCGTAAATCTTTATTTAAGTTGATAATCCTTGCCACCCGCCGACCGTTTAATTTAAAAAGACGCCGGATCCGCATCCCGTCTCTTCGCGGTCGCGTTTAGAATTGATCGCTCCGTCCCGATCCGATTGACAACCCGTCCGACGACCCATTCAGGATGCCGCTCACCGCGCGCCGCGTCTTTGCGATGCGCCGCCAACAATGTTCGCTCCGCCGGTCTCCGTCGTGCGTCCCTGGTTGGTTTTCTGCAAAAGGGCACCAAAGAGGAAGAAGGAAACCCTCTTTCTTTATTTTCGTAAGCTACAGTTTTGTTTTCTGGTTCAAATTTTTTTTTTTGGAGTTAATTAAAGGGAAGTGGGCTTAATGGGCTGAAAACTTAAAAAATTAAAAAAAACAAAAAAAAAATAAAAAAATGACCAAAGTGAAAGAAATAAAATAATTGAAATAAATATTTTTTTAAATATAAATAAATAAATAAATGGGATTAACAGAGTTGTGACGAACATTAATCTTATAACTATTTTGGGTCATTCGAGTTGTAATGTAATGATTCAAAAATAAATTATTTTAAATAAATTATTATTTAATAAAGACTAAAAATTCATTTTTTATCATTATCATTCTTCACCTAATAATAATAAATTTAACAATCCGTGGTGACGTCTACGTGATGCAAAGCGTGTTCAAACTTTAATTTGATTAACAGTCACGACGACTTGTTAATTCAAATTTTTATAAAAATAAAAATTAAATCTTTTCTTTAAATAAAATCAACTAACCCACACTTATTTTCTAAAGAATTACGTGACTTTGAGTTCTCATTGCACCTGAGGATACGTAGGAGCGAAATTTTTATTCTATCAAGCCAAATTTTATATTTTCTCAAATTCTTTGTTTTTTTAATATTTTTAGAAAGGGTAAAACAAATATATTATAAGATTATTAAGTTTTTGCATAACTAATTTAGGGTAACCGCTCAACGGATGTATTAGAGTGTCTTTGTGGGGTTAAGTCTCCACCCTTCCCTGGTGCATAACCGACTCAAATCCAATCTCGTTTCAAAGACCATTTTCTAAAAGGGTTTTCCAATTTTTCTTAAATTAAATAAAATTGGTGGCGACTCCTAACATTATTTATTTTGTTTCACGCTCCCGCCACGATTACGGTCACGACAAATGATGCTAAACTTACTTAAATTATTTCTAGATATAATATTTTTATAAAATTACAAGCTTTGCGAAAATTGGAATTTAGACACGGACTTTATTAATATGGGACTAAATATGTTAATTATAATTCTATGAGTTTAATTTTGATAAAAAATTATATTATTGTCTAATAATGTGTTATCACATCATTTAATAAATTTTATATTTTATGTAAATTTTAACTCATTAAATGATGTGACAATATATTATTAGATAATAATATAATCAAAATTAAATTCTAAATCTATTGTAAATCTTTATTTAAGTCGATAATTTGTTTAATTTAAAAATGGATAGTATTTAGAATTGAGTTCTGAGGATTACCTGAGAAGGTAGGATGTAGTTGGTTCCTCTAAGGCACAGCATCGCAGTAGTGGAGCGATGGAGTGGTTACCTGCAAAAGGCACTCTGACGCTCAAGTCAGTAGTTGCACAATGAGGATAATGTGTAATGAGATTAAGGTATACATTTGTCCTCTTGTTTAACCCTTATATATAGGCGTATAAGCGTGTAAATAGTGTGAGAGATCTGAGCGTTTCAGTATGTATTGTACGTTGTATCCCGGTAGTGCATGAAGTTGTTATTCCATATGATATATCTCAATCAGCCAAGTGGAGTGGTGTTTCTTTGGGGGGTAGGCTCAGTGGACGAGTTACTTCTTGGTAGGTCAGGTGACTCTGATCCTATGGGCCCATACCTGACCCAGAATAGTTGCCCTCAACTTGTTACTTTAATGGATCAGCTAAGTGTATAGGTACAAGTTTGACAGAGCACACAACACACAATTGACAAAGGGATCCAAGTCATAGTATTTATGTTGGATCTCTCAATGTTTTTGCAAAATGCCGAGGTCCGTGATGTACCATGAGGAGTTCCCGAGGTATGTGAGTATAGCATGATCAAGGGTTGGTTCGCTCTGCTCATGTCATCATTCCAGGGTCCGAGGTATACAGTTAGTTGCCCCTATCCGATTTAGGGTTTGTAGTCTAATCCTTGGCCGAGATCTAGGGTGTCGCTTCACTGAGGGTCCAATGGTCGGCTTACGTGTCTCTTCGTGGTGCCATACGTCACTTCTGTTTCAAACGTTCTGAGCATTGTCATTTCAGTTTTCTTCGTTCAGTGATGGTACGACACGTGGTCGAAGAGTAGTGAATGCCATTATTTTGGGTTCGTAATGCCATGGTGAGCTGCTTTTGAATTTCAAAAAGTGGGCATCATGATAGGGCGTTTGGAATGAGACATCTTATCTTTATCGAAATGGTGTATTTGTCCCTATTGAGGTGGTGGTTTGGGGATGACCTTCCATGCCTATAAATAGAGGTAGAGTTGAGTATTTCCTACTCTTCGCCCAACCCTGTATTCCAGATATTTGTGTTCCAGATTTCTTTCTCCGGTGACTCAAGAGGACTATTTTCAGCATCCTTTGCGATGGTTGCTGGTGTTTCAAAGCCTTTTCAATGCGCTCGTCATCGTTCAAATATTCATTTTTTCCTCGAGAAACCAGGGTAATTCTCATTTTTCTCTCATTATGTTTTTGCCATTTTCTTTAAGCATTTGGTGAAAGATATGTCCGGGAGTGAGGAGACAGTGCAAAATCGTGGTGCATCAATGGAGGTCTTGAGTTCTCCTTGGTCTCCACCATCCCAACTACGACGAGGGTTTCGAGGTCATAGTGAGGACTCTAATAATGGTCTAAGTTATTTGGTTAGAACGACGATTTTAGACACGCATCAGAGGGCAGAGCAAGCCAAAGGACTGGTTAGGCATGGGTCTGCTTGTCTGCTCTCTGAGTTTCTAATGGTGTCAGGAGACTTGAGCAATTCCTCAGAGTCTAACTTAGATGCGTCCTCTGCAAGTATGGCGTGAACTCGTAGGATTACACCTGCGGAGCGGGGGAGGGTCGTTCCCGCAGAGCCTAGAGAACTTGTTTTTCCCCAAGAAACCAGTATTTACGGACCGAGATGTCTAAGGTACTTCATCTAGTGTGAGGAGTGAAAGTGGCGTCCTTGCGAAGCAGTAGTAACTTTAGTTGACCGAGGACGAGTTACAAGACCAAGAGTTTACAATTCGACACCTGTTAGAGGAAGAAAGGGTGTGCTCGATTTGTGTTGGGGGCGAACAGTTCTTTTATATGTACAAAGCTCTCTTCGTCCGAATTGGGGTACGATTATCGTTCAACGAGTTTGAGAAATGAGTTCTTCTTCATTTACGAGTGGCGCCTACTCAATTCCACTCGAAAAGCTTGGGGGATTTGTTCGAGCATTTGAGCTTGTTTGTTGAGTTTTTGAGTGACCGTATTTAGTCAAGTCCTTCTTCTATATTTTTTCTCATCGACGTCCTCGGGGGGAAAACAGACCAAAGGATGGGTCACCTTGCAGGGGCAAAATGGGTATACTATTTTTAGACCCTACCAAAAGTTTTTCAAGAATTTTTAAAAGATCTTCTTTAAGGTATAATGGGTTCCGGGGATGACACCTTTTTTTGTCACCTCGGAAGGTTGACTCGGTCTCTTTTTATATTGGTCTGAGGCTGGTTGGGAGTGGACTAATGACGAGCTAAAGACTCCAATCACTGAGTTTCTCTTCCTGAGGCCCGAGTTATGAACTTTTTAATTGATTGGGCCAAAGAGGAAGGGTCATCCCTTGTAAAGATGTTTTGGATGAGCCCGTTGTTTCTGTAAAGGCCTTACTAGGTATCTCATCTGCACATTTTATTTTTCGCATTTGAATTTACCCAAGTGTCATGACACTTTTAATTCTTCTTTTGTTTGCAGAAAGTATGGCTCCACCTAGCGGACTCTGACTCTTGGCAGAAAAGTTGGTAACTCGGGAGGGTGATGCGTCAAAATCTCAGGCCTTTGTGTCTACTTAATGAGTGACAGTTGTTCTTCATTCGCTTTCAAGCAGTATGGTTCCTTTTCCAATGGTCGTGGCGACTCTTCCACCTCCCCCTAGCACAGAGGTCTAGGATGTTGAATTGAATTCCTTTGTGTTGCTGCTACAACCCTGGAAAAGGCAGACCGAGAGCGGCAGGGATGATAGATTGAAGAGGTCGGCGATTAAGGACTCTTTGAGGGGCCTGCAAGAGGCAAGGTTGCAGATGGTTCGGGGTCCATAGGTGCTCTGAGGCCTATCTTAACTCTGTTGCACTTTTCATCAAGATCAATGTGGGCTCAGGGGCGGATCCCGTTAGGTTTATTGACGACTACCTGTTGAGTTCTATCGAGACTGGCGTGCTGATGGAGCACGACATGGAGGAGACCATTCGTAAGGCCTAAATATGATGTTTGTGTGCAGCTTCTGCTCTTCGATATGTGGAGAAAAGTTGGGAGTCTGTCTGGGAAGTCACCAATTTGGAGAGGGAGCTTGATATTCTTTGCGGTAAACTTGCTGAGAAGGATAGGAGACTAGCCCGGTCTGTCCAGGAAGTTACTTAGAAGGATGAGCAGTTGGCACGAGCTACTCATAAGATCACCTAGAAGGATAGGCAGTTGGTCTAAGTTGCCAAGGAAGTGAAGTCACTATCCGTCGGGGTTGATGGGCTCCGGCCTCCGGGTTGACGTGGCACGCCTCAGCGCTGTTGCTGATTAGATCCTTTTTTTTCTGGGCCAAACTTGACGAAGCAACTGCTCAAGAGAGGCGTGCTGAAGTGAAATCTGGCCTCGACCGAGTCTACCTTTGCTGATGTCTAGGATCAATACGAGTTTCTGAATAGGGAACTTGACCAGACGATCAAGGGGTGGTTGAAGTCCGTAGACGAAACGTTTGAAAACGCCTTGAACTAACTTTATCTTCTAAACCCCAATCTTAAAGAGGTGTGGGTCAGCGCACTGAAAGAAATCCGAGATGGTCGGATTTTAGACATGTAAGCTTCAGTGGTTGTCCCAGATGACCACGTGAAACACAAGGTGGATGGCAAAGAATGGGCAGAAATGACGGCTGGACGAGGAGAAGTCAGTGTTGTTGTGGCCGAGGAGGCACAATTTGAAGCAGAGTGGTCCAAGGCAGCAGAGGAGGTCCTAGAGGACCAGAGCGCTACCCTTTGATGTTTGTGTTCTTTACTTTCATGCCCTTTTGTGGGGTTTATCCATGTATCTCGACAAGTCCCGACCCTGGGCACTCTTATTTTATTGACATTTCTTGTTATTTTCTTGCGTGTTTTCCTTCGTCAAGATGAGTCTAATGCTCGACCTTGATGGCGGAATTTTATCTCCCTTAGGATTTAACGTCCTTTTAGCAGCTTTTCTCTGTGGTTTGTAGCAGTCTATGCTTGCTCAGTGACTGCAGTTTTGAATTTATGGAGAATTAAAGTTACTTTAAAGATGATGGCAGCTTTCTGCCTTGTCTCCAAACTACCCGCTATACCAAAGGCCATTCATAGTAGAGAAGCATTTAAGCGTAGCTTTGGATATGGAATTGGTTCACCTCTATAAATGGGGGAATGCTTGGAGTAGAGTTATCACTCATTTTCTTCTTTCGTTTTTTAGCTATGAGTGAGATCGTCTTTCCTAGAGGGTGACCTTTTCATCTTCCCAAGAACATGTTGGGGGTCGTATCCCTTTCCAGAATTATCTTCAACTTTTTTTTTCAAATTTTTAAAGGTGTTCCCTCTCTGCTTGCATATTCTCCTCAGTGGTGGCTTTTCTTTCCAGGTCTAATGGCCCTATGAGAACCAAGTGATTGCTCTACGTGGCTTAGTAAATGTGCAGTGGGTAGCAAATGTTTTTCTTTCCAAGCATATGTGGTAGATCCCAATTTCGTTGGGAAGGCTTAAGGTTTCTGTTGCAATTCCTGTTAGGCACAGAAGGGCTTCACTGCTTGACCTCTTTTGCTCCCTAGACTGTCTTGACGCTGCAGGGGCACGGGGGCATTTAGGACGTGTAGGGTCATGATGCCTCTCCTCATGTTGATAAAGGAATAGGTGGTTGCTCTCATCTTAAGCAACAACTGAGGTGGCCCCTACATGTTGGTACTTGATTGTCATCATCATTTCATCAGGCTACTTTCTTGGTTGTTCTCAAGAGGGTAGTATTTGCAATGGGGTGACTTATTGGCTCATCTTGGAGGATAATAGCTTCCTTTTTATAAAGTAGGATAAAGTAGGCGAAGTCTGGAATGATAATAAGACTTATTTTTCTGAATATTCTACTTTTCGTTGTATTATGTAGTTATTTATGTGGCTTCGAGATGGGTTCAATGTCAGATCTCATGCTTTACTTGCTTGACGAACACTTATTTTGCCCACAAGGATGAGTCCAAAGCTCGATCTTAGTAATTAGGCTCGCTTAATTTGGACGAACACTCGTTTGCCCAGCCGACATGAGCGCGAAACTCGACCTCGATGGTCGGGTTCATTTGATTTGGACGAAGATGAGTATACAACTTGACCTCGATGGTCGGGTTCGTTTGATTTGGACGAAGATGAGTGCGCAACTCTATCTCGATGGTGGGGTTCGTTTGATTTGGATAAAAACTCGTTTCACCAAACTACGATGAGTGCACAACTCGACCTCGGTGGTAGAATTCATTTCATTTGGATGAACATTTGCTTCACCAAAATGAGACGAACATGAAACTCAACCTTTGTGGTAGGGTTCATTTGATTTGGACGAACATTCGCTTCACCAAACCAAGATGAGTGCATAACTCGACCTTGGTGGTAAGATTCGTTTGATTTGGACAAACATTTACTTCACCAAACCGAGACGAACATAAAACTTGACCTTAGTGGTAGGGTTCATTTGAATGGACGAATACTCATTTGCCTTACTAAGATGAGCACAAAACTTGACCTCGGGAGTTGGGTTCGTTTGATTTGGACGCGGTAACCCTGTGGCGTGGAGTTCACTGTCCTAGGTTACAGTCGATTGTCCTTAACCATTGCAAATCCCATTGGTCGGTGTTTAAGGTGCGGCTCAAATAGGCATGGATTAAGACCCTCGATCGCACTGCTTAACCTCATAGGGTGTTCAAGTGATGTCCCCAGTTTAGCTGTCTTACTTAGATGTTGGAATAGCTGATCTTTTTCGGACCTTGTATTCCGTAGACCTCGCCAAGGCGCGATGACCTTATGGGATGTGGCGCATCGGGGTACTCGTGGACTCAAGGTTGCGGCCGAAGTACCGACTTCATGTGAGATAGTAGTTAGAAATAGTTGATTTATTGATATCCAAAGATGTTTAGACAGTTAAAGTTTTAATTACATGATATTACGTGATCATCTGAGTTACTTTAGCGTAATGGCAATTATCCTCCTGGTTATCACGTCGAGGTTATACCATGTCTTGATTTAGGGCGTTAACCCAAGGTGATCACGGGCTGAGATTCTCACTCCTTGCTAGAGAACGTCTTCTTTGGTAAGGGGGAGAGAGACTTCAGGAGATATAGCTTCGTTTCTTATAGTGACCCTCCCTATGGTCTCCCTCCGGTCGTTGTTGCGGTTTTGACCACATACCGGCCCAGACGTCCATCCCGGATGAGGGATTCAATGGCATTATGGAGGTTGATACAATTCTCCGGGTTGTGACCATAACTATTATTCCTAGCACAGAACTTGGTTTTGTCCTTTAGCCTCTTTATAAGGGAAGGTCTTTGCACATCTCGAAGCTCGGTGTTCATGACCTCTTGGTATATCTGAGCTCGATGTGTGTTGAGGGGTGTAACTGTTGAACTTCTCCTTTAGATGTGGTCTCAAATTTGGCCCTGATGAATGAATTGTTCCCCAAGTTTGGGTTTGACATCTTTTCTTTTGAGATGCTTCCTAGCCCGGGTATTGATGTACTTGTCGGCACATGCGCGGAACTCATCCATGGTCTTAGGCTCTTTTTTTGCCAATGAAAAGGAGAAATATCCTGGATGAAACTCTTATCTTAAATAGAACAATCCTAGTCTTTCATCACAGTCTCATATATTTATGATTTCCTTGTTAAATCGAGATATAAAGTCTCGGAGAGATTCTTTCTTTCATTGCTTGATCTGAGCTAGGCAGGATATAGATTTAGGTTACACTTTACTGGTGGTGAAGTGTGATAAAGATCTCGAGGGCAGGCCTTCCCGGTTAACGATAGACCTTGGGGCTAAAGTGGTAAACCAACTCAAGGCGATTTTTTTCAGTGACAATGGGAAAGCTTGACACATGAGAGAGTTACCACCCTTAATGAACAAGAGTGTAGAAATATAGACATCCAGATGTTCCTGAGCGTCCGAGGTCTTGTCGTAAGGTTCAATGTTGGTAGGATACTTGAATCGCTTAGGGATCTCGTATGCTATTAATTCATCGAAAAATGGCTAATTTTGGGAAACTAAGCTCCTAGCTCTGAGTTCTTGCTCTCTTGCCCAATGTTGTGATCGGGATCCGCGATCCCCGAATTCTCAAGGAGGCGGTCATCTACATGGAGTCCTTTGTCATCTCCACAATCCCTTTTGGGAGATCAGTTTTTGCTGTCGTGGTCCTGGTTGGTTATGCATCCCAGGTTGCGAAGTCTTTCATCTTGGTGCTGGATTTGTTCATCCTGAAGTCTTACCAAGGAGAGTAGTTCTACCCTGGATATTCCTGGTGGTTGATTCCAGCGGGGCAGGACTAAGCTTCGTTGTCTATTCGGTCACCAAGACGATGCAACACTGATTCTGGCTGTCCAACCTATTCGAAAGGTGCCATTGGCAAACCGAGGTGTTGCCGTGTCTAAACTCTCTAGGGGAGGAAGGGGAGATTCTCTCTAGTAAAAGAAGTTTTGTGCACATCTTGCTCGAGTTTCGGTCAAGGTACGATTGGTCCATGAGTAACAGGGTCTGATGTTGGACAGCGATTCGTTGTAGGGGGTTGCACACCGCAAAAGTTTAGTTTTGGTTTGTTGGAGTATGTCTCCTCCTTGTGTTCACCATTGTGGCGATGGTATGGGGAGTCTTAAAAGTGGTATTAAGAGTAAAAATTTATCGTCTCTCACAAACAACACCAATATTGAGAACTGAGTTTTAAGGATTACTTGAGAAGGTATGATGTACTAAGTTCCTCCAGAGCACAACACCGCAATCGTGGAGTAACGGGTGGGTACTTGCAAAATTCACTCTGATACTCAAGTCAGTAGTTGTACAATGAGGATAATTGTGTATAATGAGATTAGTGTATACATTTGTCCTCTTGTTTAGCCCTATATATAGACGTATGAGAGTGTAAAAAGTATGAGAAATCTGAGTGTTTCAACGCGTATTATATGATATCTTTTGATAGTACGAGAAATCGTTATTCAGGATGATCTGTCTCTTCTATCTGAGTGGTGTCTCTTTTTTCATATCAGAGAAGGACAGACTCAGTGAACAAATTATTTCTTACCCATAACATGTTTAAAGATCAGCCTAACAGGTCAGGTGACTCCAATCTTATGAGTTCATATCTCGCCCAGAACGGATAACAACTCTCCTCATCCTTTATTTATATTTTTTAAATACTGTATATAATGCTTAAGTGGCTACAGGTAGTCTACGGTAACTTAAGGACAAAGTAGCTAATTGTCAATGTTCATGTTTGGACACACTAATATGGATGTCACATTGGCTAATTGGTCCAAGTATTTTTTTCCCCCTTCTTTGTTGTTTCATATATATATATATATATATACTCATATATATATACTCTTTAGTGACTAAAAATTTAAGGTTAAGAGTAATTGCTTGATTTTAAAATTAGCACAGATTTTTAAACTGAATAAATGATTATAAAAATACTTATAAATAACATTAATAACATATCTTAATAAAATTTAAACTTTAATTAACATAATTTATCTTTATTAATTATGTCAATCGTTAGAGTTTCCTATTTGTGAACTTTACTGAAATTTGGATAAGGGAGATAACAAATGGTACCAACGTGTCAATCGTATTGTTAACATAGTTGCAGACAATATGTCTTCGTCAATTGATTTTGATTTTGATTTTATCTCATTTATTTATTCATTTAACTCGTGCACTCACGAGGGAGGAGGAGAGATAAACTGATTGGTATAGCCAATGGATGAACGTAGCACCAAAACCCACACTACTTCATAAAAAGAATATTCTCTTTTTTTTTTAAACAATTATTTTAAAGACATGTTAAAGATATTAAAATAAATTTTTTAAAAAAATAAAAAAAAATTATATTTTTATTTAAAAAATTTTATTTTTAATATTCTTAACAAATATTCTTATGACATTTCTTAATAAAATTCTTTTTTTTTTACATTAACAAAATTAAAAACTTAAAGAGCAACTGTGTTAATTTTAAGCCATCAATGACTCTCGTTAAAAATGTTAGATTTATTTATTTATGCATAAATTAATAAAAAATTCTTAGCTAATTAAAAATGTATTTTTTTTTATATTCATGAGAAGAGTATATTTGAATTAATCTTTACATTGATTAAATTAAGTTCATTCCCAAGCCATATATTTTTTGGTATAGAAAAGTTTAAAGTTAAGAGAGAGTATTAAGACAAATTATCAACTTTAGTGAGAACTTATAGTTGAGATTACAAATCACATATCTTAATTAGGAATGGAAATATGTTATGTGACTTATCAACAACTTATGACTTAACTTATTTTTGACGTACTTAGGCCTAGTCTATTTAACAAATAAATCTAACTTAATTTAAGAAAAGTTTATTTGTTAAGCTTTGACTTTAAAAAAAATCTATTTGATCTTTGAGATTAACCAATTTATTTATTATTTATATATAACTAAAATTTATATATTTACATGAATTATTAACTATATATTAATATAATATATTTATTTTATAAGAATATAATAATTTTGTTAAATGTTATATCTATTTAAATATTTAAAAAGTTTAAGTTTTTTAGCTTATGTGAAGAACTTCATATAATGTAGGTATTTAAATAAGTTTTCAAGTCAAACAAATTTTTATGTTTTCAAAAATTGGTCAAGTTGAGTAAAAAATAAAAAATAAAAAATCCTATGATATGTAGCTCATTTCTATTAGATATATAATAAAATCATTTATGTGTCTTCATTTAATAACTTAAATTTTTTAGAGAAATAATTCATGATATGATATCAGAGTCTTAATGACCAAGTGGATATGAGTTTGATCATTACCGACAAGGATGTTCAAGTGACGAGTTTGACTTAACTTGAATTGACCTAATAATTTAACCAAGTCATTCTCTTAGACTTAAACCCGACCGGTTATGGTTCGATAATAACCAAGTTAGAATCGAGGCAACCCAAAATACAAACATAATGTTCAAATTTGAATATTATCAATAACTAAGTCATAAAAATTTAAAAATAGAAAACTAAAACTAAAGTATATTTCACAATATATATTTCAAAATCAATAATATAAATATAAATATGTTTTCATGTTAATATTTATAATTAATTATAAAAAAAGTATAAGATTTAAAATAATATGTGATATCTAACCGAGTTAGAACGATCCAAAATATAATCCAACCTCAATTTAAAAACACATTAAATTTAATTTATTAAATTCAAACTCATCTCAATTAATTTTAAATCAAAATAAATTGAATCTTGAATATCTCTACTTACCAATCTCTCCTTCTAAATAAGAATTAAATATAAGTACATGATAAGAATAAATATGTACATTATCTACCTTTCAAATCAAAGAGTTAATGTGTGAAAGAAATATTAGAAATATAAATAAGTATTCACCTTGGAGAAAGATATTCTAAATACCTTAATATTCACCAAAAGGGTTGTTCTACAGAAAACCCAAGTGACGCTCGGACATCTATAACACAATTTTATTTTTATTATTTTTAATTTATAACTAAATAGAGATCTCAAGGTAAAGTTTTAACATTTATATGGTGAAGATGTCGAGCTTATATAGTAGCATTTTCCTTCACCCAACTAAAGAGAAGTCCATATATATCTACATCACTCGAAACCATAGAATCTTTACAATAACGATTTGACACCAAGTCAACATTACGTTATTACTACGTTTTAGACTAATATTAAGATGGTGATTTCGAGAACCATAATCATTTATCCTTATTTAGAAAGTAATAAAACATGCCAAAAAAAGAAAAAATAACGTGAATTGAGGTCAGGGATGAACTCATGTATGAAGTTATGAAGACAGATATCTTTATTAACTTGAATTTATTATATATATTGATTATTGTCATTATGTGTTCAATTATCCTCATAACAATTGTTATAAATTAACGATTTATTAATAAATTATTTTAAAATAATTAAAAACAGAATTTATGAAATAACTTTTTTAAAAACAAAAATCTCCATCAAAAAGATAATAAACTTTTGATGAAAAAATATAAGTTTAAATTTTAAAAAAATTATAAAAAATCAAATGTTAATATTAACGATTTAAATGAAACGAATTTATAAATATTTTGAAATCTTAATACCATGAAAAAAAAATTATTAAGTTATAAATCAAATGATATTTCTCAATTTCACCAAAAATAGAGATCTAGAATTCGATTATCATCACCCGAATCTATCTAAACTAGACCCCCAACTATTTATTGAAAGAAAAAATGCCAAAAAAACAAGGAAATCATGGGAGTGGAAAAAAGAACGTGGGCGCAAAATTTTACTAAAAAACGTCAGGAAGGCTGAATGCATGTTCGTCCAATTATGTCCTTTCGCAACGCCGTGACGGGGCATCAAAATTATTATTTCCCCAACAAAATTACAAAGAAGCCCTTCAATTTGTCCCCTGGCCCTCGATTTAAAAAATAACATAATGGATGGGGAATCTTTTTGCACTTGCCTTTGAGTAAAAGCTCAAAACCATTCGCAAGACGCCGCGTATTTCACCCATTTCCAACAATATTCCCCATAGATGATATGACCAAAAAAAAAACAAAAACAATAATCCTCCAAATTATCACTCTTAAATTAAATTAGCCTAGGTAAGCGACATGTTGGCCCCACCTACTCCCCCATCGGATAAGATTCATAAAAAAACGCCCCTGATCCTGCAACGTTGCAGCTCCGTCTCGTTGTCGATGGTCCCAAATCCCAATCGATCGCAAGATTAGGATAGCTGGATAGACGGTACATCAACTCAACTTTTTCTTTTTCCTTTTTTTTTTAATTATTACAGTACTTATAATTTTTCTTTTGTAATTATTTTGTTAGAAAATTATTGAATTGAAATATAAAGTAAGACAAGATGGCATAAAAAAAAATTGAAATATGATTTTTTTTTTTTTTTGATAAACTGAAATATGAATAATCGAATATATCCAGATGGTTGGGGGGGTAATGGGTAGGTTGAAATTATTGGATCCAACTGACGTGGATCTTTGCTGTCAGGCCCAAGTTTCATTCAAGTTTTTTGTTAAATGACTGGTCAGATCCGAATCAGCCAATTGAATGCTGCCAATTAAGCTGCCAGAATTTAGCCTCATTTGCGCGGCGAGTAGTGTCCAATTTGGCCTACCGTGGGACCCACCTTAACCACAATTTTGTTATAAAAAAGGCATAAACATTAAACACACATGATCCATGCCAGAGGCAGAAAAGAGAGTCAAACAACAAAGACAACGTTAATCATGGGTGGAACCTCCATGGCCGGAAGAGTTACTAGGTTTCTGGTGAGTCGCCGCCGGGAACCAGGGCCCAATAGCCTTGAGTCTACATATGCAGAAGAGCAACATGACACGAGTGTTGGTGATGTCGAGTTTGAATTTCTTGATGATGGAGACATGTTGTTAGCTCAAAGTGCTAGCAGCGATGAGTGTCACACCAATGAAATGGAGTTGGATGAAGAAGACGAGGGAGAGAAGAATTATAGTGATACCATTGAGGAGAATAGAAGCTTCTGGGACAACCAACACCAGGTTTTGCAGGTATAATTAATGATTAATTCATCATAATATTGTCATTCCTTCTATGTTTGTGATTCTTTCTATGTTTTGTTCAACATTAGAATTTCCATACAAATGAGAAGTATTTACCACTTTTTCATTCTCATTTCATGCATTTCAATTTGACATATGCAAATTAAACATGATAACACACCAAAATTTAATGTTTTGAAATGTTTGTACTTTGCTCAATATTTAATTGATTTTTTCTTATTTGAAAGGATTTGAAAAGATAAGGAAGAAATTTGGATAAGAAGATATGTTTGACAACAAATAGATTTGTTAGAGAACAATTAAGAAATTCGTACACTGCTATGTAATGTTTGTTTTATATTATTTTGCCTTTTGTCCCAAAAGCTTAGTTGGCTTTTGAGCTTTTGAGACGTATATGTTTGTTTGTTTTGACCAAATGGGTTTTAATTTAGTGCAGGCCAATATATGCAGAACCAGTTGTTTGGAATCACGGATAAGGCATGCCACCAAAGAAGCGCTTAAGGAAATACAAAGCACAGAAACCGTGTGTGGTTGCAGCAGACAGATGGCTGCCACAACCTCCTGCCGAAACTGCTTAATGAGAGAAGTTTCTAGGCGACTTCAGAAAGCAGGTTATAATAGCGCCGTTTGCAAAACAAAATGGAGAAGCTCACTAGACGTTCCATCAGGTATATTCAATTGCACACCCTAATCCCAACCAAGTGCATCTTTTTTATATTTTTTCTTTTACTAGTTCACTTCTTTTTCTGTTTGTTGTCTTTTAAAAATGAAAAGAGATCTTGGTGGGTCCAAGATAATATTGAACCGACACTAATCTACACTATCCCATTTTTTTTTCACCTAAAAAGTCCCTTTAAATCATGACTACACTATTAATTTGCACTTTTAGCTGTAGGGCTATATTCATAATATTAGAACTAGTGGGTATGTTCAATTATTAGTTACAGACTTATTGGGAGCTACTAGTGGGTAATGTATGTTCAACTATTAATTATAGACTTATTGGGAGGTTGGTGCACTTTTGGAAAAGTGAGGGTAAAAAAAAAGTTCTCTTAAAATTTTACTTAGGAAACTAAATAAGAACGACTTGTCATCTGAATTTAGAATCTGATGATTCAGAAGTTTCTTAACCTTACCATCAAAACTATGTGCAGGGGAACACAATTTTTTGGATGTGATAGACAGTACAAGCTCAAAGAAAGGGGAGGTGAGGGTGATCATAGAACTGAACTTCCGAGCAGAGTTTGAGATGGCAAGGGGAAGTGAGGACTATAACCGACTAGTCCGGACGCTGCCGGAGGTGTTTGTGGGGAAAGTAGAGAGATTAAGCAACCTAATCAAGATCTTGTGCATGGCTTCCAAAAGGTGCATGAAGGAAAAGAAAATGCACATGGGGCCATGGAGGAAGCATAGGTACATGCAAGCTAAGTGGTTAGGTCCATGTGAAAGGAACACTTCAACAACTCCCCTTTCTATGGCATATTCTTCTGAGAGGATGCCAAAGCCAAAGGCATCCATGTTGACTGTTGATCTGTTAGAGAAGCTTCCCAATATGCATTGTACAGCGGTTGAGGTTGTGTAATTTGTAAGAGTGATCTGAAGCCTAGTTTTTTCTCCCCCATTTTTTATTTTGGAAATTTCTCTTTGATTTTTTTTTCTTCTTATTTTACCTTTCCTTGGCGAAAAAGGAGTGATGCACAAATGTCCTCTACACATGTATGTAAAAATAATTTGTAGAAATGCATGTGCAGATCCAAGCTGCTCTAAAATTCATAGATCGTTATATTGCTTTACATATAACCTCGCTCTGGGAGACCTAAGTAAAGTTTTAATCCTATTTTGCCCAAGGCACCAGAAGAATCAGTGAACCACCTAATTTCTTTTGTTTATTTGCCTTCGTAAGTTCAATTTAATTAATGAACTTTATTAGGAATTGGTATATTTTGATATATACTTCTATCACTTTATTATGAATTGGTATATTTCAAGGGCTACCGTGAATCCATGATGGCTTTCGGCTGATGTTCCTTGTAGCATGATAAGTTTCTGGACAGAAATGATTAGAGAAACTTATTTTCATCTTGTATTTCTGGATGGAGACCTTCTAGAGTTTTTTTATTATTATTATTTTATTTCCCTTTATATTGAAATATATATCAGTTCAGTGAAACTCGATATAAGGCTGGCTTAAAAGAAGTATATGGATTAACTGGGATACTTTATAGAACTTCTATTCAATTTTTTTTCTTTCTGGGACAAACAAGCATATTATTAAGCCAATATTATTAGAATGATACTCAAAATAACGGTTTTTTTTTTCCTGATAATCGTTATGGATTTTAATTAAATGGTGTAATCTTCTAATGACCTAATTACTCTAAAATCCCATTCATGTAAACCTAATCTACAACTTCAAAAGCCAGTTTAGTAAATACTAAATTAATAATATGCATAAAATTCAAAAAATAGTTAGTTGACTGTTGATTCATCTTTTTGGTAGCTAGTTTTCATTTCGAATTTTATTTAATACTTTAGTTGATTGATTTTTTTATATAAGTTAATTTTTATTTTCATTTCGGTAGCCAGTCAAGTTGCTCAATTTGAATTTTTAACGTAGGGTCCTCACCATTTGATTTTCTTGAAGTAAAGTTATCTTAATTAGCTGCATTAATTCACATAGTTAGCTTCTTATATTTGCATCATTTGCAATTTTGTTTTGTTTTACTTCCAAAACGAGCTAATTCAGATTTTCATAATCAATTTAGTAAAAGAAATTTAATTAAAATAATAAATTTTACATCATAAAAATCTTCATTTATTTGCTTATAAGATTTTTTTTGAAATAAATACTAGAAAGACAATCTTTTATGAGACAAAAAGACATTCCACATGTGCAAAGCCATTGAATAAATATAAATTTATAGAAAAGATAATTATTGTAATCCTCCTAAGACTTAGAAATAAATAAATGTAATAATAATAAACTCGCGTTTAGCAATTCAGATTATTATAACCAATATTTTTTTTCTTTTGCTAGTAAATACAATCAAAATTTCAATCTCCGGACTAATCGCATCTCATTCAGGAAGATTAACTCCTTGCTTTCCAAATCATAGTGGAGAATGTTTAATGGGTACAACAAGTGAACAAATATGTAACGACACAGTCAGCTAAAAAGGGCCATGTGAAGAATGAGTCATTGCAGTCATGTGATTCAGGACAGCAAGGAAGCCAGTTAGGACTAGAATTGGTTAGGAAGGATCCGAGAATTTTGGAGGTGAGGAGAACCTGCAGACAAAGGGTAACTAACTCAAGGCTGATGGATTTTATTTGAAAGTACACGTATAAGAAAGAGAGGGAATATTGGGAGGGCATGGAATGTGTGACTTCATTTTTTTCTTCTTGATTCCCTACTCTCAAATTCTGATCCCTTCTCTGATATTTTCTCCATTCTCTATATTTATAGCATTTAGCTAAACTCAATTCCAGCACATACACTGGAAGTTGAACTTTTCTTATTTCCAAGTTGAATTCAATAAAACAGTACTCGTTGATTATATTTTCACATTGCTTGGAACCATTACATTGGTGCTTTCATCTCACCATGGCAGAGAACACGAGAATGAAAGAATTACAAGCTGATGTCAAACGAATCCTAGAGACAATGGAGAAACAAGACATGGATTATGAATCTCGTTTTGAGCAATTGGAAGCAACTAGTAACACTCGGCTGGATAGAATTGTAGCTGCCTTAGAAGCTTTGGTTCAGAACTCTCCCCATGGTGTTAGGAACTCAAACAAGGAACCCTAGTGTCAACCATTTCAGGTTCAAAATGTCAAACTCGAATTCCCTAGATTTGATGGTAAAGATGTTTTAGAATGGATATTTAAGGCAGAACAATTTTTTGGGTATTATGATACACCTGATTTGGATCGCTTGACCATAGTCGTTGTTCATTTAGATCGGGAAGTCATCCCATGGTTCCAGATGATGCAAAGAAATCACCCATTTCAGTCCTTACAAACTCTTACTAGAGCTCTAGAGTTAGACTTTGCTCCTTCTCTTTATGATTGTCCTAGAGCTACACTTTTTAAGTTGATACAAGTAGGATCTGTGGGCGAATATTACACAGAGTTTACTTCTTTAGCAAATAGAGTTTATGGTTTGAGTGTTGATGCATTATTAGACTATTTTCTGAGTGGATTACAAGCTGATATCTGCAAGGAAGTGATGGCTCAAAGCCCTATCTCACTGCTCAAAGCAGTGGCTCTGGCCAAATTATTTGAAGAGAAGTATCAACCTCCACCCAAATCATTGCACACAGCCAATAGTCCCAAATACCAAACCACAAACAACACTCACCAAACCAGATACTCAGCTAACCATTCCACAAATTTCACTTACCAAAACAGAAATAATTTACCACCTCTACTACCAGCCCCACCCACTAGACCACTAAACCAACCTCAGAAAAGTCCTAATATCAAAAGAATGAGCTCTGCTGAAATGCAATTGAGGAGAGAAAAAGGTCTATGTTATACATGTGATGAAAAGTTTTCCTTTAATGACAAATGTCCAAACAAGCATTTGATGATTTTACAAGCAGAAGACGACTTCAGTAATGAACCCGAACCTAACCCTCCTGATGCACCAGTGGCAACCAGTGATGACCAGCAACTGGAACTGCATCTATCCTTGAATGCTCTTAAAGGAGCTAATGGTGTGGGCACAATCAAATTCACAGGACAGATTGGTGGTATTTTAGTGCAAATTTTGATTGATGGGGGCAGCTCAGATAACTTCTTACAACCTAGAGTGGCACGCTTCCTCAATTTACCAGTTGAACTAGTTCCTCTCTTCAAGGTATTGGTGGGTAATGGCCATTCAATGGCGGCAGAAGGTTTAGTTCAGCATCTGATAGTATTAGTACAAGGTCATGAACTACAACTACCTGTTTACTTATTGCTTGTGTCTGGTGCTGATTTGATACTAGGGGCTACTTGGCTTGCTACATTGGGACCACGTGTGGCAGACTATTCTGCCTTAAGTCTCAAATTTTATCATAAAGGGCAATTCATCACATTGCATGGGGAAAAGCCTAAGCTACCCACACAGGCTCAATTTCACCATATCAGAAGATTGCATCACATAAATGTTGTTTCAGAACTGTTTGCAATCCAATTAGTTGTACCTGAGCAACCTCAAGACACCTTGCTAGACTTTCCAGATAATATGAAACCCGAATTAGCTATCCTGTTGTATACATACAGACCTGTCTTTAATAAACCCATGGGTTTACCACCCCCAAGAGAGCAAAATCACTCTATTCCATTGCATGACGGGTCAAAACCTGTGAAGGTGCAACCATATAGATACCCACACAGTCAGAAAGAGCAGATTGAGAAAATGGTCCAGGAAATGCTTGAAGAAGGCATCATTCAACCAAGCAACAACCCTTTCTTTTCTCCAATTCTGTTAGTTAAGAAAAAAGATGGTACTTGGAGATTTTGCACTAATTATAGAGCATTGAATGCCATAACTGTTAAGGACAGTTTCCCTATGCCAACAATGGATGAATTACAACTGTCAAGGACAGTTTCCCTATGCCAACAATGGATGAATTACTAGATGAACTGTTTGGGGCAAAATATTTTTCTAAGTTGGACCTTAGATCTGGATTCTATCAGATATTGGTTGATCCTGCAGATAGATACAAGACAGCTTTTAGGACACACCAAGGCCACTATGAATGGCTCATCATGCCATTTGGGCTAACTAATGCCCCAACAACCTTCCAATGCTTGATGAATTAGATATTTCAGTCATTATTGAGGAAATATGTCTTAGTTTTCTTTAATGACATACTTATATATAGCCCTACATGGTATACACACTTAAAACATTTGGAGTCAGTTTTATAAATTCTGCAGCAAAACACACTCTTTGTAAAGTTATCCAAATGTTCTTTTGGAATGACAGAAGTTGATTACTTGGGACATACGGTGTCAGGAACAAGAGTGGCTATGGATAAGAACAAGATACAAGCAGTGGTGTATTGGCCAAGACCTTCCAACATTAAACAACTTCGAGGATTTTTGGGGTTAACAGGTTATTATCGAAGGTTTATTAGAGCATATGCTTCCTTGGCTACACCACTGACTAATTTACTCAAGAAAGAAGCATTTGGTTGGAATTCAGAGGCAGAGGAAGCTTTTAACAAGCTCAAACTGGCTATTACTTCAGCTCCTGTGTTGGCTCTTCCAGATTTTACACAACCCTTCATCCTTGAAACTGATGCTTCAGGGACAAGTGTAGGGGCTGTTCTAAGTCAATCTGGTCATCTTATTGCTTATTTCTAAAAAAAACTAGCACCTAGGATGCAAAAGCAATCAGCATATACAAGAGAATTATTGGCCATTACTACGGCCTTAGCCAAGTTTAGGCATTACTTACTGGGTCATAAATTCATAATCTGAACTGACCAGAAAAGCCTGAGAAGTTTGCTAGATCAATATCTACAAACACCGAAACAGTAAGCATGACTCCACAAATTCATTGGCTATGATTTCAAGATAGAGTACAAGCCAGGAAAAGAAAATGTTGCTGTTGATGCTCTATCCAGAGTTTTATTAATGACTTGGTCATAACCACAAAATCTTTTTTTACATGAATTAAGGCAGGAAATTGACAAGGATGCACAACTTAAGGAGATAATTCACCTATGACAGACCAATGCATAACCAGATTCTCACTACCTAGTCAGAGAGGGCCTATTATATTGGAAAGGAAGATTGGTAATGCCTACAAAGAGTTCACTAATACAAACAATACTCCAGGAATACCACAGATCTCCTATTGGTGGCCATGCAGGAATTACCAGAACAACAGCTAGAATTGCCTCACGGTTTTACTGGCCTAAGATGAAGGAGGATATAAAACAGTTTGTTTAACATTGCTTGATTTGCCAACAAGCTAAAACTGCTAATATTGTGCCCGTTGGTCTATTATAGCCTTTGCCAATGCCTAATCAGGTGTGGGAGGATGTTGCTATGGATTTTATAACTGGGTTGCCATTGTCATTCAATTATACTATCATCATGGTGGTTATAGACAGGCTCTCCAAGTATAGCCATTTCGTAGCAATGAAAGCTGACTATACAAGTAAAACAGTAGCAGAAGCCTTCATGTATCATGTTGTTAAGCTTCATGGGATGCCAAAATCCATAGTTTCAGATAGAGACAAGGTATTTACCAGTAAATTCTGGCAACATCTATTTCAATTGCAAGGAACAACTTTAGCCATGACCTCTGCATACCACCCTCAATCTGATGGCCAATCTGAAGCATTGAATAAATGTCTCGAGATGTATCTAAGGTGTTTGACATTCCAGAATCCAAAGACTTGGTAAGGCTCTAGCTTAGGCTGAATACTGGTACAATACAACATTCCATAGGAGTTTGGGTATGACTCCCTTTAAAGCATTGTATGGAAGAGATCCTCTTACTTTAACTAGGTATTCTCCAAGCTCTAAGGATTCACCAGTAATACAAGAGGAGCTAGGTAATAGAGACACCCTGCTAACTCAACTGAAGAGTAATTTGATCCAAGCACAGCAGGGGATGGAGCATTAAGCTGATAAGAAAAGACAAGAGGTTACTCTGCAGATTGGTGATTCAGTTTTGGTTAAATTGCAACCTTACAGACAGAATTCAACAGCACTGAGAAAGAATCAGAAGTTAGGCATGAGGTATTTTGGACCATTTCCAATCATTGCTAAGGTCAGAGTTGTTGCATATAAGCTACAATTACCAGAATCAACTAAGATACATCTTGTTTTCACATATCTCAGTTGAAACTCTTTAAAGGACAAATCAGTGAGCCATATATTCCTTTGCCTTTGACAACATCAGAGTTGGGACCTATTCTACAACCTGCAGCAATATTGAAGACCAGAAAGATTGTCAAGGGCAACATTCACATTCCTCATGTACTTATTCAATGGGGAAACTTAAAAGCTTTAGAAGCTACTTGGGAAGACTATGCTGAGATACAGGCCAATTATCCTAACTTCAACCTTGAGGACAAGGTTGATTCTAAAGGAGAAGGTAATGTAACGACACAGTCAACTAAAAAGGGCCATGTGGAGAATGAGTCATTGCAGTCAGGTGATTCAGGACAGTAAGGAAGCTAGCTAGGACCAGAATTGGTTAGGAAGGATCCGAGAATTTCGGAGGTGAGGAGAAGCTGCAGACAAATGGTAACTAACTCAAGGCTGAGGGATTTTGTGTGAAAGTATACGTATAAGAGAGAGAGGGAATATTGGGAGGGCATGGAATGTGTGACTTCATTTTTTTCTTCTTGATTCCCTACTCTCAAATTCTGATCTCTTCTCTGATATTTTCTCCATTCTCTATATTTAGCGTTTAGCTTAACTCAATTCCAGCACATACACTGGAAGTTGAACTTTTCTTGTTTCCAAGTTGAATTCAATAAAACAGTACTCGTTGATTATCTTTTCACATTTATTGGAACCATTACAAAATACTATTTGAGATGACAGGATACACGCATTTGAGTGAAGTACTCAGATCTTCATCCCAAACACTACTATTTGTATTTTGGTCTTTCTCTTTTAGCCCTGCGGTAATTGATAGCTCGTGGACTTGTCCAAAGCCCAAACTGTGCAAAGACATGAAGGAAAGGAGCAGAGGAAGTAGAAAGAAGCTATAGTAATTAATAAAACAAGCCCTGAGACAACAAAGCATTTGGACCCCTAACTCAGCTTTTTCTAATGTACTCAGCCCAAATAGACCCAGCTTCTCCACTCTTGCTTCAATTTGGGCCCAAAGGAAAAAGCTCTAAAATGCAACACCCCAATTGTGTGGGTTTTGGTAAGCTTGGCCCAAGTATATAAACAACTTGATTTATAGGAACGAGTTGTATATATCTTTGCACCAACAGAACCAAAGCATAGGAATAGAAGATGCACACTAGCATCCGTGCCGTGAGAACCGTACAAACCACCGCCACCATGCAAAATTTGTTAAAGTATATAATACATAAATATAATATAATAAGAACAAATGTTAGATATAAAAAGTGACAGACTCACGTGTTCGATCAGGGGTGAGGACATATGTCACTATTTTATCTTAATTTTTTTTTAATTTTATATAAGTATATTTGTATATATGTAATTTTTGTTTTCATATATAAACAAATTAATAAATTTATAATATTAAAAAACAAATTTTTTGTAATATTTTTTTTATTTTTTAACTACATTCATGTAATTTAAGTACTGAATATATTTATATAATATTATTTTTTATTTTCTAATAATATTAACGTGAGTTTAGTATCAATATATTTAAAGTATAAAAATTTTTTCTCTTACTTTGTTTTATCTTTACATACTAATAGTGATAGAAAACCTATTCGTTTAGACTCACTCACATCTATTTCGACTACAAAGACATTTACTCTCAAAGTTTAAAATTCTTAGTTTCGTCACTAGATATATATCAAATTTTTTTAAGCCATCAAGAATTTTTATTGATTCAATTTATTTAAATTACTTGTAGAACTAATTTTTGTTTGATTAGGAGAATATGAAGGTTATGTAGTAATCTTATAAGAGTTATTTCTTTGAGATATATGTACATCAATTTTATATACACATCTCTCATATTTGTTTACATAATAAAATTAGAATATAAATATATAAAAAATAAAGTAATGTAATTAAATGATAAAAATTATGTATATATAAAATAATAAGTATATAATTGTGTCTATATAAGATTAGTAGATTTTTTAAAAAATAAATTATTTATAAAATGAATAAATAAAAATATATTTAATATTAAATTATTTAATAAATTAAAATAATAATATAATTTAAATTAAATTATTAATAAATATACTCTAACATATTCATTTTAAAAATAATCTTATTTTAATTTTTTTTAATATAATATAATATAATAACAAAGGCATGCCTCATTCTCTCCGATAGCGACACTTGGATCCCTCCGCTCACCACTTAATTTCAATCTTTTTCTCTCTCAATCTTTCATTCCAAAAAAGCAAAACAAAATTCTTTCTCTCTCTGTTTCCTCTGACTTTTTCCCTATAGTCCCCACATTCCACCACCACCCCTAAGTTACCTAACCCATCATCACCATGTCCCCCTCCACATATATTTAAATTATTATACATAATAACTATCTATTTCAATCTCATGCACACAAACACAACACATCATCCATCCGACTTTACCCCAAACCCACAGCCAAAGCTACAAACCTCATCATCATGCATCACCTTTCTAAATTCCAAAACCAACACACTATCTCAGGTCATTGTAATGAAACCTACGGTCACTATTTTCCTCCCCTATATCGTACGCATGATCTTTTTGTATTGACCCTTCTAAATTTACATTATTAAAAATTATAAATTGAAGGTGGGGGGAAAAAGAGATCCTCTCCATCTGTCTTTCTCTTTCTTTGTGAAAAATGGAATTAGGTGCAGCAAGTTTCTGGTCTTGCCAACATATAAGCTCATATAGGCAAACAGAGGCACCCTTTTTAGCATGGCGATTTGGTTTCTCCACCTTAGCGAAAGCCTTATAACCCTTGAGGTAATGCTTTATTACTGTTTTATTAAGATCCTTTAGTTCTTTATACTTTTTTTTTTTTGCTAAAAAAATTATTTTCCCCCTTCTCGTCTCTGGGATTTTTTTGTTTTGTTTTAGTTTAATGGTTTGTAATTCCTTTAATACAGTGGTTAGTATTTTTTTTTTTTCCCTCTGTAGCCATTAGGGATGCAATCATGGGTGGTTCTTCATTATCAACCTAAAATAGTCTTTTTTATTTTTTTATTTTTGGCTCATTTTATTTAGTTCTAATTTGATATTTTTTTTTAGATAGATTATTTTATTCTGGTATCTTTGTGGATTTTCCAGGCTTTTATGGAAGGTAGGATTTGACTTTGATGCCACAAGGGGTGATGGCTGTAGAGTTTACGGAAGTGTTTGATTGAATAGTGTTTCTATTACCTATATAACTCTCCAGCTTTTAATTGGAACTTTCCTGCCTTTTTGTTTCCAAATGGAATTGGATTTGGCCTCAGAGAACTTGAATGGTTTGGCCATTTTTTAAGGAAAAATCAGATTTTTTGTGATTCCTCCACTAATTGTTGTTGACGGGTCTGAAGAAATCTAGTTTTATTGGAGTTAGTTTGGAGACCTTTTTTCTAGCTAGAGCTGGAGGAGTTTTATAAGTACAAAATCTTATTTTGAAGGAATAGTTGGGAGTAAGATGGATGAAGATACTAATTCTTGGATAAGGAGGACAAATTTCTCTCACACAGTGTGCCATCGATTGGATCCTTCCAGATTGAGCACTATTCCTATCAGCATTCATCATCCAGAGCACAATTCAGGTCTGAAATCAAGGCCTGCTGGCAATACCATTTCTAATGGTTCACAGATTCAGAGGAATCCCATAACAAACAAGCAGAGATCTGTGTCTCCTTTGCCCGAAACTTTTGTTTCTGAGACCTTCAGGGAAGCTCGACATGAACAGAAGAGGTTCTCAACACCAGGTCCTCGAAGGAATGACCATGATAAGAGAATTATGGGGAAGTTATTGAACAAGGATTCCCGGGAAAGTAAGATATCAAGTTCAAAGTCACCTTCCACTTGTCCAAATAGGCAAGTGAAATTGAACGACAAGTCGCACTGCAAGGATGCATGGACTAAGTATTTTGACCATGGTGGAGGAAGGGTTACTGCTGTGGAAATAGGTGAAGAATGGACTGTTGATCTCTCTAAGTTGTTTCTTGGCCTCAGGTTTGCTCATGGGGCTCATAGTCGGCTTTACCATGGTGTATATAAGGAAGAACCTGTTGCTGTTAAAATTATTATGGTACCAGATGATGATGAAAATGGAACCTTGGCTGCTAGATTAGAGAAACAGTTCATTAGAGAAGTCACCCTTTTATCTCACCTCCACCATCGAAATGTTATAAAGGTAATCAAATTTTTTCCCTTCTTTTGTATTTGCTGTTTCCAATGTATATATGCTTGCTATGAATGCTGTCTGTTTATTTCTTATTGAATAAGGTTAGCATATCCATTGTTTTGTACTAATTACTGGATTTGACCCTCTAGTCATGTTGAAATAATAAGACATAAAGGTAAGGCTTCTACTTTATGAATCCTTTCTTATATATTTTGGTCTGATTATGCAGTTCATATAATGTTGAGATAATTTAGTGTAATAATGAGGCTGCTACTTTATACGCATTTTCTCATATATTTTGATCTGATCACAGTTCGTAGCAGCATGCAGAAAGCCACCGGTTTATTGTATTATCACTGAATATCTGTCAGAAGGTTCCTTGAGGGCTTATTTACATAAGTTGGAGCGCAAAACTGTTTCTCTACAAAAGCTAATAGCTTTTGCTCTGGATATTGCTCGGGGAATGGAATATATACACTCTCAAGGTGTCATTCATCGAGACCTTAAACCAGAGAATGTCCTCATTAAAGAAGACTCTCACCTTAAAATTGCTGATTTTGGCATTGCTTGTGAGGAGGCATTCTGTGACTTATTGGCTGATGACCCTGGTACCTACCGTTGGATGGCACCTGAGATGATCAAACGTAAATCCTATGGGAGAAAGGTTGATATCTACAGTTTTGGGCTTATCTTATGGGAAATGTTGACTGGAACAATACCATATGAGGATATGACTCCAATACAAGCTGCTTTTGCAGTAGTAAATAAGGTATGCTCCTTTGTAATTATAAATCATATAGGTTTTGTAATGTGATTGTCATGCTCTTTAATATTTATAACTTCATTCTTCGTTGCCACTTGTTAGTACTCTTTGTAAAGGCCCTGTATTCTCCTGGCCTTCAATGAGTTGTTCTTTGTGCACACTGCATTGGAATATTCTCAAATAATTGGAAAAGGTCCACAGCCCCTTTTTTCCACCCCAAAGCCCCCATTTCTTCTATGGTTTCTTGTCTTTTGGAGTTTGAGGTTGTTTCGGACCTATTTTAGTGGGCAGCATATAACAGTAATGCAAACTGGACTTGTGTGCAATTAATGATTCACTTGGCTTGCAGCTAGACAATGCATGCTCCGATAATGATTCTCCTGGCTGTACTTTTTGTAAGGAAATCAAGCACTAATCCCACTGAATAAAATCCAAACAAGTTTATACCCATTTGATGCCATAAAGTACACTGCATTTTATAGAAAACCAAGTATATTTGTGAGATATAGTTGAAAGCCCTGGCTAGATTCCTCCTTTACTTAGAAAACAATGGCGGAGTAACACAAATTCTATTCATCCTTCCTTGGCATGTGTGGCCAACTGATCCAAAAGGAAATTAAATTGAAGTATAAATTTATGCAAGTGGTTTCTTAAACTAACATGTATTAGTATATATATCTTAAATTATTGCATGTGCCTCTATCTCCTTGAGTGATATAACATTCTAGCTGATAGATTACTAAGAATGAAGCTGATTTAATTCGTAGGATCTACAAATATTTGGGTAATTGTGGGAAAGATTTTGTAGTGAACAGTTTCATTTCTTTTTGGTGGTTGATTTATCTGAATTTAGAGAAATGTGTAGCTGGTCAGCCATCTTGTATGTATTATTTCTTCTCTCTTATTTTGGAACTCATATGGCAGAGTTTACCTATGCAATTCTTATACTTATGTGATGTGGTATTGTATTTCTTCAGAATTCGAGGCCCGTTATTCCTTCAAACTGTCCACCTGCTATGCGAGCTTTAATTGAGCAATGTTGGTCCTTGCAACCAGATAAGAGGCCTGAGTTCTGGCAGGTTGTCAAGGTATTAGAGCAATTTGAATCTTCACTTGCCCGTGATGGAACCCTGACTCTGGTGCAAAACCCTTGTTGCCAAGATCACAAGAAAGGGCTTCTTCATTGGATTCAAAAACTTGGTCCCGTGCATCAAAACAGTGGCCCCGTGCTTAAACCCAAATTCACATGAATCTTTAAAGTGTCCTGGCTTTTGTGGTACACCAGGTCCATTGTAATTTAAAACGAAAGGTTTGCTTTTGAGGTTCTCTGGTTGTAGTCCACTTTTTAACATTCATGTGATAGTAAATTGATTTTTAGGCTTGCACATTAAGGCGAAAGCATATTTCATTTGCGCTGTGCACACACTAATGATAATCAACTTATGGCACTCTGGTTCATGTGTAGTTGTAGTTGATACCAAAAAAGTTATCCCCGCCCCCCCCTCCCTTGCTAATGTAGGTGTCACTTAATAGTCACGTAAGCAACTAAATTTGTTACATAGAAAATTTTAATATGGATCTCTTAAGAGGAGGTTTATAGATGGACAGATTTTGATTTATTGATTTATTATTAAAAAAAATTAATGATTCAGATTAAAAGTTAAATTTTTACAGATTTTAACTAAGTGTTCATTTGATTATTAGAATTGAGTATGAAATTAAAACTTGGAATTGGAATTGGATTTTTAATTTTAATTTTTATATTTGAAATTGTAATTTCATAAATTAATTTTATGAAATTAAAAAATAACTAAGTTAAGTCTCTTCTTAATTCTTAACCAATATTTTAAGAATTATTAATTTCATAACTTACAAATTAAACTCTCTTTCTTTTCACATTTTATTCATGAACAATAATATTTATTAATATTTTATATTTATATAGAAAATTATTTTTATATTTATATAAAAATTATTATAATAACTATTTTTTTAAAAAAAATTCATAAAATTTTTTATGAAAAAATATGACTATTATATTATAAAAATATTATTGTATGAATATTTTTATTAATTTTAATTTTATAAATAATTTTTAATGTTTTAAATCATACTTTTAAATAATAAAATTATAATTAAATTTCAAATTATAATTTCTTATCATAATTCTTTAACAACTTTAAACTTAAAATTTAAAATTCTGAACTAATTTTAATTTTAAACCAATTCTAATTCTAAAATAATGAAAATTAAAATTAAAATTCTATATTTTAATTTTAATTCTGCTATCTAAAGAGACCTTAATAGTATTTAGATTCTTTTAAAATTTAGTCAAGTTATTATTATTATTTTATTTTAAATAATTATAAATATAAAAATTTATAAATTTTAATTAATAATTTTTATATATATTTAAATATATATAAATACTATTAAATAAAATCCATTAATAAACTTAAACTTATTAGATTCATATTAATATATTCGGTGTCACATCTACACTTTTGTTAACAAAAATGAAGACAACTTAACAGAGGACTAACTCGGTTAATAAATTAATATTTTAGAGACTTTGTGTTTAATAAAAAAATATTCAGACTAAAGTAGAATTGGAAAAATTTGTCGGGAACAAAAATGATGATTTACTTTATCAAGCTTCAAGGCTGGGTTGTCTCTGTCATTATGTCTGCGCTGATGCCATGGCCAAACGAGGAAGAGCTGAGTGCGTTGCCTTCAAGTGCTGGAACTCTCCCCCAGATGATCTTAACTTTGCTGCTCTTAGCTGATGCCTCGGGTGTAGCTTTCCCCAGGCAGTAGTGCTTTTTTTTGTCTTCCCTTTTGTTTTTCTGTTTGTCTTCTCTACGAAAAAAAAAAGGAAAAGAACTAACAAAAGTCAAAAGTTATAACAGCCCCCACCCCTTGAGCCCACTAAGAACAAACTAAAGTTCTTTTTTTGGTGATCCTCTATTTGTAAGCCAAAAAAAAAAGACGTTCACAAAAAAATCTTAAGTTTGTTCTCGAGTTAAATTTCCGCTTCAATCTCCTATTTGTAATCATACTAATTCACACATCAAGAATAATAAGTTGCTAGAATGTTTTTCGCGCAACTTGTTATACCTGGCTAGTGTTAGATGCTCAACGAAGATGGACCTTTAAAATTTAAATCAAAATCTATGAAGATGGCTTATGAAAAGCATGTGTCGGGATCCCTCTGACAAAGGATTTAATGGAGTTTCGGCTTTACGTCAAAGAGGTGGTGGATATGGAGAGTAACTCTCCCGACTCCTTCAGTCATGTTTAGAAGAAAGGAAAAGAGAAGTGTGTGACGGATTATATTATAAATGATAATATCACCTGCAGCCTTAATAAAGGGTTGGGGTTACTGGGTTCTTTGTTCTCATTCAAAGACCTTCTTTTCTAGTTTCTACTATGAAAACGACAAAAAAAAGGGAGGGGGGGGATGAATCCAAAATACGAAATCAGCATATTTTGGATAGAAGATAAGGTTAGAAGGGATTAATGAGTGTAGAAGTGATAACAGGACATGGATATTTAAACTCTTGTATTAGTAAAAAAAATTGATGAATTTAGTAATATTATTTATAATTTATAATTATACAAGTAGTCAAATCTTTACTTGTCATGAATTTTGTTAATTTTGCTAAAGCTAAAATTCGACTAAAAAGAAAACAGTTTCTATATGCAATCAATTTCAAAATCCGACAATTATAGATTCCAACAATGTTATGTTATTATATGCACATAGCACACTTATATACACTTTATTCACATTTACACACTTTTCACTACTTAATTATATTTAGGTATATGTCAGTTTTTGCACATACACTTTAATTTTATCATCTAGGTAGATTGTGAGAATAAGTGTATATTTAGTTGTGATTATTTCTCCGCCTAACAATTTTTTTTTTGTTAAAAAACTTTGTTTATTGTTCATAGTATATTTGGGTAATTCTGGTTTAACTTTTGTATAAAATTCAATGCATTATAACAATTTTTAGAGTCGTCAAAATAGATCAAGTCCGATGAATCGACCCGAATAATCCAATAAAATAAACGAATTAGACTAAAAAAGTGAATAAAAAAATTGAAATGACCCGAATGGGTCGGGCCGAGCCACATTAATAACACTGCATTAGGTCAGGCCATGTCAGTAAAATGTCAGCCCGAAACTAACATGACCCGATCTAGACCCGCCTGATCTGGGCAGGCTCGAATGGGCCTGGTCGGCCCATTTTGACAGTCGTAACAATTTTTTTGCATAATCTTGAAACTTGAAACTTATGATTCTATATTATAGATTATTCTAAAAGTTTTGAGATATAAATATTCTTTTGTCCTCAATCAAATAATTTTTTTAATCATTTTATATCTCTTTTGGTAATTTAATGCATAAAAATTATTCTTTTTTATATCATTCAAATGAAACAGATTATTTTAAAATCGTTTTTCAGCTAATATATTTAAATAAAACTGATTATATTATAATCAATTATACAATAATGGATTATTAAAATAATCAAAAAATTTATAGTTAAACCAAACACATCCTAAAATATTGTGTAATTAACACTTTTCATTAGAATCACCATAATACTATTATTATCAGCACAACTATTTCCTTTCACTAAGTGTGTCAAAATGGACCTTACTTGATGGGTTGACCCGAAAAACTCAATAAAATGTGCAAGTTGATCAACAAAATTAAAATCCGAATAAATTTGGCTTGACTTGGCCTTGCTCGATTTGGCACAACTCGATGCGGTCTAACTCGCAAGTCAAAAAATGCCAAAATCAACATTAGAATTATTAAGTTTTTCTTTTTGTAAGTTTACCTAAATGTCATTTTAAAACAAACATTCATCTATTTTAAGTAACAACTAATTTAAAATATTTAAATACTGATATGCGTAAAATACATTGAGAGCAAGTGCACTCTATCGTATAGTAATATAAGACTTGAATCCAAGTTGTCGATCTCACGAGAAATAAGAGGTAATTACTAGATTCGCTAAACCCTTAGTTATTTAAACAATCGTAGGTGTGAAGAGACACTTAAAATAAAATCAGACAAGAATTAAAGAATAATGATAGAAGATTAATCAATGTAGAGATAAATCACTTAGAGGGAAATTAGGGCGCAAGGTTCACTTGAATCCAATTAATCAGATTTTTACTCATTTATGATGTAAGGTAATTCTCTTGTCAAAATCTTTTAATTGGTATTGAGTCCCAATGATCATAGATAATCAATATTTTATTCCTAATTAATTACCTATTTGGTCAACTAGTTGAATTAACTAAGAATGCATTAAGCCTTAATTCAAGAGATGAACTAACTTAATTGTCAATTTAATTAGTAGAATAAATTGATGTTTGATCATTCACTAACCTAATCTTAGGTTTATTATATGAGTCCACTTGTAACACCCTTTTTTCTAGAAGAAAAGGGAACGTCACACCATAATAAAATGAAATAAAAATGTAAAAAATAATAAATCATGAATTAAGACCCGGTTCATTTTAATATATAATTAAGCCTCTTCAATCGTAAATGTATAGTAATTGGGTAAATTTAAATTCTTTTCTTTTTTTGAGAGAATAATGAATACAGTTACACGATAAATCGACATGAAAGTAAAATCATACATCCATATATATATATATATATATATATATATATATATATATATATATATATATATATTTACTCACCCCAATATGTTTACAAATATACAGCCCATAAAAAATGACAAAACATCAAGCTTTCCAAAAAGATATACTGATAGCCATCAGTAGCCACCGACAGTACCAGCCCCCTAAGATTGACGAGAAGGAACCGTAGCTGGATCCTCCTCTGGGTCTTCCTCGTCAGATGAAATCATCATCGGAGCGACCGAATTTTGAGCAGAGGCTCGAGTAGTGGAAAGAACTGAATCCTCTCGTGGCAGGAATGAAACCTCTTTCCACATTTTGGCCAAGATAAACACCAACAATATCCATAAGATATCACAATTTATCCAACTTAAACATCAATAGTTACCTAGTCCCACTCATGGACCCAAAATAACATAGCATTAAGTTCTCAAAGTGGTAAAACACTCCACAAGGTTCATTATAGAATTTTATTTAGATTAACAATTCTTATAAAATCTCTCCGTCTAGAGGAATTCTCTTAACAAATCAAATTATTTACTTTAGTTTAACTATAACATATTGATGGGATAATTAAAAATTTCAAATCCAAGTGCAGATTGTTTCAAGTAGTAAATTCTCGGGAGTCTGAGGTCGATCCACAGGGAATTGATGAATAGAAAATTATTTGAGGTACGAAGAATATTTGTCACAATACTAAAGATGATATAAGTTGTTCATAAATGAAAAGGATTTGCTTGAGTTAGGAGATCACTTTTAGTAATAAATTAAAGACAAGATTATTTCTTTTTATAACTCAATTGAAATCATACATAATGAAGGTTCCAATCGGAAGATTTAACATTCAAAGTTCAATTTAGATTAAACATGTAATCATATTATAATTCTAATAATTATCTACTAATACTTGTAAATGGTCTCAAGCATCTACTGTGTCAACGTCTTGTCTACAATGAATCAAGATATTCATTATACAAGAAGAGTTTCTAAATTAATCGGAAACAACATACAACACATATAAATATCACATAAAAATATATCATTTAAGCACAAGAAGTAGAATAATCTAACCTTATTTCATTACCAAGAGCTTCACTCTTTCACCCAAGCAAGATGAAGATTTAATTACTTATAGACAAGAAGAAAGAAAGAGAGAAGAAGAAGATGATGAACATAACTTCAATTAAGAACAATAGAAAACTACACAAAGGAAAACTAATAACACAATAATATAAACTAAACTCTAAGCTAAACTAACCCTCTTAAATGATCAGCCTTTGCCTCCTTTTATAGAGTTCAACGAGTGCAAGAAGACAATTGAGTTGTTTGATGATGAGAAGTAAAATCAAAATAGATGATGAATGAGCTGAAATTATGGACTTTCTTGGCTCTGAAATGTCTCTACTCTTAGCTCATGGCATGCATCAGAATTGAGCCAAGTGGTCTTCATGAAAATTCTAGGAAATTGTCTCAGTTTTCCAGAGACATCAAGTTTAGCCAAATCCAATAACCACAGCCCGAGATATGGCCCAATTACTGCTCATGGGTTAGGCCCAGCACCTCTGTTCTGACTTCCAATTCCAATATCACCTTCAAGGAACCCAAACTGAATTTTGTGTTCTTCATGAAAGTTGTAGATATAGGCCTTAACCTTCCACTATCAAAATTTTAGATATAGCTTAATGAGTGCATAGAGGTCAAGCTGTCAAGTTCAAAATGCTAGATTTTACTTCAATTCCAATTTGAGTTATCCAAACATGTGTTTCAAGTCTTGAGACCTTCATGAAAGTTGTAGAAATTTGTCTTAGCTTTAAAACAAGACCAAAATCACATCCATCGGATATTTGTAACTCAAATTATAGTCAGTTTACTAAAAAAGCTAAGTGAGAAGGTTATACAATGAATGAAATATATTGCTATCAATGTGGCTCTTGCTATCAAGTGAATAGTTATTAGAGATTTATCTAAACTTTCCAACAAGACTAAAATCACATTAATCAGATAATGACAACTCAAATTGTGGCCACTTTACTTAAGAATGCAATCACCCAAATTAATGATAATTCAAGCAATAATTTCTTCAATGATCCAATTAAGCTTAATTTCATAAAATGTGACAAAATTAACTTAATTAAGCCAAATTAAACTTTAAGAATCCTAGTGAGAGGATTATAAAATGAATAAAATACATTGTTATCACATATCAATTATTAAAGTCATAATTATCTTCTCACAATATTTTGACCAACTCTGCCCTGGGCGCCTGGGCATCAGATCTCCAGCGCCTGAGCGCTCAACACACAGCGCTTGAGCGCTCACTGAGCTACGTTTCTGGAAGTCATTCTGGACGTTGAGCGCTTGAGCGTTCAAGCTCCAACGCCTGAGCGTCGGTTGAGCGCCTGAGTGCTCGCTGCACAGCGCTTGAGCGCTCGTGCAACAGTAAGGATTCTGCAGAACCTTGGCCCATTCATTTTCAAAGCTTGTCATTCATTTTCAAACAATCCAAAATATGATTCATGGTTATCAAGGTACAAAATAGCAATCAATAGAATCATAGTCATCAAATACACAATGTTAGTCCATAGATTCATACAAATCAAACAACCACAAAATTATGAAAATAATACAATATAACAAAGAGAGTAATCCCACAGGGATTCCCTCATCAACAACAACACATAAGATATCTCCTTATTACTAAGATTGGTTGAAGAGGATTATCCCCCTCTTACCTATTGAAGACAACACAAGGATGTAAGCCCTTTTTGTTCTTGATTTTTATTTTATTTTCCACCTTCAAAAAAATCTTAGGGTGAGTGGTGCGTGCAAAAGATACACTAAGAGCAAGTGCACTCTATCGCCAAGTAATATAGGACTTTTGAGTCCAAGTTATCGATCCCACGAGGAATAAATGATAATTACTAAAATTGTAAAACTCTTATGTTATTTAGACAGTCGAAAGTATTTGCAAGATCCAAATTAAAAATAGAAAACTAATGAAGAAAATAAGGAACAATTAAATAAAGAAAAGATAAATAAGATAGAAAGATGCTAGAGCATGAGGTTCACTTGAGTTTAATTATATAGATCTTCTTTCAAATATAAACAAGTAATTCTTTTGCCAATATTCCCTTATTTGCTATTGAATCCCAATGGTCATGGTGAAACAATATTCTATTCTTAATTTAACCCACCTATTTGGTCATTTAGTTGAATTAATCAAGAATGCATTAAGCTTTTATTCAAGAGATGAATCAACATACCATTAATTCCATTGGTAGGAAAAATTGATGTTTGGTCATTCACCAATATAGTCCTAGGCTTAAAATATAGATCCACTCATTGAGTGCGGATGGTCAATTGGCAAACAATGAATTAATAAATGTCAAAAGTGATCGAGTTATGACAGAATAAAAGCAATATAATAAACCCATAAAGAAATTACCATTATTATATTAGAAATCAAATCTACATAATTATAAACTCAAGATCCCCCATAGCTCTAGCTATGAGTTTAGCCACTCATATTCAATACAAACATACTCATAATAAGATACAGATCCATGGAAAGAAAACCAAAGAAAGGAGAAAAACTGAGAGAAAGAGAGATCAAAACCCCTTTGTAGAGATCCAGATCTTCAAGCCTCCAAGAGATCCTCCATTTTAAGCCTTCCTCCTTCAGATCTGCCTCTCCAAACCTCTCCTTATGGACAAATTAAGTAAAAATTACAAAGAAAAGTGAAAATAGATGGAAAACTAGTCTGGGAGCTCTCCTCTCCCTCCTGTCCTCTTGCTCCTTTCTGCTGCTGCGCTCAATTTATAGACTTTTCGAGTGAACAGTACTCACACGGCCGTGTCTAATTGAGACACGGCCGTGCTTGTGACATCATTGCTTACGCAGCTCTTAACCTTAACCATTAAGGAAAGGAGACACGGCCGTGCTTGTTTTAGACACGGGCGTGTCTCATTACAATAACGTGAAATTCGCTCAGAAAACGCGTCCGCACAGTAAAATCCCGTGAGTGAACAGTACTTACACGGCCGTGCCTAAATTAGACACGGCCGTGTCTCCATCAAAGTCATCCAAAAACGCGTAAAAACAGTAGATCCGTGAGTGAACAGTGCTCACACGGCCGTGCTTATTTTAGGCACGGCCGTGCTTAAATTCCAGAAACTTTCCCAAGGTTAGACACGGCCGTGTGAGGGTCCAGGAATGCGAAATTTCATTTTTAGGGGAGACACGGCCGTGCTTGGATTAGGCACGGCCGTGTCTCTAAGTCAGAAGCTTTAGATCAGTTAGACATGGCCGTGTCTCATTGACAGAAGCTTTTCATGAGTTAGACACGGCCGTGTCTAACTATTTAATAGCTCAAAACGTCATTTTTTGAATAAGTGCCCTTCATGAAAGTTGTAGATCTTTTTCTTAGCTTTCCAGGGACACCTAATTCACTTCGTTTCGACCTCTGTAGCTCAAGATATGCTCATTTTATTGCACAAAGGTCAAAAACTCTACAAATCTTAACAGTATAAATTAAGAAATTTCAACTCCATTTCGTTCTGAAAAGATCCATCCAAAGCTTCATAGAACCATGTCAAAACACCACTTTTGGACCTAAAAACATAGAGGAAGACCAATCATGAGATATCAAGGATAAATAGATTAAATGTGACATAAATTCTAACATAAATCAATCAAAGCGCCACAATTCATCCAATTTAGGGCTATAAAATATAGACTTATCAACTCCCCCACACTTGAGCTTTGCTTGTCCTCAAGCAAAGAATAGGAATCAATAGCAAGATCAAACTTAGCAAACAGAAACATGAATCAAGGAAAATTCCATGATTAAAAAGTCCAAGTTCAGCAATCAAATTCAATCAATCAAGATCATTCAAAGATTTAAAACGATCAGATTCTTTAGTCTAGCTTGCAACTTTTCTCTTTACCAAACATATGAGATCACTCATCTTTCCATCGCTCAAGTGTTTAAGGACAAAGAGATCACTCAAATTTCTCGAGAAAAATGCAAAACCATAAGCTTGATTATCAATCTCATCTCCACTTCCAAGTTCACATACATAGCAAGAATCAAAAGGACTTCATCTGGTTGTAACGGGGCCAAGGGTAATAATGTAAGGTAGAAAAAAGATAAGTAAGGGTAAAGAATGCTAATAGATAAATCATTACAAGCAGAATCAGGTTGAAAAGTTGAATAGAGCATGATGCACAAAGATTTAACCAATTCTCAAATTCAACCTTGTATTATTCTTCACTAATAATTCTTTTTCTTTTTCCTTCTTTCTCATCAATTTTTTTTTTTTTTACCCTTGAACATAAAACAACTTTCCAAGACTTTTCATTCAACACATTGGATGCTCCAAAGAATTCAACCTGATTATTCAATTTGGTTTTCAAAGAAATTAATTTTCAGGTTCAAAATGGGCAACTAAAGGGTATTTTATCAATTCAACTCTGAAAGTCAAGAAAGAATAAATCTTAATTGCCTTAATCATATTCAAGTATGTATGTGAATCATTAAAGCCTCAACAAGATATCAAAGCAAGTTCTAGCATACATCAATCATGAGAAAACTCGTTCTAGAAGATTCATTCAATCATTAAAGCTCAAAACTCACTTTCTGTCTAAGTTGGTAAAGAAATCAGAAGCAAGCAGACATGACTAATTCCCAACAGAGATGCTAAATTTCACTTTTCTTAATTGAATAGGATTACTTCACACAAAATCATCTCATGATCATTGGATTCCCCTTTCAACAAATCTCTGTCAACAACAGAATAAATCAAGCATTTGACACACAATTCCAGCTTAATTATCAGCATTACTCAAGTGTTCATCAGTTGTGTAAATTTTTATTATTATTATTTTCACAAAATACAGTACCCCCCACACTTAAGATAAACATTGTCCTCAATGTGGAAAAGAAAGAAATAAAGGGGGTAAAGAAAAGAGCAACACAACCTGATGAAGAGTGAGACAGTGCCAAGCAGAGGAGAAGCGCAAAAGTCAACGCTGCAACAGACCCTGCAAAACAAAAATAACAAAAATAATAGAAACAACTAAAAGAAGAAACACAGGTTGCCTCCTATGAAGCGCTTGTTTAACGTCACGAGCCTGACGGTGGACTGATAAATCAAGGTGGCTTAAAGCAAGAAAAATAGGATGGTGCCTTTTTCTTTTCAAAGGAATGACTCAATCCCTTGTCCATGACCTTGGAGGAGCCTCCATAAACATTTTGAGCTTGATAAGGACTTGGTTGATCTGGAAGTGCCTTGGCTCTGCTAGGCCATGGTGATTTTGATCGATCAACAGATGAATGGCAAATCTGTGAAGGAGCATGTATCATCGGAGGACCTTTATCTGTTTCACCATCTTGAGTTTCCAGAAGGTCAAAATCAACATTATATGATGGTGGGGGGTCTTTGATAGCTAAGACTTCTTATTTCTTAGCTTGAACAAAATTGATAGGGGCATGAAGATTTGACATTGGGAAAGATTTAACCTCCTTGAAGACATTTATGGTCACATAATCTTCATCCACTCTCAAGATAAGCTCACCCCGTGGTACATCAATTACTGCTCCTGAAGTTGCTAGAAACGGTCTTCCAAGAATGAGAGGAATATCAGTATTCTCTTCCATATCTAGCACCACGAAATCAACTGGAAAAATGAATTTATCCACCTTGACTAAAACATCTTCCACCACACCACGAGGATAAGTAATGGATCTATCAGCCAACTGTAAAGAAATGTTGGTAAACTTTAGTTCCTGCATTCCCAATTTCTTAAACACAGAGAAAGGCATCAAATTAATACTAGCACCCAAATCACATAATGCCTTATCAAAATAAGAAGTACCAATAGAGCAAGGAATAGTAAAACTCCCTGGATCTTTTAATTTCGGGGGTAACTTCTTTAAGAGAATGGCGGAGCACTCCTCATTCAGACAAATCGTCTCAAATTCCTCAAGTTTGCGTTTCTTTGTAAGAATTTCCTTTAGGAATTTTGCATATTTGGGCATTTGAGAGATGGCTTCAACAAACGGAATGTTAATGTGCAACTTTTTGAAAATCTCCAAGAATTTAGCAAATTCCTTATCTGGTTGATTGTTCTTGAGCCTCTGAGGAAATGGGATCTTGGCATATGGTGATGGTTCACATATTAAGCTTTGCTCACGATTCTTCTTCGCCTCTCCCATTTTGGTTCTTTCTTCTCATCCTCTTTTTCTTTGTTGTCAACTTGAATCGAGACTTCTTCAGTTAAAACATCATTTTTCTTTTCCTCGATTCTTGATGAGCTAGGTGCTTCATTTGCCTTCTTATCTAAAGTTTTGCCATTTCTCAGGGTAATTGCATTGACCTGTTCTCTCGGATTAGTCTCAGTAGTACTAGGCAATGTCCCTGTTGCTCTTGCTGTCATCAGAGTGGTCAACTGACTGATTTGAGTTTCCATGTTCTTCATTCTGGCATCTGAATTTTGCATGTACTTCATTACCAAATCTTCAAAGCTTGGCTTCTCTGCAGGTGCTTGAAAACCTAGAGGTGGTTGTAGAGCTCTCTGCTGATTTTGTTGGTAGCCTTGTTGATTTCCCCATTTGAAATTAGGGTGGTCCCTCCAACTAGGATTGTACGTGTTGGCATATGGATTGTACTGCTGTCGGTTGGAATTGCCAACAAAATTTGCTGCTTCAGGCTCCGGGGCAAAAGGACTACCAACTTGACAGTTTGAACTTGTATGACCTTGCCCTCCACATGCGTCACAAATAATAGGTGGGGCTGCACTATTTGTTACCATCAAAGTTTCCACCTTCTTTGTCAAAGCTTCCAATTGGCTTAGAATGGTAGTAGAAGCATCAACAGCATGCACACCTACTGGTTTCTTAAGAATTTGGCGCTCATTTTGCCATTGATAACTATTTAGCGCCATTTCTTCAATCAATGCTTGACTCTCAGTAGGGGTCTTCCTCCATATTGTACCTCCCGCAGCAGCATCAATGAGGGAACGGTTTGCAGACGACAAACCATTGTAAAAAGTCTGAACCTGCTGCCATACAGGAAATCCATGATGTGGACATCTCCTCAATAACTCTTGAAAACGTTCCCATGCTTCATATAGAGTGTCCATTTCAAATTGCATAAAAGAAGATATATCATTCCTCAACTTAGCAGATTTAGAGGGAGGAAAATACTTAGCCAGAAATTGTTGTGTCAATTGGTCCCAGGTAGTAATGGAACCCCTTGGTAGTGACGTTAACCATTGACTCGCCCTATCCCTAAGAGAGAAAGGAAAGAGTCGCAATCTGATTGCATCATCTGTCACTCCATTGTATTTGATTGTATCACACAACTGCAAGAACCTGGCCAAGTGCTGATTTGGATCATCTGAAGGTAATCCACCGAACTGGACGGAGTTTTGAATCATGGAGATCAATGCTGGTTTGATCTCAAAATTATTAGCCGCCACAGCTGGTCTTATAATACTTCCTCCATACCCTTCAGCAGTGGGCATAGAGTACTCAAGCATGGTCCGCTCTGCTGGGTTAGCTTGTTCGTCACGATTCCTTTCAATTACTGGTCCTTCCATCCTGTTTATGTCTTTTGTCACAGCTGCAATATGAGTTTGTTTCCTTAACCTGCGAGCTGTTTTCTCAATTTCTGGATCAAATGTTAGATCAGGAAACTGAGAGCGAGTGAACATAAACAAGAAAAATGAACAAGTGACAAACGTAGTGAAAAATAAATTAAAAAGACATAAACAAAAACAAAAGAAAGAAAGAAAAATATAAACAAAAAAAAATAAAAAAAAAAAAAAAAAAAAAAAAACGAAAATAAAAAAAATAAAAATAAAAATAATAAAAATAAAAATTAAACAAAAATAAATAAAAACGAAAATAAAAAAAATAAAAATGAAAATGACAAAATAGAAAAAACAGAAATATACAAAAATAAGAGAATAAAGACAGATAAAAAAAACTAAAAATCAAATTAAATAAAGATAAATAAAAACAGAACACAAAAATAAAAACAGATAAAATAGATTAAAAAAAAAATTCGTCTAAATTAACTAAATTTTACGCCTCTAATATTACCAAAATTATTAAAGAATGACGCTAAAAACTTAGTGCGTGCAAAAGATACACTAAAAAGAAGTCGACTCTATCGCCAAGTAATATAGACTTTTGAGTCAAGTTATCGATCCCACGAGGAATAAATGATAATTACTAAAATTGTAAAACTCTTATGTTATTTAGACAATCGAAAAGTATTTGCAAGATCCAAATTTAAAATAGAAAACTAACGAAGAAAATAAAGAACAATTAAATAAAGAAAAAATAAATAAAGATAGAAAGATGCTAGAGCATAAGGTTCACTTGAGTTTAATTATATAGATCTTCTTTCAAATATAAACAAGTAATTCTTTTGCCAATATTCCCTTATTTGCTATTGAATCCCAATGGTCATGGTGAAACAATATTCTATTCTTAATTTAACCCACCTATTTGGTCATTTAGTTGAATTAATCAAGAATGCATTAAGCTTTTATTCAAGAGATGAATCAACATACCATTAATTCCATTGGTAGGAAAAATTGATGTTTGGTCATTCACCAATATAGTCCTAGGCTTAAAATATAGATCCACTCATTGAGTGCGGATGGTCACCGGTCAAACAATGAATTAATAAATGTCAAAAGTGATCAAGTTATGACAAGAATAAAAAAGAATATAATAAACCCATAAAGAAATTACCATTATTATATTAGAAATCAAATCTACATAATTATAAACTCAAGATCCCCCATAGCTCTAGCTATGAGTTTAGCCACTCATATTCAATACAAACATACTCATAATAAGATACGGATCCATGGAAAGAAAAACCAAAGAAAGGAGAAAAACTAGAGAGAAAGAGAGATCAAAACCCTTTGTAGAGATCCAGATCTTCAAGCCTCCAAGAGATCCTCCATTTTAAGCCTTCCTCCCTTCAGATCTGCCTCTCCAAACCTCTCCTTATGGACAAATTAAGTAAAAATTACAAAGAAAAGTGAAAATAGATGGAAAACTAGTCTGGGAGCTCTCCTCTCCCTCCTGTCCTCTTGCTCCTTTCTGCTGCTGCGCTCAATTTATAGACTTTTCGAGTGAACAATCTTCACACGGCCGCTGTCCCCAATTGAGACACGGCCGCGCTGTGTGACGTCATTGCATTGCTACGCAGCTCTTAACCTTAACCATTAAGGAAAGGAGACACGGCCGTGCTTGTTTTAGACACGGCGTGTCTCATTACAATAACGTGAAATTCGCTCAGAAAACGCGTCCGCACAAGTAAAATCCCGTGAGTGAACAGTACTTACACGGCCGTGCCTAAATTAGACACGGCCGTGTCTCCATCAAAGTCATCCAAAAACGCGTAAAAACAGTAGATCCGTGAGTGAACAGTGCTCACACGGCCGTGCTTATTTTAGGCACGGCCGTGCTTAAATTCCAGAAACTTTCCCAAGGTTAGACACGGCCGTGTGAGGGTCCAGGAATGCGAAATTTCATTTTAGGGAGACACGGCCGTGCTTGGATTAGGCACGGCCGTGTCTCTAAGTCAGAAGCTTTAGATCAGTTAGACATGGCCGTGTCTCATTGACAGAAGCTTTTCATGAGTTAGACACGGCCGTGTCTAACTATTTAATAGCTCAAAACGTCATTTTTTGAATAAGTGCCCTTCATGAAAGTTGTAGATCTTTTTCTTAGCTTTCCAGGGACACCTAATTCACTTCGTTTCGACCTCTGTAGCTCAAGATATGCTCATTTTATTGCACAAAGGTCAAAAACTCTACAAATCTTAAAGTATAAATTAAATTAATTTCTCCATTCAAGAAAAGATCCATCCAAAGCTTCATAGAACCATGTCAAAACACCACTTTTGGACCTAAAAACATAGAGGAAGACCAATCATGAGATATCAAGGATAAATAGATTAAATGTGACATAAATTCTAACATAAATCAATCAAAGCGCCACAATTCATCCAATTTAGGGCTATAAAATATAGACTTATCAGTTAGCAACTTTCAAAATATTCACTCAAACCATGGAAAGATGAGTTCTTGATCACATAGGTGACCAATAAAAACAAAAATGAGAAGAAAAAGAAAAAAGTTGAGGGCTTTACCTCAAAAGTTTCAAGATTTAGCTTCAATGGTAGAAAATGAGAGATGAAGAACTTGTGAATGACCACCAAAGAGAAGAGCCTTAGAATGGTGGAAGGAAGTTAGAAATGTGATGTGTGTAACAAACAAATGGAGATGGTCTCCAATGTGTGGGTGTGCCGTGGAGGAGGAAGAAGAGAAGAAGAAAGAATGCTTGAAGAAAATGAGAAGAGAGAAAAGAAAGAAAGAGAAAGGTGTCAAGTGTTTTTTTTTTTTTTTGAAATAGGAATGAAGTGGTAAATGTGAGAAAACAATTTTTAGCTCCCCCAAGGAGTGCATCTGCCGTGGAGAGAATGGGGAGGGAAGAAAGAGAAATGTGTTATTTGGGGAAATTTCTTGGAAACTTCCCTTACTAAGCTTTGATTAAATTAATCTTTCTTTTGAAATAAAGCAAATGAATGTGACACAAAGTAGATTTTAGATAAGGTGATAATAATTTTTACTACAAGTTATTATTCAATGGATAACTGTTACAGATAGCAAAGCCAGTATTAATTATCCAACAGATAATAAAGTGTACAGTGATTTTTATTTATCAGATAAAAATCTTTAAAAAAACGTAAAACCTCATAAACCGTATCCAGTCTTGGGTTTAGTAAGATCCTCCGTCGACGTTTCCACAGATCAATGTCCTCAGAAAAAATATATTATTTTCCTAGCTCCGCTCAGTGTGCACGTAAAATGAGAAATAATATTAAAATATTATACGTTCTCAGAAAAATCTAGAAAAATTCACAAAAATTATAAATATTATAAAATGACTATTTCTCATAAAATTACAAATTTTCGGGGTGTTACACCACTTATTGGTTGCAGTTGGCTACTGTTCAAACAATGAATTAAAGCATACCAAAATTGATCAAGTTTTGACAAAAATTCAAGCAATATAATAAACTCAATGAAATTACCTTGATCAAATTCGAATTCAAAACCAATTATTAGAAAACAAGATTCCCCATATCCCTAGCTTATGGGATTAGCTATTCATGTTTAATAATAATCCTAAATCATAACACAAATTCATAGAAGGAAAAACCTAAAGAAAAGAAAAAAAAGTAGAGAGAAGAGAAATCAAAACTCCTTCAATGGAGATTGTGATTTTCAAGCCTTCAAGAATTACGTCATCTCTTCGTAGCCGTCTTATAGAGATTCATGACAGTCCTTTTGTGTGATTGCTCTCCAAAAGGTTTAGGGGTTCGCTACTATTTATAATAATCAGAGGCAAAACTGTAAGTTTTCATGCACAAAAAGCTTCACACGGTCGTGTCTCCCAGAGACACGGTCGTGTCTCCAAATCAAAGATGTTCCCAAAGTTAGACAAGGTCGTGTCTAACTCATGAATTGCTTCTGAGTTGACACAGGGTCCTATCTGAGCCAATATGATTTTCTTTTGTTCTGAAAACGTAGTGTATTCACCTACTTTCACTCCCAATGAGATAAACAACTTTCAATCTGCAAAAATTGAAAACAATGATAAAAACTTATCTAAAATTCACTAATAAACACAAGCAAATCACCATATTTTATCCAATTTGATACTACAAAATATGGATTTATTAAATACAAATTAATATAAGTCTTTTAATATAATATAATCAAATAAATTATTTAAAATTAATATTTTTTAACTCTAATTGTATGAATAAGTAAAGAAAATAAAGATTTGTTGGCTGACCCAAATAGCCTGCAACTCGCATAAGATCGAGCTGGGCTAAGAATTTACTAGTCCAAACTATATTAGGCTTGGTATAACCCTACCCGCATTTGACTTAGCCTGCAAGGGGCAAACCTAAATGAGTATACTTAACCTGAACTGACATATCTACCTTTCACTACTATTATAAATGAAGAAATGATACTTATAATTCTTATGTGCTTTAAAAATAAAAATAAAAATCTTACTCTCTACTATTCAATAGGAGATAGTAATAGCACATACAACTAAAGTGATACATATTCAATAACACAAAATAAAATATTTTTCTTAATCCAAAAAGCAGCTAAGAATCTTTCAATACAAACTTTATATTCATAAAATTCACCCTCTATAAAGTCTATACACACATAATTACTCTAATGGAACCTTAAAATAATAATAAAATATTAAAATGTTTGGCAAAATAAGCATTTTGATCCCTTATCTTTACATCTTTTTTTTAAATTGGTATCATTTTTTTTGTCAATTTAATATCTTATCTTTCAAATTATTTCAAATGTGGGTCTTTTGTTAGGGTCCTATTACCATCTAACATAAGTGATGACATGACACTGATTAGTGATAGTCATGTCATAGTCATATCATCGCCACATTATAGCTATGTCATCACCATTAGTAACACATTATTACTTTCGTTATGGGGTGATTGAATTCCAACAGAAGAACTACATTGTAAATGATTTATAACATAATGGACCAAATTGACCCAAAAAAATGATACGGGACCAATTTGAAAATAAAATAAAGATAATGAACTAAAATACTCTTTTTGCCCAAAAAAAATTATGATTTCAAATATTTAAAATTTATCAATATTTGACAATGTATAATCGACTATTAGTTTAAGAATACAAGGTTATTATATCTTTGCGTTCAAAATTTTCAAATATTGATCTAGTATGTCCTACTAGACCCAAGCCCAATAGCTTACGGGTAACCTCCCACCTATGGCCTTAGGAATCTCTCCCTTTATATAAATAAATACTTAGGGGTACTTCAGGTTGGTTCATTTTCTCTACCTTTATTCTTTTTCCTCTTTTGACTCTAAGATTAATTTGAGCGTCAGATTATTTTTTGCAAGTACCCCACCCCACCTCTAACCAGGAGACCACCGTTGCTGACTGGAACGGAGCCCTCCAACAACCTCAAGTTGTCTCAAACCACCTAAATAGAAAATGAGAATAAATATGCTATAGTCAAAAGAGCACTCAAAATTCTGCCAAATTGTTCTAATAATTGACTAAATTAGAGGTGCACACGGGTCGGGTTTTGGGGAGAAAAATGTCCAAACCAATTAATTAGGTTCGGGTCGGTTCGGGTCGGGTTTTGTCGATTTTTTCCGTGTAACCTGACCCGATGGTAATCGGGTTGGTCGGGTTAAGTGGTCGGGCTAATCGGGTTAGACCGATCCATGAACATTTTCTAATAGAAATCACTCAAAACAACATCGTATTTGGGTCATCGGGTTGGTTCACCAAACCCGTCACCCGAACCTATAGCAAGATGGGTTTACCGGGTCTGACTCGAACTGACCCGTCTACCCGAACTAACCCGGATATTTCGTAATCGGGTCGAGTCTTCGAGTTCGCGGGTCGCCGGTTCGGGTTGTGCAGCCCTAGACTAAACTAGTTAAGAATGCAAGTAATGTTAACTTCACATAATTCATCCACACAAAAATCACACAGGGATTAAAATGTGTGGTAAGAAAGAAAATCTAACAATTATTTTACTCAAATTAAAAATAAAATAAAAAACTCAGCCACCCACTTTTGCTTTTGTGTGGGAATATGTAAAAAGTAAAAACACCATCTATGAGTGAATGAGTATCATTATTGTAAGAATGCAAGGTCATTATATATTTGTTTAAAAATGTCAAATATGTTATGGTAGAAAAAGCACTCAAAAATAAAAAAAAAAATTGCGAAACTTCTTCTATTGAACATTATTATCGGCATTGACCATATATTCAGCAAAACATCAATCTTCATCCTTTTACTCTCCATTTAGATACAAATAAATTCATCGAACATACTCCTCTTCTAGTAAAGAAGCCTTGAGAAATCCTTCTTATATGAAGTAGTTGATAACTCCACATTGTGTAGTTATTTATGCCCAATACCTATATTTCTTTGATTGCTAAAGTCTTTGTATTTATGCATATTTGGAAGGTTTTATACTTCTATTTGTTATATCTAATTCTGATATATTCCCTATATGATATTGAGCAAACTGTGCATATTTTATATGTGATTAAGTGAATTTGTATCTGTTACTAATTTGGTATTTTCTCTATCATAGGAAGGGCTCCAAACAAGATGATATATAGAGCAATTGAATTAGAATGGGAAGAGGAAGCCAAATCTGCATCTCAAACCTCAACGCCGCGGCGTGGCATGTGAATGTCGCGGCGTATGCCTCCCCTGCATCAAAAGTCAGAGAGCTTCGTAAATTGAGCGACGCGGCATGGCATGTGAATGCCGCGGTGTCCCTGACCTAATTTGACACGCGCCGCGGCGTAGGCATGTTAATGTCGCGGCGTGCATCTGTTTTTTTTAAGTCTATAAATAGATTTTTAGCAAATTTTATAGGGGAGTTCCATTTTAGTTCTTAGGTTTTAGAGAGACTGCGGCTTGTTCTTCATTTCTGGGCTGATTGGAGGCCTAGAGAGGCTAGGTTGGATGTCATCTTCTTCATGGAAGGAGTTTCAAGCTTCATTGATCACATCCATAGATTCCTTTCGCTTCTCCCTTTGTTTCTCTTCTCTTCCTTATCTTTTGAGTATGGTTTTTGTCTGTAAATTCGTGTTCAATGGATTAGCAGCTGTATTTAGGAAATACTTTAGATCTTTATATGAATATTGATGTTTATGTTATCTTTTGAGTATCTATTGATGTTTTGTTTTGTTCTACCATGCCTATGCTTAATGCTTGCTCTTGTTTGGCCAATAATTACATGATCTTGATTGATGCAAATGAACTAGACATAGGGATTTGTGGATATGGTATGGTTGATGCATGTTCGACGAATTCAATTGACTTAGATGAGTTGATTCGTTAACTGGATAGAAGTATACCTTTTAGCCATGTATTAACGTGTATTTGAGAATAGATCATTCATTAGTGGAGTTTATATTAGTCCTCATGAAAACATAAGAAATATAGTGAATTAGGTAAACGACATCAGGGTTGATTGACTTAGACATAGGCTTTTGACTAAATCAGATTCTCAAGCTAACTTAATAACTCATTGATGTTGCTTATAAGGATTGCATATCATCAGTATGAAATAGGAGGTGAAGAAGGATTCCCTAGATTTCTAAACCATTATCTTTATTGCTTTTGTAGTTTAGATTTAGTTTATTCGCATTTCTTTATTTTATAAGTTCTTGAATAGAATTTAGTTAAGCTATTGGTTGTTACTTAGTAATGAAAGTCATATATCCTCGTGAGAACGAACTTATATTTTGTATCTGTATTACTTGAATGACCCATGCACTTATGGTACACAAATGATCTAATAATAGTGACAATGATATTGAAGATATCAAAGGAACAAGTCAATAATTCTCTTGGTGTGTTTGGTATGCATTTATGGGAAAGAATAGAAAAGAATAGACATAGTATTTTGAGTCATCTCATGTTTGGTATATTATAAAAAAATAAATAAATAGAAAAGAAGAGAGAAGGGGATATGAAGTTTCCATTGGGCCCACAATATTTCATCGAGGATTGAGAAGGAAATAAAGAAGATAGAGTAGGCCTCACATTTTCATCTATATAGATATTATTATCATATATCTCTCTTCTTTTTCTTGATAAAACCAAATAAGGAAAGATAAGTATCTCTTCTTTTCTATTGAATAATACCAAACAAGAAGGTGATTACTTCTCTAGTTTTTTTTTAATCATATTCTTTTATTTTTCTTTCCCTCCATGATATCAAATAGATTATTAAGTTAAAGCAGTTTTTGTAATAAGAGTGTGTTTGTTTGTTCTTTTTTTATAAGAAAAATGTTTTTTCATTTAAAAAATAATAATGTTGAAACATTAACATATATTTAGATACAATATAATAAAATAAATTATTTAAAATTAATATTTTTTAACTCTAATTGTATGAATAAGTAAAAAAAATAGGGCTTGTAAACTGACTCAAATAGCCCACAACCTACATAAGGTCAACTTGAGTTAACAATTTACTAGTCTAAACTATATTAGGCCTGATCTAACTCGATCCACATTTGGCTCACCATGAAATTTGAGGTGAAAATTTGAATAGAATGGGTCTACCTGACGTGTACTTACATCTCTACCTTTCACTACTATTATAAATGAAGAAACATATGTGCTTTAAAAAAAAAATTTTACTATGTACTACTCAATAAGATACAGTAATAACACATATAAATAAAGTGATATATATTTAATAATACAAAATAATATATTTTTCTTAATCCAAGAGTCTTTCGGTACAAACTTTATGTTCAAAAAATTTAACTTGTATAAAGTCTATACGTGCATAATTACTCTATAATTACTCTAATGAAACCTTAAAATAATAATAAAACATTAAAATTGTTGGTAAAATAAATATTTTGGTCTCTTATCTTTATTTTTTTTTAAATTAGTTCCATATCATTTTTTTATCGATTTTGTCTCTTATCTTACAAATTTTTTCAATGTAGTCCTTCTATTAGGGTTCTTATACCTCTAACAGAAGTAATAATGTGTCACTGATTGGTAATAGTCACATTATAATTATATCATCGCCACATTATAATCATATCATCATTATTAATGACATGATATCGATTTTAGTAGTATATTATCACTATTAATAACACGTCATCACTTCTGTTAGGAGGTGAGAGAATCCTAACAGAATGATCACATTATAAATGATTTAAAAGATAAAGAATTAAATTAACAAAAAAAAAATATGAGATCAATTTAAAAAGAGAAATAAAGATAAAAGATTAAAATACTTTTTTTGTTAAAAATATCTCATTATTTCAAATATTTAAAATATCAATATTTAACAACATACAATCGACTATTAATTTAATAATCCAAGGTTATTATATCTTTGTGTTTAAAATTTTCAAATATGCTACAGTCTAGAGAGCACTCAAAATTATGCAAAACTTGTTCTAACAGCCGACTGAACTAATTAAGAGTGCGAGTAAAATTACCTTGACATAATTTATACACACAAGAATTAAAATGTGTAGTTAAAAAATATATAACTATTATTTTACTCAAATTAAAATTTAAAAAAAAAAACTCAGCCACCCACTTTTACTTTTGTGAGGGAATCTATAAAAGGTTAAAACACCATTTATGAGTATATGAGTATCATTATTGTAAGAATGCAAGGTTATTATATATTTGTTTAAAATTTTCAAATATGTTATGGTCAAAAGAGCACTCAAAAATCAAAATTTGCAAAACTACTTCATTTGTACATTATTATCGGCATTGACCATATATTCTGCAAAACATCAATCTTCACCCTTTTACTTTCTATTTACATACAAATAAATTCATCTGTTACAGAAGCCTTGAGAAATCCTTCTTATATGAAGTAGTGACAATGATATTGAAGATATCAAAGGGAACAAGTAAATAATTCTCTTGATGTTTTTGGTATGCATTTGTGAGAAAGAATATAAAAGAGTGCATATAGTATTTTGAGTCATTCCTTGTTTAGTATATATAAAATCAATAGAAAGAAAGAGAATAAGTGATAGAATTTTCATAAGCCCACAATATTTTATGAAAGAAAATAAAGAAAATGGAATAGATATCACATATTTTTATTTATCTAAAAATTATTAACATGTATATATTTTTCGATAAAATCAAATAAAAGAAGAAAAATATTTGCTCTTTTCTATTGAATGATATTGAACAAGAAGATAATAATTACTCATGTACTTGTCTTTTTCTTTTCTTTTCTTTTACTTTGTCTCAATGATACCAAATAAACAATTAAGTTAAGGTACCTTTTGTAATAAGATTCCATTCCATGTTAATCGGTTGCTTGCTGATTGATCGGATTATTCTAGAAAAGAGGACTACTCAATATATCTTTGTTGGGATAATTACAATTAGTAATCGCGGATAATCGAGAACGTTGTGCTTTTACTTGCAACATTTGTGGCCAATATGGTGACAACGAATTTGTTATTCTTTATGTGGTAAACAGTTAAAGTGATTCGCAAGATAAGGATTTAAAAAAAAAAAAAATTGCAAGCGATTGGTGAGCCACTACATTGTCGGTTTATATATACACACAAGCAATTTCATTTTTTTCAATCGAAGAAAAATTTTTATTTTAAAAACAAAAAATTAAAGAATAACTAATATGTTTTATTAAAATAAAAAGAGATGATTGCTTGTGCGGTTTAAAGATCTTCATTAAGAACCTTAAAAATCAAGAGCTAGCAAATGATTTTGAGCTTCGTTCAATTTTTTTTAATAAATTGGATACCAATAAAAGACTAATTCGTATTAAAAGAAATTACATAGCAATATCTCGGAATAATAATAAAACTAGGAGTTTCAATTTTCTGATAAGTGATTGGGTGATAAAAGAAAGTAAATGGCAATTTCATATGCTATTCTCACGTGAAAAAAAATAATAATGTTTTTGTTCTATTTCACACCCACACAAAAACAAAATTAATGTTTCTGTTGTATTTCACACACACACACACACATATATATATATATATATTTTCAAACAAAAATATTTATTTTATATTTTATTTTAAAAAATTAATAAATATTAATTATTAAATTTATTCATAATATTCATAAGTGAAAAAAATAATAGAATAATAATAATATATTCATTAGTTTTACTAAACAATCATTCACTTAAATATCATTTTTTATTTTAATCAAGTTCATTTAATTTTTTTAAAATTTTTATGTAATTACTTTAATGACACATAAAAGTATATATAAAATTTTTTAATTGAAGATGAATTTACTTAACCATTATTCTAAATTCAAAATTGTATTAATAATTAGTCAAAAGATCAAAAGATTATTTGATTGACGGTCAATTATATGATGAGGCATAATGCTGATGTAAGCTGCATGACGTCAGGTATAATTATCATAGCAAACTGATAAGACAAGTTGTAGTAAAACAATTTAACAACCATGCATAAATAAACTTGAAATAATCAAGAACAATCACAAAAGATATAAAAGAAAATTAGTAATAGTATTTCGCTAACAAACATTTTAAAGATATTAAAATAAAAAAGATATTAATATATTAAAAATTTTAAAAATTATTTTTTTATTTAAATTTTTTTATGTTAATATATTTAACAAGTATTTTTAAGATATTTGTTAACAAAATTCTTAGAAATATTATATATTTTTTACTATCAATTTAAACAGAAAGTAAAACAAAACTGTAAAGAAATTTGGTATTTGTAAACAAAAAATATTTTTTTTGGTGAGAAAAAAAAATTTAATTTCCTTTTCCGTTCACACTTTTATTTTTTTTAGAGGCTGTTCACACATATTGTTCGTTGTATAATACTGTCATGTTATTAAGATATTAATAATTTTCCTCTTTTCTGTGACTGTGGTACCAAGGCCCAACGCCACTTTATAAAGACAGTCTTTTTCCTATCCTCAATATGACACTGTCGGTTTATGCACAAAAATCCTTTGGAAACGACAAAACAGAGAGGCACGTGCTTGTGGACTTGTATCGCCAAACTGAGTCTCCCTGCTATCATAAGTTCACATGGGAATGCGAGAAATTTGAGCGATATAATGAGTGCACGTGTGTAGCTAACAAGCTGTGATAAATACATGGTAGGTAGGATAAGACTAAAGACTTCATTATTGCTTAGCATAGACATTAACATTTATGCTTAACATATTACTTTGGCTAATAGACGTTAACATTTTCACAAAGGAGAAATTGTTATGAACGCATTCCATTTAACATTTGTAAGGCTAGATAGGTTATGATAAAAATGTATCTTATTTTTTTAATAATACTTTTTCATATATCAATTATTAAATGAAGTGTTTATAGTAAATAATATTTACTTAAAAATTTCTCTATATAAAGTAAGCATAATAATACTTGCATATATTTTACTTACACATGCTTTCACACAAGTTGTTAGATAACATACTTTCAAAATATATATTGTTTAAAATAATGTATGAAAATTGAATAAGCTATTGAATAGCTTCAATTTCAAAAAAGAAGTACATTTATTTTACTAACTTTTTTTCTTTTGCCTTTTTGGGTATTTTTACATTTTTAAGTATAAGAATAATTCTTACAATTAAGCTTTTTTATAAATGACTTTATTGGACTCCAACTTTTGTCATCTCTTAAAATCGTAATTTATTTACCAATGTACGTCAACCCCTTAGGAGATATATAACAATGTTATGAGAAAAAAAAAACATAAATTATTCCCCACACAAACAAAATATAATTTGTCTTTATATCTTTCAATATAATAAGAAAGGATCAATTTATTTATTTATTTTTATAATAATCAACTGAAAAAGCATCAGGTCTGCAAACTTTAATGTGGATGAAAATTGATACTTAAACACAAAAATGCTATATAATCTTCATATCATTTCTTTTTTAGATAATAAAATAAAAATAACGTACATTTTAAATCTCAACACAAATGTGTAATCTTTATATTCTTAAATAAATAAAATATAAAAATGATATAAGGTTTTTTATGTGCAAATATTATTTCTCAAAGTCTATTCCCTTAAAAATATAAAATTTGAAGCCTGATCCATTAGAACGACCGTTAATTAATTTAATCACACTTTTTGGCTACCATAGGATGTCTCTTTGAATTTGACCATGTATCTATTGCTATACGAATACTAGAAAAGTCAAATTAAGTTTTCACATACATACCAATGCAAAACAAGACAAAAATATGCTAATTAAATTTAATTACAAGGGTTGCTATGATATATATTAACTTGCTTTGTTGAGTATTTATGAAATATTAACTTTTTAATAAATATTTAAAATTTTATTAAATATAACCTTAAATCAATAAAATGTTTTGAGAACTCACTCTAGTATCGTACTTTAAAAAAATATTAGATAAATGTCATTTAATTATAAGTTTAATTAGTATGTATTATCAATTATATTGACATTTATTAATATTTTGATAAATCAATATTTATGATTATTTTTATGTTTTAGTAATAAAATAAAAATAAATGTATCAAAGTATTAATAAATATCACTGTGTTAGTAACACTAAATACTACTTTAATTGTTTAATTATACCATACACAACTTTACCAAAGCTTGTAACAGCCGAAATTCTTATAATGCTAATACGGACTTCTTTTATTTGTTGGGATTTTAGAAAATTAAAATGATTAATTATTATTTTTTTTAAAAATGTCATTATCTCTTGATATTTTTATTAAGTAAAATGAGAGGAGACATTAATTAAGATTATTTGATAACTTTTTAAATCGTTGTGTAATTACTTTAAACTATATATATTTTAAAATAAAAAAATATTGTTTATGTCAACAAAGATTGATTAAACTAATAAGATTGAACAACAAAGATCATGTTATTTGTATAACAAAGTGAGTTATTTTTCTAATTTTATTATTCAAATAAAAATAAAATAAAATTTCTATCTATAATAAAAATGATGTGTTAATAATATTATTAAAATAATTAATATCATTTTATACCCTCGTTGAACTTGTGGTATAAATCTCTCCGCTTCTAAACTTTGTTCATTAAAGAATGGCTTATATCTAGAGCTAGGCCCACAACATAGAGACC